>VXAK01011580.1:0-21133 GCA_013399435.1 Arenaria interpres | reverse complement strand
TATATCCAGACTACGTTAAACACAGCGTGACCGAGTAAATTCAGCAATTATGAATCTTTCTTTTTAGGAGCTTGTGACTATACATCATCAAGAAGATTCAAAACCTTTTCAAACCAAACATAGTATTTTCTTGCTCTACAGAAAGGAAGATGATATGAAAGGACTAAAATCAGTGAAGATACTAGTTGAGTGCGTTCTCTCAGAAAGCGAGTCAGGATGACTTCCCTCAGCCCTGTGAAATCCCCACTACCCTCCTGCTCTCCCTCATCACTACCTGATTACCCCAGGTTCAAAAGTTTTACTCTCTCGAATGTCTTAAGAAGAGAAAACTTTGTCAGCCATGCTGGCCATAACAGAACTAGTAACTAATTGCACATCCTAGTACAAAAAGGTCCTTTTTTCTTAGTGTGAAGGCTTTATCTTTGTTATTGGCTTAACTGCTTTTTGCTTTCTCACAAATAGCTTTCTCTAACTTAGTTCTGGAATTCTGGATAGTTTCTGCCAAGCAGAAAACCCAAGAGCTATGTGCTATTTATAATAAACAGATATATCACACATAGTTCCTAAAGAAAAATAAGCAAAGGGCACATCTTCAAATGTGTGATAGTGCGATCTCATGTCCTGCAGACAAATTACACCAATTTACAGCCATTGATGTCTTATCTGTTCTTCTTATTATTTGTAAGTTAGGCTAAACTGATTTGATTATGATTTCGTGTTGTTTTTATAAAGAATGTTTTAAGGCATAGGGATTGAGTTCCAATATTGACATAAGACTTAACTGATTATTGACATTAAGTTTATATTCGACAATAGGAATTAATACAAATTATGTTAATACATGACAGCACATCCCTTGAAATTTATGTATGACTTGGCATGAAAGTCCATTTTTGTAGCTGCTTTTATATATCAACATCAAAATCATATGAAACCTTTGGCATATGCAGCTGTACTCTTTTTTTTTTTTTTTTAAGTTTATACCTCTTAATGAGATTATTTTTCATGGTTTATGAAATGTTTGGTCATAAAGTGATCATTTAATTCTTGTCTTTTAATTGTAATGGACCATTATTGCTCCTGATTTACAATATATTATCCTCTTACAAGCAAATTTAATCACAGGAGCTCTATTTGCCTCTAATCTTTATTAGAATAGTGGAGATAAAACTCTGCCGTGTATTATCTAGCAAATAGCTGAGTATTTTCAAAAAAGACAACATTTCCTGAAAATCAACAACCAAAATTAAGTTTTTGTTAAAGTGGAGAGTAACTTGCAAATATCTGAATGGCTAATGAAGAAAGTCTAGAAAGAGAATAAAACAGTCTTTGTATATCAACATCAGTAATTTTCTCCATAGCCATTTAGAACTTTTCATAATTTTGGTAAACTTAGAAAAAAAAATAAAATCATAGTTGCTTTATTTTCTGCAGGAAATAATAAATAATGATGCCAAGAAGTTTCAATTTACTTTGCCAGAATTAAAGTGAGGATGTCTCCTCCTTTTCTTCCCTGTGTCTCAGTTTTCCATTATGCTGAATCTTCTAAAGAATATTGTATAAATACCAATTTTTAAAAATAGAAGTGTGTGGAATTGAGGTTGAGGGGGATTTTTAGTTACAAAAATGGATTACTTCAACTGACCTGTTTTCACTTAGGAAAGAGATTTTTAGATCTTTTCCCTACTATCATGAGACAATACAGCAAACACTTGTATATTATGCGGCAGCATTGCCACAGTACTGCACTGGCGCTCTGAGCTGCTCTTTGAAATGTACCCAAGTATGAAGCCAGAAAAAAAGGCTTTTTAACAGTATTAGAGACATCTGCACTGCTGTATTGTTTACTTGGTAGTAGTTCAAGAAATAACCACTAAAACCAGAGTTATCTAGCATTTAACACCCGGGGAGCAAATACTATGCACTATTTGTATGCAAGCTTCTCCAACCCTTTCTCTGCAAAACAAATACATATGTGTAAATATCATGCTACGAGCAACAGGGGGTCAAGGAAAAAAGTCTGTTTACATACCATCCTGATTGATAAGTCTTGATTTCATTTGTCCTAGCAATGAGAGCTTATGTCCTCAGAAGGCCAGAAAATGTCAACTTCTTGAGTGCTTCAAAACCTGCCACATTTTGATGGGAGAAAGAAGAAAATGTCGTGTAAAATTAAGTTTTAAATTTAGAACAGCCTAGAACAAGGTAAGTTAGATTCAGACAACTCAAGTCCTCAAATTATTTTCTAAAATTTGCTTTTCAGTGACTGAAAAGTCACTGTTTTCAGTCTCTAAAGTACTAAATAAAATGAAGAAAACATTAAGAAATAGCCTGGGAGAGACAATATCCTTACCTTAACAAAGGGATTATGTGATTCTATCCTCCTTACATTTCTGCAGTTATTACAATGCACAGAGCTAAGAAACCTATTCAATTTTCTTAATTTTCCATTAAATTCTTGAGTTCTCTTATTGATGGTGATGCATCTTGCATTCTTCTGACCAGGGCAACCACCTGTTATCTGGTCTGGTACCACATTTCTCCTAGAGATCTGCAACATTGGCTTTTGTTCCCTGCTCAGAGTTTCACGTAAATACTGCTTTGTGAAATACAATACGCAAGACAGACATTGTGTGACTTTGACATCTGTTCATAGAATAACATGAGGATTTTAAAAATTTAGCTTCTTTTTTAAAAGTCAAGTACTCATCTTTCATGAGAACAGACATATACATAAAACAATAAAAAAAGTTCCTATATTATTTGTTATTGCCCACTATGTCAGAAGTGACTGGTGTCTTAACAGAGTCAGTAAAATTCAAGGATGTTTCAACCACTTCTGGTGACTTAATTAATGGACCTTTAATTAAAGTTGCAGATAGGTGTGGGTTTAAATTCAAAGGCTGAGGGGTAGGCACACGCTCTGTCCTTCTCACTTTGCAGGGAGAGGACTTCCTCTGCAGCAGAGGGATGGAGTGAATATCACTGAGTCTCTACCACCTGAAACCACGATAGTTACTCTCATTAGAGTTCCAGTCAATGCTTTTGATGCAATTGATTCTTGCAAGGTTAGTGACTCAAGATGTTAAGAGATGTTCATAATTGTGTTCACTTGTCCATATTTTTGCATCTGTTGGTATTCCAACTTGAGGTGGGTGGTAAGGTAAGTTGGACGTCATACCATACTTTGTCACCTAGGTTGCTTGTGTTTAATCCTGATAACTGTGAATTTTGAACTCATCTTCAGAAGGTGGCAAACATTAAAATATAGATTGTGTTTATAGAAATTTTGTTGTATACACACTTGAAAGAAATAGTTGCAGAAACCTCTTTTTTTCAGGATGAGCCTTAAAATAAACAGTGTGTCAGGACAGAGCAAATTGATTCTGAACGCTGAGTCAGAGAAATGAGTAAATCCCAAATTCTAAATTGAATTGAGAATCAATGAGTTTCATTTAATAACCAAACATTTGAATCACTTATTAAAAGTTCCATAGATAGCTGTACAGAGAAAATCTTATGCCTTCAAAATAAACAGTGGAAAAAAGTAAATGCTGTAATTTAAGCACTGTTTCCAAGATAACATGCAATCAGAATAATTAATAGAAATGCAAATACAATACTAGTTTCTAGGAGAGCTTTATCTTGTGAAACAAATCATTTAATTATAGTGACAAAGCTTGCAGCTGAAACAAAAGAATGAAGAAAGACTTTTTTCCCTAGAAGCCAGTAGAAATTTTCTGATGATACAGTTTATGAAAACTGAAACTTCCTACTGGAATACACCTTTCCACACACACCCCCTCCCCCCAAATCCCTTTTCCTGTCCTGAAGGTAACTTCTGATTAGCCAACAGACTAATTCTGAGCAGAACAAAGGATTTCCCTGCCCCCAGCCACCTTAGTTCCTATGAGAGGAAAGCCATCTTCAAAGTTCCTGCTCTCAATCTAGCACACTGAAAACCATAATGCAGGTTCCCTACAGCCTAAGCAAACATCCAAATTGTAGGTACATATGTAGTTGTGGTCTTTTTCCCTCCTATCCCCTCTTTCCTCTGTCATGAAAAGATTTGAGAGTGCTTTAGTTTGTTGCAGTATACAGTGGGAATATTCTGAAATCTCAAAAGTCTGTTAGTTCCATGCCTGCTTTCTCACAGCAGTAACCCTGATTCCTTGGTGTCCTGTCTTTGACTATATTTTCTATGTAGTACGGCCCATGAGCAGCTGGCCTTGTTTCCTTCAGTATACGGCTACACTGGATTTTAATTCAGACCAAAATGGAACCAAGACTCAGTACAAACTCAATGCAAGATGGAGCAGAGGGGTTGGTCAGCACTCAGTGATATGGTGCCTTGCTCAGGGATAATGAATCACTGGGATTTTAGCTGCTATGCTGTATTTAGAGACTTAGGAAGAGGAGAAAAATTTCTCAGCATTTGAAAATGAGAAATGAAATAGATCTGATTGGTTTGAATTATGATTTGAACATGTTTTGCTTGCTCCTGATTCAAATCCATAGATAAGTTCATTGTAGTGAGGATCTCTGCTGAAAAATATTAACATTACAGTGAATGAGTGGCGATATCATGCAAAACTAAATAAATTCCAAAGTTTCATCTTGTATTGAAAGACATGCATTTTAAAACTTTGAACCTCAACAGGACTCAACTTATTTGTCATGCTTTTTAAGTTGTGTTCTCCATTTCAAAGTCTGTGAGGTGCTTAGAGCAAGGTCATCAGAACTGAGGCTGAGCTTGTCAAAAAATTTGTAAGCCTTTTTTTTTTTAACTTCAGTGTTGAAAATATTTTGCTCTATACTTTTATCAAAGGAACAATATAGCCTAGAGTTACTTGGTTATCACTGGGGGAAACAGTGATTTCAAACTTTATTTATCATGGAGGAAACATAAGTGACAGAATAGTTAGTTTGCACTTTTTAAAAATCTGAATTCCCCTTCTTACTGTTTCCTAATTGCTTTTAGTGTTTGTACTTGACTGAGGGCTATGACTTTCATGGATAACTTTTATTATTATTAAATGAAAAAAAACTTGCGTCTCGGTTTCTTTCTCCCACTCTTCTGTAGACTTCTCCGTTAACCCTGAAACAAATTGATCTCCTTGCCATAGATATGCAGGGAAAAACAATCTGTGCTGTTCTGCAGAGGCTGTGAAATGTTTAAAATGAGTAACTAATTCAAAAAGTCTTCTGAAAATGTAAACGTCATCCAAGATATGTAAGGATTCATTTTGGAATATTATGAGCAGCCATAAATTATTATGTATTTTTTCAAGTTTCAGTGTTGTTTTTTTAGATGCGGATGAAAATGTTTCTGAAATATTCTTACTAAATGTACTATTTTCTAAAATTATTGAATTAAGTTATGTTACATGGCTAAGTGCACGTCTAATTTTTTCTTTCTCTAGATCTGCTCCTGAGGTATCTGACATTTACCTGTGCAAATGCAATTCCACATTCTTCCCAGTATCGACCATCCCCAGGGCTGCAGTTTCCTGGCTATCAGCCGTCCTGGCACGTTTGCCTGCAGGTTAAGTAATTCATTCCTCTGGGGACCTGTGACCTGTTATTTAAGAAGGAAAGGAATCTCCTTTAAAATGCAAGTATTTGATTTTTAAAATCAACCTTTGATTTGATTTGGAAATCAACTGTATGAATGGTAGAAACTTTCTTGTGTGTAAGGATGTCAGGAAAGTATTTTGATAAAGCAGTTTACATGCATATTTAAGTCGCTTAAGGGATTGGCATACCCTGATGGTAGCTAAGTCTGACCTAATTTCTTAGATGGCTTCTGAAGCCGTCTTTGTCTCAGGCTACTTGCTGCTGTCTTCAGCATTAAACGCTTCTGAAGCGGATTCAGTGCTTTTATACTTCTGTATTCCGGGATGTGGGCCTTTCTGTTTACGGAGAAGATCTTAGTGTAAGATCTTACAGAGACATCTTAAATGTAACTGAGGTACTTTCTTACAGCTACACCTGTGCAGAGGAAAGTAATTCTGCGAGGTGCACCTCTGTGAGGTGTGAGTGTGTGGCAGTTTGGTTTCACCTGGAAATAAAAGGCTTTGTGTTGTCCGTGAAGGGGGACTTTCTGAAGCCTGAGGTACTGGGGCCACTTTTGATAACCAGGAGGCACTTTATGGCGGGACACGGCCCAGGAATCAGGCCTTGAAACAGGACACGGGCCTTGTGCTGGCCCATGCGGGCGGGCGGGGGGAGCAGCCTCTGCCTCCCCCTGGCGGGAGGCGAGCGGTGGGAGAGGCCGTGAGGGAAGCCCTGCCGGGAGGGTGCGCGGCGCCGTTACTCACGCTGCGGCCGAGGGCCTGAGGGAAACATGGCTCCATACCCCGGGGGCCTGAGGGAAACATGGCTCCATACCCCGGGGGCCTGAGGGAAACATGGCTCCATACCCCGGGGGCCTGAGGGAAACATGGCTCCAGAGCCCGGGGGCCTGAGGGAAACATGGCTCCAGAGCCCGGGACAAAAAGGCAGGGAGGCTTCCCGCAGCTCTTCCCCGCACAGCCTCTCCTAGCAGCCTGTTTTTTGAGGCATACGGGGCTAACTTCAGTTGCAGGGTTTGGATTCAGAGGTATTCCAGATTTCAGAGCTTCTAGACGTTGCCTCAGGTAATTAAATTAGACCTCTGCTCCCTTAACCAAAAACCTTTTGATATTTGATTAGTGCTTTTAGAATTAATTTTTTGACAAGGGACGTGACAAATGCAGTCTCTGGCATTGTTTTCCTTCAGAGTACTTAACTGTTTCTAGTCCTCAGTATGTGATGCTGAACCAAGCAAACTAAATGCATCCACAGGCCTTGGTTTTCTATATCTAGAGCTCCTTGTTTTGATTTCTTTTAGGTACATCTTTGTGGTTGTCTTTATGGAAACACGTACGTTAAGGCTGTGCATCTGATTAGATTCCCAAAAGTAAAAGCAAGGGATCCTATCCATACTCTTGCGGCTCTAAGTGTATATATATGATACTTACTGCTAAGGCAGTCTGCGCATGCATCATTTGATGACAGTTTAGTGTAACCAAAATATTTCATTCTGCTATGAATGAAAAAAAATTTCTCAATCTAGCGTTCGTTTATATGTTCAAAGAACATGTATTTATAATGTACGATGCTAGCTCCAGTCATATACCTCCCATTCACCACAGAAATTTAGGAGCTTCTATTGCTGGCAGTAGTTGACTGAATGTAATATTTTATAATACTGAATCCAGTGTTCCAATAAACATCTCATTTGAAGCAGTAATAGCAGACTATTATTCTAAGCAGCCTTAACCTTCCTTAGCTGTAACAAATTATTTAGAATTATTCAGGGTAAAGTATATAGGTGAGATGTTAATAGAGAACCCGTTAGACCAAAATACTGTTTTAATCAAGAATTTGAAATGCAGACTAGAGTAGGATTTGATACTATAATAACACCTTTCATACTGAAGGCATTCTAAAGCAATTTTCAGTAATGAGCTAGATAGTGTGGGTGCTCTGACTGAGTGGGGAATACAAATATCAATAGCCACAATTTGTTCAACATAAGCTTTCTTAAAAAGAGATTAGAGTATGGAAATTTGACTGGAATGAAGAAAATTGCTTAAGAGGCTGCATACCTGCCTGAAAATCATTTAAAAAGAGTGCCAGCCTTTTAACCTCAGCACAAAGAGGAGTTGAATAGCTAAGTTAAAGTTTTTTGTGTTTTCAGCAGTCATTTCCAGGGTTCCATGACACTTCCCCCCAACACCTTAAGCAACACACCCATACACTCTCACTGCAAACATTCTGGGAGAACAAGCAGTAGTATAGCTAAAAGCCCAACAATATTAAAACAAGGAAAACTGCAGAGAGACAGACTGCATAAGTAATATGTGGTGAACTTTAAAGTTCTTTGGTATCAGTGAATATTTTACTCCTCAACCAGCAGCGTAAACGGCTTCCAGAGTCTCAGTGCTTCCAAGTCAGTGAGTGGATTGTAGCCACAAACTCTCAGAATGTGGGTTAAAATGCTTTTTGTTATAAGAAGAGGAGAAGGGAAAGATTCTGTGTTCTTGTATCTGGAAATCAATAGCCATACAGTAAAGATTTACATAATACATTTTTTCTACTTTAATATCTTATGCATTGGAATGCTTTGTATATTAGCGCCTTGTAGCAACACTTCGACAATGGAGTCTCTAAACTATTGATTTAGGTAATGCTAGAAAACATCCTCGTAGTTAAAGCAAAAGTCTGTAAAACATGGAGAGCAAGATCTTCATATACTGTACAAATCTCCATTAGCTTCACTAGAGAAAAATAATTTGAATATCTGAAGAGACAAAAAGTCTCTGTGAAGTACAAATTGGAAAGTTAAAGAAAAGACGTGCTTTTACTCTGATTGAAAAGCTGAACTCAGTTGCAAAAGGCACCTTTAATGAAAAAAAAAATTCAGAAGACAAGACATTATTTGACTAATAGAGACAGGGATATGAAAATGTTTTAAAGTTGTTACTCTGAAGGAAGTAGAAATAAGATTTTTGGCCGCTAGAGCAAAGATTTTGCTATTACAAGGATCAAAGATTTCATTCTTACTTTCTGAGAAATGCCAGTAACTTAAACATGGATTTGAGCATACCAGTTTCTGTGGATGATATAGGGTAAAACAGACTGACTTCCAAATAGAAATATGTGGGGTAGCTACAGAAAAAGTATAGCTTCCTCTGTACAAGATGCTGGAAAACTGGTTTATTGTTTTGGCAAATACTTCTTCCATCAGCTCAAGCAAAAATCTGGAGCAATTAGTCTTTAGTGTATTGGAACACCAGATCCTTAATTTCTTTCTTTCCTCGGCTCTTATTTATGAAATGTTTATGTTCAATCCCTTCCTGCATTTGCAGGGATGGTGCCAGATAACTAGTGTGGATGAGAAGTATCACTGACAGACACAGAAATTCAAATACATGCGTCTTCTGTGACATTTTTATCATGTGAGTGAAACATTTGTGTTCTGATAGAATTTCTTTGCATGTTTGGCTTTGATGACTCTCCATCTTTGTTCATACCCGATCTGAAATGTATTTTTCTGTATTTTCTACCTTTTAAATTTCTCTTATTTCTGTTAGCTAGCTCACTTGAAGAAGTGACAAAATAATGTGGTACCTTAACATGTAAGTGTCCTGCAGTGACATACCTCTCCAGATGAGCAAGGGGCAATGGATAACCTTTTAGGTTTAAAAAATTAAAAGAGGAAAGTGCCCTGTGGGAGTTATTTGCCAGTCTGCAGATTTTTGTGACAGGCAAACCAATGGAAACTCCAAGTCTTTTTAGAGAATATTGCTTCCTTACATATCAAAACATTTGGCAGGATGGAGACCTTCATACCACAATGAAACAGACAGCTGCCGGTAAAAGGACACCTGATCTTTGAGTAAAAAGATGAAAAAATTATATTGAGTTCATTATTCTATGTTAATACCTGCTTGCTTAACTTCACTTTGAATGAACTAGAACCCTATTTGTCTATTAGCTACATGAACATCTAGAAACGTCATGCCACAATCTTGAAGGATCTGAAAAGCTTTCAGTGGAGCATGAGAGAGGAAAAGAAATATTCCGTAAGCAGGACCCTAAGCTACTAAACGTTCATCTTTTCCCCTTTTAATTCTATAACTTCATAAAATTTATGGGGGATTGTTTTCTGAATGTTTTTGAAGCTACTTAGCTCTACTTATATTGTTCTTGTAATTACCTTTCTAATGACTGGAAGAATTACCTTGTAAATATCTTGACTCATTTAAACTATGGTTGCAGTCATTTGTGCTGAAACATACTTTGAGCTGGCTGTCTTGCTTAAAATTCATCCTATAAGCTTACATTCTTTAAAATATATAAAATAGCTTATTTCAATTGATTCTGCTTGTTCTTATTAATAATTTTTACAAATGTGTATGTATCTATATACTGAGGGAGGATTGATAAGCAGTGGTTCATCTCTAAGAATGGCATTTTGGAGTTCACAAAATATACCAAAAGCTGCCATGCTAGATATGAAATAATTTTGCCAGTACTCACCTATTATATAACTAGTTCTTAAACATGCAGTACGTTACTGCCTGCGTTATTTGCATTTGTCATGTTCCAGGGCTATTCCCTTATCAACATAATACCCTCTGCGGTTGTACTGCTTGCCATAAATTGCTTCTGCTTTTTCTTTTGTTCTCAAGGTTATCCTAATCTCTCAAGAACACTTAAGGACACTAAGGCTATGAAGAAACAGAGAAAGACAACTGAAGTTCCATTACAAGCTAGTAAGTTCAACATTTTGACATTTGGTATTTACAGTGAAGAGTACAGAAAAGATATGGAGACCTTGCACAATTGTGCAACAAACTATCACTCCCATTGCACTCTCTCAATTTGCTCTGTGAACAAAACACTGCATAATGGTGACATGGAATATTTTAGTAACGTTAAGGCATTCATTAAAGGCAATCGCATGTCTAGTTTTCAAGGATAATTCCTTTATTTGTAAAGTGTCAGTGGGAGGGGGAAAAGAGAGATAGATATGCAATTTATCTGATCTAATTATAAATGTTTAAAGATGGCTCTTCTTCATTTATTAAAGGGGTTGGGAGTGACAGGCTCGGACTTGGGCATCTAGCATTTAGATGCCTGTCTTAAGCCAGATCAGTCCCACACTGCGCGTCTAAGAATTTTGGAGCTCAAAAATCAAATTCCCAGTCCAGCTAACGGAGAAATGTAGCTCAAGCAGACTACAGAGAATTCAGCCTTTTGTCATATTCTCTGCGGAGGTAATGAATTCAATACTACTTGACAATGTCTTTTTTGCATAGGCATAATTATTTTAAAATCACAAAATATTTATAATTGGTCAAGTATGGGACAGAATTAAGGTATCATGAGTTTGGATATTATGCCTACAAGACAGACTAAATATCTTTATTTTTAAAAATGCAAGAAATTGCATGAGGAAATTACTAGAGAGAATAATTATGTAATTTTTTAATTATCATTGTTATTTTAATTTCTCTGAATAGTATCCGACTTCTGACATACTCCTATATATACTGTAGTTTTCCATGTCCCTTCTGAATTTCAGATCAATCATTTAATCTCTGTGAGAATTTTCTGAAAGTTCCAGATGTCAAAATGTTGTTATTTTGTTATTTTTGCCAAGTATATCCATCATCACTTTACTCCCATTGTTTCATTTCTTTGGCTCTCATACTCTTAAATAGATTAATACAATTTTTGACCCCTTATAAAATTATGTTACGGGCATAGCTGACTTGTTTAGTCTTGCTTTGTCATTCGTTGTAAGTGAGATAATATTGAGATCCATTTAAATGTTGTCCCTGACATAACCAGTGGTTTTGAGGTGTTTCGTAAAGAAAAGGATGATTTTTTTTTGTAAATGTGATATTACAATATAACTGTCACTCTCTCTCCTGAGAAGCACTTCAAAATGTAGTTCCTTCTTCTGCTTCACAGTTGAATCCAGTGTTGTTTACAATGGGCATCTAGAAACCAATCTACATCTTGGAGAAAATAGTAGTACTTGCTCTGCTTTAATTCCAACTAAGCATTTAGACAAGTTTTAATTGGGAGAAGTTCGGACAATGTAGTAGCAATTTGGAGTTGGGATTAAAAGAAAAATTAGTTGCTCTGGCGCAAGCCCTTGGCTTGTTATGGAGGAAGATGATTACTATAATTAGTGGCAGTGAAGATGTGCAGTTCTCTTTATGAAATGGCTGTGAATGATCTCAAAAAATTATTATGCTGGCTGTCTAGCCAGAAAAATATCAAAAGGGGACAGCTGTGTTCCAGATAGGAATAGCTGTATGTACGTTGTTGCATAAGCTGTCACCGCACTCCCCTGTACTGTACTTGTTGCTGGAGTCAACCTAAGCTGGAGGATCAGTTCCATTTGAACAGAAAGAAAAAGAGAGCTGGACAGCATTTAAGCAAAGATCTCTTTTCCTTGAGTTTTCTTCCTTACTTTTTTAGATTACATTTCTGCTTTTATCCTGAAGGTCAACCTAGGAATCCATCATCCCAATTGCCGGCTGTATTTCATAGCAAGAGAGTAATACTCAAGCTTTCTTCTCCCCCTAGCTCCCCAGTAAGTAATCTCTTAATTTTTATATAGAAAATGCCACAGCCTCCATAGGAAGCTTGAAAGCGCCTCTGTCTTTTCATCTGTGCACTTTTCTTAGGTGGTAGAAACATATCTTGAACACCACTTCAAAGAAGGAAAGAGAATGAGCCCTGGGTTGCTCCAATGAATAAGTTTTTGACTAAAAGCAAGGGGAAGGAAAATCTAACTCTTTCTCTGGCCATTTTGAAAAATAAAACAATTCCAGAGATTAAAAAAAAAATTTTAAAGAGGAAAATAGTTTGTTTGCAGTATGCTTTAAAAACTACTTACCCAACACCTTTAGAAGAATGGGCAGAGGAATGCTTAGGTTTGCGTCTTCAGTGAGGTACATGACAACTCTTTCAGAACTTAATTTTTTCTCATCACGTTAGAGAAGCTGAGATTTTTTTTATTCAAAGAACTTTTATATTGAACTCCCTCTTCAGTTTATATGATACCTAGACTCCACATAATCCAAGGGCATAGTTTAAAGTTGTGTCTTTGGATCCAGGCATTTAAACTGTGTAATTTATGTATTACACATTTAAGTCCCCTTTTCAAGCTGTGATATTTTATCTGTTCCAGGATGATTATGCCATTTTAAATGTGCTCTGTTTATTTTCTCAGTCAAACAAGAGGTCTCTGAACAAAGCTCATCTGGTATTTAAGTGCAATTTCAGTCAAATTGTGTGTTATTCTGCTACTGTGACATACATTAATAGTCCTATATATCATATATCTTCCAACTGTAACTTCCCAGCTGCTACTGATTGCATATAGATTTTATTCTCAGTCTTACAGTGCTGCCACCTATGGTGTAGAAAGAATGAGGAAAAGCTTGTAACAGTAATGCTACATAAATAGTACTTTCAGAGGAGGGAGAGAAATACAGTGTATCCAAATGAAGATTAAAGAGAATTTGTAGAGGAAGAACTACCTGATTTGGAATGAAGTCAGGACCCCTGTGGCTAATGAGCTCATCCTCGAAAAAAAACCCATAAGACAAATTATGAACTCGGGCCCAAAAGTACAGGGCATCAGAAGTATATCAGTAATTCCATATATTGCATGAAATATAAAAAATCTTCAACAATATCCGAAATCGTGACTTAAATGACAATGATAGGATAACATTTAAATCTAAAATAAATTTCTATGAGAAATTATGCTACCAAGGGGAGGAGAAAATCTGTCTCAATGGATTACAGCAGAGTCCTTCTGCTTTTTTTCTTTAATCTGTTTCAAAGGCCAACAGATATTCTATAATGGGCCTTTTCTTTCCCAAAGCAAGCACCTGAGGAGGCCTTACATTTGATGCTCCATTTCCCAAACTAAAATCCCCTGCCTTGACATTGTTCAAGGTGAGCTGAAATAGGGCAAGACACATGCTGTTCTTACAGCTGTATTTGTTCAGGTGCACAGTTCCCGACTGCATGGGGCTATCCACTCCCAGTACTAAATGCCAGAAGACAGAAAAAGGGGAAATAGGTAGGGAGGAGAATTTTATTTAAGGCTCCTGCTGTTGTTAGAACATTTACAGCAGCCAAAAGCATCATAATTAACAGTATCAAATATATGATTTTCTCTTCCTTGCTGTAAAAGAAAACAAATTATATCATTGTTTCATGGTGATAATGTTCAGATTTGACTGTGTTTAAGTAACAGAGGAGTGCCCTCCTCTTTCTTTCCAAAGAACTGCAAGCTCTACCTTTTTTTTTTTTTTTTAATTTCTCGTAGAGTCCTTATTAAAGAAAATAAATGTTAATAGGATGCCTCTAGCAGTATAATTAAAACTTTCTGGCTTGATTAAAGTATGCAGACTGTCAACTGCTACACCATAAGAGATTCTGCCATTGACATTTTGGAATATGCAATGCATTCAGGGGAAAATGTCCCAAAGGGGGTTTACTTTCTTCTAAGTAAGCATAATTCATGACAAAATTTAAAGAAGAAAACCATGAAATGAACTAAAATAAACAAGAGACTTGTAAGTACGAGTGAATCTTACTAATGTTCAACCAAAAATTGGTGCTGTATTCCCAAGACAAGGCATTATACATTTATATATAAATAATGAGATGTTATATAAAAATGTATGTGCTACAGACAGCATTGGTATCTAGGCATCTGCCTTGCTTACTAATGAGGCTACGACACTGGAGTGAGTCATGTTGCCAAGGAACATGTTCTTGTGTGCATTTCTGAGAGATTTCAAGATCTGGGTGTTTCATTCAAAAAGGGGGGGGAGTTGAGAGGAAGGGGGACGTTATGAGTAGGTGTGTGAAACATGAAGTAAGAAGTAGGGAGGCCATAGTGATGTGCAAAATGGTTGTACGTTCAAATACAAATTATCTTTTCATCAGAGAGTGAAATAAACTCCCTGGTCAGGTCAAAGGAGAGTAAAAATAGTTCATTTATAATAACTTGTAGAGGCTGGAAATTGTTCACATAAACTGATAAGAGAAACCACTCTATCACTCAATTCTCTTTAACAATCCTACTCTTTTATTTTTTCTTTTCTGTTTTCTTTTTGTAAGTGACCCTGGAATTTGTCCAATTTAGAAAGAAATTGCACTTTTATTTACTTTAGTTAGTTGTTTTCACTGTACACAGACTGAAGCTTGAAACATGCTGTTGAGCATTTAATAAGAAACAAAAAGCAACACTATAACATTTTGCTTTTTAAAATTTATTTATTTGGCTCAGGTCTACAGCTTGTTTGGGACTAAGATTTGCAGTGCATGAGGCTGACCCTGACATATTTGAAGGTGTGAAAACTGCACTAAGTGAGTAAATTCAAACATCATGCTGTATCTTTTGTATGAAACTATTCAGGTAAATCTGTCTACACAAGTGTAAGCCGTGTCCAACACTTGTATATTTGTGCTTTGGGATGTTCTAACTGAGACTTTTAGTAAGATGGTGTAGCAATGATCCACCAAGGTATGATAGGTTTTAAGTCTTCTGACACCCAGAAAAAAAAATTCTCTTCATACTTATAACCAATTCTTTTGTTATAGCTTTGCACATACTGTTCTGCTGATCCTAGCATTCTCCTGTGTTAACCAACCCTTGCCTCTGGATCCCTAAGTACAATAGCAGGTTTCAAATACTTGTCAGACAAATCTAAAACCAAAAAATTTATTTGCACTTAGCCACTCCACAATTGCGTGAAAAATCCTTCCTACTAATAGAGCCTTAACATATAATGGATCTATTGTGACTGACATGTAATGTGCATAGACTCACTTGCTTCCTTTTTTGCTTAGATTATGATAGTGGTACACAGGTGCATCAAGATCAGACAGTTGGAGCCCTCCTTCACCAGGATGGTGGCCTAATTCATCTGTCTTTGTGCTAGGCCTCATTTAGTTTAAAAACGAGTTGTTTTCCAGCATGAATCATACCAGGCAGAAATAGCCCTTTAGAATGCTTAATAGTCTTTCTCTCACTAATTTTATTTCAAGATATCTCTGGTGATTCAAATTTAACTATGGTTCAACTTGGAAACTTTTGCCATATGTGTTTCCCTGAGATGTTACGTAATTTCTCATAGGCCAAAGAACCCCAGTAATTAATATTTTTTACTTGAAGCAAGTTTTTTAATGAAGTGGGAAAGATAAAAAACTGAAGGAGAATGGTGGTTGTTTATTTTATATTCTTTGCGAGCTACAAGGTTATGTTCTATCTTGTAAATGGGCCATGAGTTTATTTTCCCTCAAGAAGCAAAATGTCCCTGAACACTACAGGGAAAATGAGTTTCAAGACTCAGTTCTAAATTTAGAACTGTCATTAATTGTCAGCTTCTATGAGGATCAGAGTTTTTTAATGATTGCTTATTGTGGATTGCTTTCTAACTTACATTTTCACTTTGAATAAGTGTTTCTCTTTTGAGCTTTTGGGGGTGTAATGATCTTGGGAAAACTGAAATCTTGTCTTTGACCTGTTCTAGGATGAGGATGATATTAACAACTGTTGCTAATACCATCTGTAATAACCTAAGCACTGTAATAAGTGAAAGGAAGAACAAGTCAGTAATTTCCAGATTTTTAATAGACATCACAAATATGTTCAGGCTTTAACACCTTTATGTATTTTACTGAATTTGTAAGATGGAACTTTAAAAGTAAGCTGCCCCTGCGTAGAGCAAGGATAAAAGAAAGTGGTCAGTATTTGAACTTGAAAGAGTTTTGCAGATAGTATCTGTTACAAATTTCAGGTTATCCATTCCATTTTATTTCATTCATTTCTCACAATTGCCTTGTCTGTTTTTACTGTTGTCGTGATTTGGGCAGGGCTGGCGAATGAAACAAATGACACATGCTCTCTTCAACTGTTCTGCCCTTCAGAGAAGGGAGTACGTCTCCCTTCTGAGGAGAGGAGAGAAAACGAGAGACTTACGAGTTGAAAAGAAACTAAACTAATGAAATATTAATAATAAATTAATAAAAAGAAAAGATGAAGATGTCCGCTCCTCCCTGCAGGTGGGACCCCTCTATGCTCTTCTGCTCCCCACTCTCCAGTGGGGCACTCAACAAAGTGAGCTGACCTTGGTTGTTACAGAAATAAGTAAAAGCAGGAGCCTCTCTGCATACCATTCCTTGGCATAAATTATAAACAATCAGGTCTTGTGACTCTGGAATCAGACACTGTCTCAAAAATACCCCTTTAATTTCAGAGAGTTCAGTTATTAGAGGCTTAGCTGCAAAGTAAAATTACTGAAAAGAAAATTAGTTCTGTTTTAGCTCAAACCAGGATCTTGCAAGGGAGAAAAGTAGTGGAAGCTTAGATCAAAAGATTCAAGTATTTACCAAAACCAGTAAATTTTATAGAAAATACCTGGAACCATTTTTTCTGTCTCAGAGGTGATCAAATTAACAAAAAATTCACCTCCTTTAAAGCAGCTGTGTGACTGAAAGAAAATGTATATAAACTTTTTCTGTATTTTATTGGTTGTTCAGTAGCCTCATTAATATATTTTAATTAACATAGTATAATGCCTGAAGAATGACCTGTGTTGTACAAAAGGGATTGTCAGATAATTGTAAATTGGTACCCACCAGTTTTTAAAGGAAGAAATGAAGCAAAAATTTGCTCCCTTCAGTTATGATTTTCACAAAATTGTATGTAGGACCTCAGTTCTGACATTTTTGTTTTGGCCATCTTTATATCCCTCTTCAGTTGCTTTTTTTTACTGAGGTGAAATGTCATGGTCTAGATAGTCTGTTGTTTTGCAAACATTTAAAGGCAGCATTGTCCCTGAAAGGTGTAGTCACAGTATCCCCCATTCATTTAATCCCTGTCCCCATGCTGCCTTATCACTTGTTTTGGCACAAGTGCTTGTATGACCATATGGTGCATCTGATGATGGAACTGATTCAATTTATTACTATTGTTTTTAACCATATTTTTTCCCCAGAGTCGTTTCCAACTCATTTACTGCTCAGCTACATGGCCTCCTAGGGTGTCTTATATAAGTTCTTCTGTACCTCCTTGTCAGCCTAGCCTTTACAGGTTTGTGGGTTTTTTTCTATGTAATTTTTTTTGTTTTGTTTGGGTGACTGGAACTTATAAACACGCCTTCAGTTTTGTGGTCAGTTCTTTTATTTCGCTAATATTCTAAACTTTTCCCTGGTGCCGAGGAAAGAGCTTATATTCCCGTAGAATCTAGTTTTCATTTTTTCATTAGTTGTATTTTAGAACTCATGCCTATGTATATATTCTTAGGGATTTTTTCCTGTCTGTATATTAATTTGTATTTATTCATACTGGATATCAGCTACAATTTTATTGCCAAGTCATGTTGTCTTGTGAGATCTTTTTGCAGCCATTTGTAGTAAGTTTTACTTTTCATAATTACGAAACAATTAGAACAGACATATTCATGTTTGACTATTTTCAGATCATATATGTATTTATATGTAAATCTGCAACACAGGTTAAGGACACATTCCTTTGAGACTCTGCTGCTAAACTCCTTCACTGTGCAACCTTATAATTAATTTCTGCCTTTGCTTTCTTGTTTAACATTTTAACTAAAGGACCTTCCTTTTGCTTTCAAGACAAAATAATTTTCTTTCAAGTGAAGGCAAAGGCTTTTTTGGCTTTTGCTGAGTACTGTCTGAAGTTTTTGGAAGTTGATGTATCACGATGATTTCACTTCTGATATTTACTGATTCCTTTAGAAAACACTAATATTGTTTGTGGGCCATGACTTTTGTCTGTCAGAGCCAGTTCTTCCTGTCTTTTTTTTTTGAAAATAATTGAAGTGTATAAAGTACATCTGATTACTGCTGTACAAAAGCGTTTTCTGTACGATTGATTTGTTTTGTTAAAATGAAAAAGCTGGCTTTTTATTTGACTGAAAACCTGTTCTGCATTGCATACTTGTGCTGAGTGGACAGAAGGAATGACACTTTTAAAGAATGTCAGTCCTTATTCTGACTTGTAATGATATTGGGCATGCAGAGATGCACCTTTCATAATTCTAAAACATAAATCCCTCTAGTTTTTCTTCACAAAGAAATAGAGAGCAGAGATTCTACTATGGGTTAGTGCAGTAAATCGAATCCCAGAATAAGGTAATATTAAGCAAGCTGATAACAGTCATTCAGTTTCTCAAGACAAACTATAGCTGTCAGATTTAGGCAAGAAATCAGGAAATAAGGTCTAGCAGTGAAAATGTTTTAGACTGTATATATCTGGGATGATTGAGTGAGTCATACTGTCACCAGTATTTAAATAATAGCTCTTTATTTTCCATTTGGCATGCTGGGGGGATTGATGCGTTTGTGCATCCTTTAACATGTCCAGCTTACACTTGGTAGATCAAAGGTTCCCTGTGACAAAAAGAAAAGCAAGATGTTGAGAGAAGAAACAGGTATGGAGGGAAGCATACTTTCAGACAGTTAAAAAAATAGAAATAGTTTCCTTTAATGTTCTTCAGATCACACTGTAAGAATGGGATTGATTAATAGGGTAAGAGATTTCCCTGAGAGAGTGTTCCCAGTTGATTAGAATTTTTTTCTAACTATCATTGAGTCTTAGATGATGGTAATTTATCAAGAGAGGTCAGGCTGGTTTTTCATGGTTCAAGGAACTTTTTTTTTCTTGCAAAACAAAGGAAGAATAGGTGAAGAAGGAGAGGAGAGAAAGATAGACTGAAAGGAAAGGCAGATTAATCAAGAGTGAACAGAATGAGATACAAGAAAACCTCATTGAGAGCAACAGACTTCAGTATCACATTCTGTTGGTTCTTCTGTTCAAATACAGTCTTTTAAGGCTCTAGGGACAGCGATAAAAAAAGCAAATGGAACAAAATATAGATTAAAAAAATGGGTACATCAAGAATGAAGATGTATCATCCACTACAATTTGGAGAATAGCAGAATTTTCTGATATCTGTTGTAAGCTTAGTCCTGGAGAACTTTACTGTGAAAGTCTTTAATTCTGCTTTTATTTATAGTTTTGACAGTGGATTTAGTGTTATTTATTTTAATAGTGCTATGTAAGAATTGTATCAGTGCACAAAAATTAGCATTTTGCTTTGTTTTTTGAAACTATATTATTAAGGCAGTGTTATTTCGGGTTAAATATTCACTGTCTGGTATGTTTTTGAGAATTTATTCTCATAAGATTGCTTTATGTGAAATCTCTTAGAAGACATTTTCCACACCTAGTTCATTAAACGACCACATTCAGTCTGGCCAAAGACTAAGATTCAGAATTTCAAATCCAGTCTTCTATCCATATATAAGCAAGTTGTCTTAAATATTAATTTTCTGCTTTGACTATGTAGCTGGAGCATCCATGAAACCATATGAAAACATCAGTATTCTGTGTGGAAGTGCATTTTGCATCTGCATTTAAGTTTCACTTAAAACTACACTATAAATATACTTAAGATGTATTTAACCAAACAAAAAGGAATTTCCAAATACAGAGAAAAAGCCAGGCTACCACTGTTACTAAATTTCCTTACTTCAAAGCAAGTCCCACAGAAGAAACTCTGAGGAAACTTTCTCCCTGTATTTTCTAGATTGGGCTTTTCTGTGGTTACAGACAAAATCCAAATAGCCCACAGTGGAAATAAACCTCCCTGTTAACCTTCTTCCATTTAGGGCCAAAGAGATTTCTTTTTTCTTTAATAGAAGATGATCTAGTTTCATTTTCTGTTTGCTTGGACCTTAGCTTTTAATTGCTGAGATATGTACAGGTTATATCCACTAGCTGCTATAAAGAAAGACTATAAACTATCATGATTACTGACACACTCGGCAAATTCAGAATCTGTTGACCTTCAAGTGTATTGGAAAGCCCATCTGTTTGGACAGGCTTTTGCCTGATAGGGGGCATTCTTTGTCTAATTGCAGTGTTACCTCTTTTGTCATGTTAACTAAAGTAAATTTCACATGCAGACTTTTCCTCCAGTCCTTTCCCCCAAAACCTCGTGCACATTTGAATGTGATGTATGACTGTCTCTGCCACTGACTGGAGGCCCATGCAGCTGAAATTGTCTTCCTAAATGAAGGCTAAGGGAGAAATTTTGACAATTCCACCACCATTTCATTCTTTTAATAGCTTTACTATTGGCTGTCCCAATGCATTAATTTACAATGAAGCTAAACTGAATTAGTCATATCTATAAAAGCTCTTCAGGGTTGCACTTGTTATACTCAACTGAAGTATTTCCAGCTGGTATGGCAGCTTGTGAAGTTTTTTTTGGCAAAAATGTCATGTAATTTACCAATAGGTACAAAATAAGAGTTACTTCCAATTTGTTTTACAGGCCTTACTACATCAGTGATAAGTGCAGTTGCTCAGGGAGGTTGGGAAAGTTCATCAGATGCTGTTAATATAGTTCACACAAAACACCATATTCAGCACATTGCTGTACCAATTTGACATGGCAAATGGAATGTTCCTCAGGCAGCCTTTTATGTAATGGGTTTCAGTGACTGTTCAGGCATATTACTATTT
>VXAK01011579.1:0-28877 GCA_013399435.1 Arenaria interpres | reverse complement strand
TGCCCCTCTACTCCGCTCGGGTGAGACCCTACCTGGAGTACCACATCCAGCTCTGAAGCCCCCCGCACAGGAAGGACATGGACCTGGTGGAATGGGTCCAGAGGAGGGCCATGGAAATGATCAGAGGGATGGGACACACCTCTCCTATGAAGACAGGCTGAGACAGCTGGGGTTGTTCAGCCTGGAGAAGAGAAGGCTCTGGGGAGACCTTATAGTGGCCTTTCAGTGCTTAAAGGGGGCTTATAAGAGAGAAGGGAACAAACTCTTTAGCAGGACCTGTTGTGATAGGACAAGAGATAATGGTTTTAAACCAAAAGAAGGCAGATTCAGACTAGAGATAAGTAAGACATTTTTTACAATGAAGATGGTGAAACACTGAACAAGCTGCCCAGAGAGGTGGTAGATCCCCCATCCCTGAAGATTTCAAGGTCAAGTTGGACAGGGCTCTGAGCAACGTGATCTAGTTGAAAATGTCCCTGCTTATTGCAGGAGAGGGTGGACTAGGTGACCTTTCAAGGTCCCCTCCAATCCAAACTATTCTATGATCCTATGATATGATGCTCAAATTTGGTGTCATTGTTGAAGGCTCGTCTGTGTCATAGCCTGATGCATCAGGAACATGCAGGGCACACCAAGAATGGGCCTGCTGCAAGCAGAACCATGCTGTGGAGACCAATGCCATGATGGTCCTGAAGTCCACGTGAGCTGGATGGTCCCATTGGCACAAGGACATCGATGACAGACACAGGATATCTGCAGAGGTTTGTGCACCCCCTTGCACTCCCAGGCAGAACATTGCAAGGCACCAGCATGGGGATGTCCGGAAGGAAAAGAGAGTGAGGAGTTGACGGAGATGATGAAGTGATTTAGATGATGCTGGAAGAAAGGGGACAGGTGGGAAAAGACAAGCCTGTAAGACTCAGCAATAGGGTTGAGGAGAATAAGGGGATGCTTGAGCGGGAGGGTGTGCAAATAACTGTGTCCTGGACAGGGGAACATGGACACAGACACACACATGCAGGCTAGCTGATTTGGAAGTAAAGGGGAGGGAAAGCAAACGCCAGCTTTTGCAGAAAGGGAGCAGGGTGAAGAAGACAGAAAAGAGGAAGAAGGAAAATGTGGCCCAAAGGGGAAGGCAGAAAATGTTTCCCAAAAGCAGGGGCTGGTGCCAAGGCTAGGTGGGCACGGGAAAGCTGCAGGAAGGATGAGAGTTGGAATCTTTGAAGTGAGGTTTCCTAGGGCACGGGGAGGAGGCGAGTGGCTGCTGTTGGTTGATCTTCCGCCCCTCTCCCTCCCTCCGACCCCCCGCAAACAGCTTTGTGCTCCGTGATGCTTCTTTGGCAAAAGAAAGGGCAATTTTGTCTGAGAGGAGGTGCCAGGATGCCAGTATGTACGTATGGGCTGAGATACTCTTCTGTTACTCTGGACATAGGTTGCCATGCTCCTGTCTAACACCACCATGCTCCTGTCTAACACCACGCTGCCACAAAATTACATCAACACAACTGCAACTGCGAGTACTTGAGAAACCCATTTTTCATTCTCAGGTCCTGGGATTCTTTTCTTGAGAATCATAAAAACTTGTTGAAGAGAAGGCCTGGAGATATTACAATTGCCCTTTCTGCCAGTGCTGAATTATTCTTAGAGTACATTCTTATAGCTTTATTTAGCTACATTTTAAACAGCCAATAAAACAATTTCACTGTCTAATCTGTCTTCCAGAAAGCTCTGCTGATATGCAGCAAAAAAGTTTCAATTTTGCAGCTCTCACAAGCATTTCTTGTCCTCTTTGAGATAATCTGGGCTCAAGTTTAAACAAAACAAGAACAAAGTGAGTAGACTCAGAGCTGGGTTCTCAGTCAGTTTGGACCTTCAATACTGGCAACACGCTGCTGCTGTTTAAGTTCAGTCTGGTGCAATAACTCCAGCTAACAGAGAGTAATATCTCTCAAAATATTCAGTGCTGCTAATGCAAGCAATAGGAGAACAAGTAATAAAAAAAATCAGTCTGACTCTCAGGTTGGTGCTTCTTTGGGGAATCACCTGTTTGTATAGAGATTGCCCTTTGCATAGTATGTGATGTATCCTGGACTTTGAAAAGCCTGCAATAAAAACTTGACTAAATTGAGGCTGGCAATTAGAAATTTGAAGAGTGCTCTGAAAAGTTAGAGCCTGGGACAGAGTCTTCCTGGATGAGCAGGAAAACCAGACCCAAGTTGCCTCCCTTGGTGGCTTGAATGACTTACGGAAAGGATGAGGAGTTTGTCAGCTGTGACAGCAGGGGATGTGCTGCAGGCTCCTGGATGTGCTGTGCTCCTGGAGCCACCCAGGTTTGCTGATTAGGCATGGGGCTACTCAGATGAGGAATAAAAAGAGAAAGGATCATACCTACTCTCTGAGGAATGGAGAGGAGGTCGCAGGGTGGTGGCATTTCCCAGGTGCTGTTGGTGTTCTCAGTGATGTCTTCTCTGTCATTGCAGAGGGTTTGTAGGACAGCATTGTCAACAGCCCTCTCCCTCCTCTCTTCCTTCCTTCCTTGCTTCCCTCTCCAGAGCACTTATCAGCTGTAATTCTTCTCTGCTGAACCCCAGGGGCCTCACACCAGCTTTCAGCAGGGAGGTGACAGCTGGCTGCATGGCTGGGTGGACAACAAGCTACTGCAGAGCCCACGGGGGACGTCCATGTGCCAGTGCTTGTGCATCCCAACTGCTAACCCAACGCCATCTCCATGCCAGCCGATGGCAGAGATGTTGCTGGTTGCAGAGGAATGTGAAGACTTGCCAGTGCTGGGTCCTGTTCCAGGTTTCAAGAAAGGAGTGTGCTGTACTGGTTACAGGCTGTTCTTGAACTGCTTATCCCCCTCCAAGCGAGCTTGACCCCTTCTGCCCCTTCTGTCTCCAGTCTGTCTGTCTCCCAGTGCCCTTCTCCTCCTCCCCCCATACCTTTTATCCTTGGATGAACTTGTTTCTGTCTGGCATTTGAACAAAAACACTTCCTTTCCCTCCTTGCTTCTCTGTGCCAACTGGAGAAGCCTCAAAAGCAGAGGGTTGAGAGGCCTTCTGGCCTCTGGTCCATGGCACCCAGCAGCTGAAATAAACTATTGCTGAGGAAGTCCTGCTCTTACGTTGACCCGTGGATGAAGCACGGGTCAGTATCCCCTAGAGATGGCCTCTGTGCTGAAAGGGCAACGCACCAGGGAAGTGCTGGGGCAGAGCAGGCTCAGCGATGGCATAAAGCATCCACAGAGATGCTGATTTCGGAGAAGTCTCTGGGGAACATGTGAAATCCGAGAAAGCAGAGGCTGATAAATTTCAAAAGCGTTGATGATTTGTGGTGTTTTGAGGCCAGATCTTCTACTGTTAGGTCTGCGATGTACGCAACAGTCATCTGCAAAACATTTCCGCCTAATTTAGTTCTCGGAAACAGCTGAAACGCCACAATCCTGTTACTAATGACAAGCTCAAGGCAGACCACCAGCATGGGGAAATGCAGTTCAAATGATGCCTACTTGACAAAATTGTAAACCCACCAAAATCACAGGAATGGCGTAAATAAGAGCTTAAGCTACAGGTGGCACCACGTGGAGCATACTTTGAAATGATAGCTACAAGTCTGCTAGGTAAGCTAGTGCCATCATGCTCCCTTCATCCTTGACATCCACTGGCAATGAGTCAGTAACAGGAATTATTTAAATAAATAAACAACTAAACAACCTTTTATTAAGTCATCAGAAGAAGCACATTTTTCCTAAGCTGAGTCACCTCAGCATGACTGTCCCTCTGACTAATGAGGTTCTCATGCCACAGTCCCTGCGCAGCATCCCTGCTCTCCTGGTTTCTCTGCTGCCTTGCTCGTGACTGCTGCATCCTTTGCCAGCTCTCATGTGTAACGACCACTGAAGCGAGGCCGAAGGAACGATCCGATCTGCCTGCATTTAACACCAAGCAAGGTGCGGTTTGTGGCAGTTCTTATCAGTCGGGTGAGGTAGGATGGGACTGAGAAAGAAGCAATAGATAGAAAATAAACCTAGTGCAAGCCTATGTCTGGATTTTTCTTGGGTACGAAGCATGGCATGGCTGGTGATTTCCCCACGGGGACAGGGCAAAGTGAAGTTGCTCGGTTTGCATCAGTGCAGTCTACTTATCTTCCTCCTACTCGTTTGAGGAGAGGTGGTCCCCAGCTCAGGACAGTCCTTTTAGGTAACACTGAGCCTTTCTCCACTATACAGACACTTCCTGCAATGAAGGTTTTATTTGTATCTAAAATTATCAGCTTTTACTCTGTGATGCCTTTTCCAGGGTAGGTATTGAATTCAGGTGGACTTGGAACAGACTGAGCCAAAGTTGCTCCGCTCCATTTGCAAACATGAAATAAGGGGAACTACCACAGTTTTCAGCATTAGCAGCTTCAGAGGACTTGCTTCTGGAGAAATCTTTCCACCCCAGAGGCTGCTGGCCCATGTTACTGTCATCCCAAGAGTACTCATGCTTCTTTTGAGCCCCACACAGCTTTGGCCTGCTTCTAAACCTCAGTCCACACTTGTTTGGCAGAGAGGTTTAAGTTGCCCCCGTCTTCTTTCTCTCTGAGCCTGGTAAGTTCAGACACATTCCTTTGCACATTTCATTCCCCTACATGTACTCACAGCTGCAGTAGTTTCATAGAATCATAGAATGGTTTAGGTTGGAAGAAACCTTAAAGATCATCTAGTTTCCACCATATAGTTTCTATCTGGCCACCCATGACTCTCCCAACTGCTGCTGATGCAGGAGTGAATTGTCCCATCACTAAGCAGACCTGCAGTCAGGGATTAGAGGACGGCCCTGGGGACTGGGCAGGAGGATGGTTGAAGTGGCTGTGGGAGGCAGGTGGTGCCAGAGAGGTGGGGAAAATAGGGCTCATGAGGTGGGATGGCTGTGGGATGCTGAGAAGGAACGAGGGGCATTGGGAGGAACGGGGGCTGCTGGGAGCTGTTGGCACAGACAGCCCTCAGGGTGATACTGCTGGCTTCTCAGGAACCCAAATGTCCTTTTACCTGAGTGGGTTCGGTACATGTTGTTTTTTGCATAACAAATTTTCCCGAATGATCCCTTAGGGTATTTCCTGTAAGGCCTGAGTGTGTTGGGCTGAGTGCCCCTTAATAGCACCAGCTTTTGAAGGGATAAGATGTACTTTCAACTAATTGCCTGTGTGCTCAGGTTTGCTCCTCATTTCTCAACTCCTCGAGCAGTGGCCTTATCAGGAGGGCAGAAGTACTTGTTTGAGCTTTCAAGGAAATGATACAGAGAACAGACTGACATTGTTATCGTCCATAGAGAACAATCTATCTAAAATAACATCATTAAAGGCCCCAGTTACTAATTACACTTTATTAGTTGGTGGATATGAGGTTTTGGAAGCAGCAGCATATGTAGAGCTATTGCTAATACTAAATCCATGGCACGAAGCATTACTATCGATATTACATTAGCACGGGAAATATATGACTGAAAGTTGGTCAGCAGCTACTGAAAGTGTGGTCTTTACTGAAGACAGACAAATCTTGTTCTTCTTCTCCATCTTTTTCCCCAGGCAGGGAAAACATCAGTAGCGTCCAGCTTTGACCCAGCTCTGGCATTTCCGAAGCTGCTGAAAAACCGTTTCTTACTGCCTAGTAGTGCTTATGAAAGCAAAACCATTACCTGGATCCCTGAGAGCAGGGAGACACAGGTTAAAGTCCACTGCCTTGTGGGTGCTGTACTTCACATCTCCAGAGAATGTGACTCTGGGCTTATTTCTGAACCCAGAAAGCTCAAAGGAATATTTTCTACAGCATCATATTCTTGAAACAGCTCCACACACACCCACCTCCGTCTTGGCTAATTCTCTTTCGCTCTGCTAGTGAAAATCATTACTTAAAATACAGTTAAAAAAACCCTCTAAACAGACAAATGGAAGAAAAAACTACCATGACATCAGCAAAACGGATACTAATAGGCAGATATCAAAGGGATGCTGCCTTCAGCTACACACTTGAAATACTGCTGACGTCAATCTGGGGCACATTTTAGCCTCCTATGCTTTGCATTTAGGAAGCTGAAGTACATTACATATAATTGGTTCCACCTACATACAATTTGTTTAGAAGAAAAGCAACAAGATGCAGGTTCTCACCACGACTGTAGGCACAAGGCATATTCCTGACACCCCAGCAGTTTTCCTGCAGACCAGCCTCGGATGAGCACCCACAGGGGAGTGCTGGTAGGAGCTGCAACAACTCCCAGCCACAACCTCCTGGTCCTTCCCCACCTGGACTGCAGACAGGGACTGATCTCAGTATGGGCACAGGAGGGACCTCAGTCCCATACCCACATACCACATACAGCAGATGATGAGGGAGACACAACTTTCTACCAGGGCTTACGATGACAGAACAAGAGCAATAGCTTTAAACTGAAAGAGATTTTAGTATAGATTGGGCATAAGGAAGAAATTTTTTATGATGAGGGTGGTGAGACACTGGAACATGTTGTCCAGAGAAGTTGTGGATGCCCCATCCCTGGAAGTATTCAAGGCCAGGCTGGATGGGGCTTTGAGCAACCTGGTCTAGTGGGGGGTGTCCCTGCCCATGGTCTGTCATGAACTAGATGATCTTCAAAGGTTGCTTCCAACCTAAACCATTCTACGATGCTGTGAAATTTCACTTGCAGTTTCAGCCCAGGAGCGGAGCGGGTGCACTGTCCTGGACATTACAGCTGGTACAAGAAAATATTGGTATTGCTGAAGGGGGTTTTTCTTCACAGCTCTCCTGGTGCTGATGGCACTGACATACTGACTCAGCTGTGCGCCAGAAAGCATCTGCAGTGGACACAGGACAAGAAGGCAGCAAGCCCAGGACACTTCAGTGCTTGGATCCCAGGTTCTTCATCTGACAGCATTAGCGGTGGAAAAAATATATTGAGGGCCCTTTCTATGAAATGTGTGACTGCTGGCTTGATCACTCTAATTGGAAAACAGGTGAATTGAAATAAATAATATTGCTACAGTATTTATAGTTGCACTAATGCCACCCCAGCAGGCAGGTCAGGATTCCACGTGAGCTGATGGTGGAGAGGAACAGGGACTGCTCTTCTTAGCAAGAGCCTGTCATCGAAAGGCTTCATGCTGGCAAAATCTCTGGCTTGCCAGTGCTCCCACCCTCCTAGAAGGTCAGGACATAAATGGTTTCGCACCCCTCTGGCACACTGCAAAGTTTCCCCTCTGGTCCTCCAGCAAATATGTGTAGCAAGAGTTCTCAGCCCACTCTTGCTGTGCTGTCTTGTACTCCCCATGTGGAGATGGTAACAATTGAGGGTTTTATAAACGCCTTGGTGCTTATCTGCACATTTTGAAGAAGCAAATGCCCAGTTGTCTGAGGTGATTCCACAAAGTTATTCCCCCAGAGGTGTGGGGAATGCTGAAGTGGGCAGTGGAGAGGTAGTGTGAAGACTTTCTGTCTTCTCACTACCACACTGCTCCTCTGGTTGAGATGTAGTAGGATATTCCATTCGTGTTTCATTTTAAGGTGTTCCTCCTCTTTCCTCTTTCCAGTGGCCTCTCCAACCTTGCAACAGCAAGGGTCTTTCTTGCAGGATACCCAAGTGGGGTGACTCAGGGAACCCCCTGGAGAGTACCTGGACAGTGCTGACAGGCCCTACTGTTTACATGTTTTTTTTCCAAGTTATTCTGCGATTCCCACCAAAAATAACCACAGAGGGCCCATGATTACCTGTAGCCATCAGCTCCCATGGTACCCACACCAGCAGAGCTGGCTTCTCCTTCCCTTCCAAACAGCCGCACATGGGTGAGCACTCCTCCAGCCTTCGCACGCTTCGGTGTGCCACAGCCAGGAGAGCAGGAGAGCAACACACAACCCCCAACCAGTCACTGAATGGGGTGAACCCCTTGCTCCACAGCTATCTCACACAACTACTGATGTGGGGCTCTTGCAGACCTGCAGAGAAAAAGCTGTGTGTGAAGGCCGTGCTCTGATTCTTCACACACACTGGGAGCCCCTGACCTTTGCTGAAGGCAGTGGGCGGTACAGGTAGGCCGGACCTTTGGAAATCAGATCTTTTACCATTTGACTGTGTCTCAAGGGAAGTTGGCCTATATCTGGGGACAGCAGGCAGAAGAGGGAGGAATGAAGTTACATTTGTGCTCAATCTGACCTACTAAACCAAACAGCTCAATGTGAGCCTTGTGGTGTAATATCTTCACCTCCTACAGACTTGGATTTAAAAAGAAAGTTCTGAAAACCTTCCTTTAGGACTTGCTGATTCTTTTACTCGTTTGTGCCTTAAAATAAATGTACTGCTTTAGCCAACCTGAGCTGGATGTCTTTGGAGAAGTTCTGTCTGACCTTCTGGAAGGGCGTGTTACCTCTGCCCTTTCTGCCAGGGGACATGAGCACCATCGCCAGATGAGAGCTTGGCTACTGCGCCATGGGCAGCTGGGGATCTGCAGATCTGTAGATAGATGTTTAGTAGGTGCCTGCCCGTGTTCATCTTCAGCTGCCTGTCATCGAGCTTCTCAAGGTTCCCATGGCTGCAGGCAGCACGTCCTGCTCCCCACTGCAGGCACTCATCACCACATCTGGGCACCTCTCATTCTTTAATTACATCTCTCACGTAATATACCTGGAATAAAGATGTTTCATGTGAAGTGGGAATAGTTCACAGAAAGGTCTGGTACTTGCAATGCAGACTTCCAACATCTGTCCCCTTTTATCTCTCTTCCTACCCTTCCCCCCATCCCGGAAATAAAATACACTCTATGGTGGCATAGACAGAGCAGGGAAAAGACTCAAACCCAGAGTCCTGCCCTCTGGGCAGGGAGTTGCAGAGAGCAAGCCAGCAGAAAGCGCTGCAGAGACCAAGTGGCCCAAACCTGCCATCCCTTTCCGAGGCTCCTGAAGACGAGTCTTCAGTCAGCAGGCGATGCCCATCTCAGAGTGTGGTGTGAGAACTCCTCCTGCTGCCCTGGGGCAGGGTACAGCAAATAACCCGGCACACAGGTGGAAACATAGAAAGGGGAAATCTCACACCCAGCCAGAGTTGTCCTCTCAGTGGGAGGGATGGCTCCTGGTCTCTTTATATACTTAATGCGTAGTGGACCTGGGTAGAAACAAATCTAGAAGGGCTGCTAGATCTAGATATAGAAGCAATGGCTGTCTTTAACACTGTTCCCTGCAAAAGACCCTGGGTAGACTCTGGGGCACGGAGTAGGAGCACTTTGAGGTGGAGACCCTCTTCACCCCCACACCAAGGACTTTTAATTTTATTCCAGATCGAGCATAACTCTGCTCAAGTTTCAGTATTACCATGAGGACTGCTTGCAAGCAGTTTTTAAGCATTTTCAGTACAACCTGAGTCTCACAGAAGCCCTAACTACCATGGGAAAACACCGCTGGCAGCTGCTGTGTGTTCAGTGCTGCCCATGCTACCCGTACACGTACTGCTCATCGCAGCCCAGAGGCCTTTTCCTGCTTTCTTTCTAGTATTTCTACCTTGAATAACAGAATCATCTATCTTTACATTCTAGCAATTTGAAAAACAGCAATCAATTAACTAAGAGATGGGTTAACCACATGGACCTGAGCCATCCTGGTGCTATCATGCCCGTCTACTGGGGAGACCACTGCCTGGAGAACTTCTCTTCCTCTCCCTGGTACTTCCCTGCAGCCATTGATTTTCTAGGAGCATTTGCCAGAAGAATGGGTTATATTTTTCAGAGTTAATGAAGAGAGGGACAGTCCATTTTGCCAACAGCAGCATGCAGTCCTCAGCTGCTTGGGGAGAGATGAAGAGCCCTGGCCCCGAGCCTCTGCCGTGCCAAGTCCCCCTCCTCCCTGCCGATGGCAGCCAGCTGACAGACCACTTGTCTTTCCCTTGCTTTAGTCAGACATCCTTGAGGGGCTGACGCAAGCCCGTCAGCCCGTCACCAAGCCAGCCAGTGTTAAACCATGCCAGGAGGGATCCTCAGACATGGCGAGGGAGGATTTATGCCTGGAAGTCCGAGTCACCACTTACTCCAAACAAGCAAACTCTGGCAAAGTGGGTGAATAATTCATATTAAGTGGAACGGTATTCATTGGACGCAACCGCAAAATCCTTTCCATGGGTTTATCATCAGCTCTAAAAATAAATGACTGTCTACTCCTTTCTTTCTTCCTTTGATGACAGCTGAAATATTTGTGGGACTTTGATACCTTTGTCTAGCCTCAAAGCAGGAAGCGTGATTTAATGGGTTAGGAGAGCACCTAAAGGAATGCAAATGCTGGCTGGACGTGGCCGCTTGGGATCGAAGCTAGGTGGGAAGCAGAGCTGGCTCTGGGCTTTGTGCAGCACAGTCTTGGGGCTGCCCCAAGGCAGGTGGGCTGGGCTCAGCCAAGGGATCACGCTCGGTTATGGATGCTGACCTTAATTTCAACGACGGCCATAGCAGCGGGCTCAGAGGTCAGGTCAGCTGCAAACTCCTGGAATATTTGCTTATATCAGGAGCATGCCCTAGTTTAGGATGTTTCTTAGAGAGTTACACACCAGCAAGGCAGATTGACCTGAACTAAGGCCCTAGCGCTGGTACCAGGGTCGGTATTTTCATGTCATATCTGGAATCAAAACATCCTGCCATTATTTAACCCTGCCCCACCTCTGACCAGCCTCTCCATGCTGAGGCTTGAGGGCCCCTAATGGAAGCTTCTCAGAAAAGACCCGGCATAAGCGTAATGAAGGGACTATAAATAACCAGCAAAAATGAGCACTGACATGTGTTTTAATAGAGCTATTGGAGGAAGAATTTTTTTTTTTAAATGGAAAATACAAACTAGGATGGAAATAAAATGAGATTTAGCCTAAAAAAGAAAAAGCATAGTCCCCTCTGTACAGGGGAACTGCTGTAATAAAAACCTGAAGTATTTTAAGAGCTTGGGAGGGGAGTGATACTGAGGAGACATCCCTGGGATTTGGGGTAAAGTCACTGACGCTTGGCAGGGAACTGTTTTTTCCATCTTCAGCTCTCAGAGATGGTTTTCACTCCCCAATACCTCAAGAAAAATGAAAGTTATGAAAACTTTAAAATAAACAACTAGTGGAAAAAAATAATTTGGGTCTTCTCCTTTACCCATCCATCAGCATGCGTGAGGTGTGGAGAAACTTGATGACCTTTGAGTCTCCTGCACTTTGCTCAGGTGTCGTTCAAAAGTTGCTGGAGAAACAGCAACAGAGGGAAGGCTGCAGGTGAGGCACAAAATTCCAGGAAAGTTTTTCCATGGTGTGGTCTCTCAGGTGAAGAAATCCACCCCGCAGCAAGGAGGAGCCACTGGGTGCAGAGAATGAAGAGAGGATCCCATTGGAGCCCACTGGCATGGCAGCCAGCACCTCAGCATGTCACTGGGGCTCAAGAGCCCAAACCCCACTCCTCTCTGAAGCAAAAGCAACCCCTCCTCTCAGCTCCTCAAACTCCTGGGTTAAGCAGCTCCTGCCAAGCTGTCTGCCATGATATTGTTCTGATCCAGATATCACAGAATCACAGAATCTTCTAGGTTGGAAGGGACCTTAAAGATCATCTTGTCCAACCGTCAACCTAATTTTGAAAAAAATAAACACCCACACAACAAACAAAAAGCAACACCATCACTAAAGCATATCTCCCAGCACCTCATCAAACCGTCTTTTGAACACCTCCAGGGATGGTGCCTCAACCACCTCCCTGAGCAGCCCATTCCAACGTCTGATCACCCTTTCGGTGAAAAAATTTTTCCTAATATCCAGCCTGAACCTCCCCTGGCATAACTTGAGGCCATTTCCTCTAGTCCTGTCACCAGTGACTTGGGAGAAGAGACCGACCCCCACTACAACCTCTTTTCAGGTAGTTGTAGAGAGCAATAAGGTCTCCCCTCAATTGGAGGGAGGTCTCCCCTCCCCAGTATTGTTCTTGCTTCTGTGGTAAACGTCAGGGGAAGTGGAAAACACCTTCACTTTCAGTTTCCCAGCCTTCAAAGCTCTGGGAAATATACTTCTACCCCAGAACATGGTTGGCAGTAGCAGGAATGGAGAGGGGTCCTGAGCCCCCAGCAGGACACCAAGGAGCCACAGGCAGGGATGCTGAACAGCCACAGGCCCCTTAGACCTTCCAGTCAGTCCAGCCTGTTACCAAGAACAGTAATCCCAACTATTGGGATCTCCATAGATTTTTGATCCATTGGGGATCAAGGATGAAACCTTTTGCTATCATTCATGGTGGGGTCTCCCCCAGGCTGGGAGACTTGATTTGCCAGGGTGGGCTGTCACCCCAGGCCCCTGGGGAGCCACTGGCTGGTGGGGAGGGTCCGGCGCGGCAGTGGCTGAGGACCAGCAGCCTCCTGAGCACCCCTGGAACCCCACAGACAGACCTCACTTGCCAGATGGCTTTGGTGCCACCCAGCATCTCTCTCTGCACAGCCCGGTGTTTGGTGCGTGTGCTTTCCCTTTGGAAACACTGAAGATGAGAGTGTGATCTAGAAAAGCAAAGATTTTCTAAACAGAAGCATGTGCTTTCCCTTCCCCCAAGATTTCAGCAATAAATATGGACTGTCTGCACCCTTTGCATCATGGTTTGTCAAAACCACTACAAAGCATAAACATGAATCTCAAAATAACATTCACTTTCACAGGAAAATTTTAAATCTAAAAATTGACGTGTAGGGGCTTTCTGACTCAGAGGAAGTTTACAACGTTTGTGTATTTGTTCTCAACTGGGACAGAGAGGCAATAAAATCCGAACATCAAAATCTCCCACAAGCTGGTAACGTTCGTTTTGCCCAGTGCAACAACCACCAAAGCAAACCAACAGGCTGCTGGAAGTAGGACCAACGTCCAACAACTTCATCCTGCCTACAAATTATAAAGTGCAGCGTGCTTGCCTCTGCTTGAATTAATACCAGGTAATTAGCACATCCCTACAGTAACGCTGCACAGGCACCAGCTGGAGGGATAAATTACAGCTCGGGAGCTGATTTCCCAAACAAGCCGTGGCAGGCACGAAGCACAGGCTGGGGCTGGAGCCCGGCCAAGCGAGGAAGCGCCGCTACTGCCATCGGCTGTGGGGAAATAACAAGTGCAATTTTCAGTAACTGTTTATAAAAAAAGATAGCAATATATTTTCCTGTTTCAGTGTAATTGGAATGAGTCCTCTTGACTTTGCCAGGCTGTTCTTAGATGTGTAACAGCCTAAAGTGGATGGGTTTTGCCATAACTTTAGGTGATTACAACCGAATGTCAGTTTATTTATTCATCAGGGGGATTTGTCAGGGAAGGAATACCGCACTGGAGAGAGAGGTGCTGACAACTGTGCTCAGGTTTTTAGTACCTAATTAGTGGCATGCTGGAACTGCACCTCCTCTCATCACTCCTGATTACAGCCTCATGCCATTTTGTAAAGAATAAGCACAGTGTTTATAAAACCCTTCCTCGAGAATTTGTTTCTGAGGCTTTTTTGCCTTGCTGCCAAGATGTTCAGCCCCCCCCGGGGGGGGACAAGAGCTGATATTTTGACAAGAAAAGGGGAGGCTCTGGGGAGATCTCTGGCATCCCTGGGGAGCCACCATAGCTGGGGGCTGGAGAGGCAGCTGCTGCCTAATGCAGGAGCAGCAGCATCCCGAGAGCAAGCGACTGGGAAAACTTCATCTCTCTTCACTGAAAACCAGTATGTCAAACTCGAGCGTTGTTTGGATGGATGGTAACAACTCACTCCCCCATCAAGAGCACAAAGGCACAACTTTCAGGGCTCCGTCCTGCATCCCCTCATTACTCGTCTACAGTAAACCAGAAATTCTCAGCATTGGTTCAATGTTTTTCGTTAGGCAGAAAGCAGTCCTCTAGCAAGCTCGGTTCATTATTGCAGAAGAGATGGGACAGACCTGCTGTTTAACCCAGCAGTGGTATGACTTGTTATGGTTTGAGGAACCCACAATTTATTTTAATTTAGACAATTACTCTATCACTCAATGATCCCTCCCCACTGGGGAAAGGGAATCAGGAAAAAACAAGGTTGAAATAGAAACAGATTTATAGAATAAGACTAAACAGTTAATGTTAATAATACTAAAGAACCGATATTGATCCTGATACCAATATAAAATACATAAAGATCATACCCAGCCCATTCTATCAGCAGGGAGGGAGCTGTGCACTCCCAGCAGTGGACAGCAAACATGGGACACTGCAAGCACTGCAGCGTCGGGAGGAAGGGAAGGGCTCTGGGGTCCAGCACCAAGGCAAGGAGTTCTCAGGATTGCAGCCATCAAGGGAGAGAGAGAACTTCTCAGCAAACTTTCAATTTATATCGAATGTGAGGTGCATGGTATGAACAATGAATGAGGAAAGGCTCAAAGAGCTGGGGCTCTTTAGCCTTGAGAAGAGGAGACTGAGGAGAAACCTCATCTATGTTTTCATGTTCCTAAAGGGTGGGTTGAAGGATGATGGAGCTGGACTCTTTTCAGTGGTTTCCAGCGATAGGATGAGGGGCAGTGGGCACAAGCTGGAACATGGGAAGTTTCACTCAAATATGAGGAAGAACTTCTTTACAGTGGGGGTGACAGAGCCCTGGAACAGGCTGCCCAGGGAGGGTGTGGAGTCCCCTTCTCTGGAGATTTTCAAGGCCTGCCTTGATGCAGTCCTGAGTAATGTGCTCGAGGCAATCCTTCTTTAGCAGGGGAGTTGGACTAGATGATCTCTAGAGGTCCCTTCCAACTCTGTCAAATCCGTGAATCCATGAACCTGTTGGCCAGGTTGGGCCAAGTGCCTGGGGCTTGCACCTCCTCATCCCTGCACCTGGCAAGGCTCGGAAACACTGAGACCTCGAAACCCACACACCAGAGCTGGCTATAAAGTAAATATTTTCACAAATTCAGACACTAGAGTCTTCTAAAAATGCAGTTTTCCCAGGCATTAGGGGAGACCTTACTTAAAAGTAGAATTACTGAAAGATAAATTAATCCTGTGTTGCTCAAACCAGGACACAGCTGCGTACAGAGAAGATGAAACAGAATTTGTTTCAGTGTGGTTTTTCCTCTTTGCCTTACCCGGCATCTCTTGGGTTTCATGGATGATGCTGTTTAGGCAAATCACCCTGCCTTGAAGCCGAGGGTCACAGCAGGGCAAGCAGAGTCCAGCACCTTGTGGCCAACTCCCCAGGACCCCCCAGTCCCCGTCCCCCTGGCCTCCACCACCACGGCCTAATGACAGCAGCAGGAAACCCCAATGTGGCTGCTATTGCAAAACAGAACATTAAAATGGCAATGCATTTGGTGGAGCTGAGAGTGAGGAATCCCATGGCAGATGGAAATCACCATCACCATCAAAGGAAGAAAAAATAATGGAATTAGAAATAATATGGAACTAACTTCATCACAAAACAGTAGCTTCCATTGCTGTCCTGGGGGATACAAGTATAAATGTGAACAACTCAACAGTAATGAATGCCTCCTATTTGAGTGTCTAATATCCTCCATAGATAGTGAGTGCTATGATTGCCCTTCCACAGCATACAGGGCCTCAGCTCCACTGGACCCATGCTGTATAAACAAGAAGTAATGTCCTGTTCCCATCTACAGCTTCAGGATAACACAGTAACTCACTGGGAGGTTTAAATGCAAATTTAAAATTAGAAAATCAGAAAAATTGTGATATTATTAGCAGCAGACACAATACATTGGATGATTTTACAGGTGAGTTTCACGGATACTTTTGCTTAGGAAGGAGATAATGAAGTCATCTTGCCAGTGCTTTTAGTTTACAGATGACTAATTTTAAGCAGAGTGCTCACATTACACACAAATGGAAATGGAGGAAAAAGTATTGTGAGTTTGTCAGGAAAATTAAGCTGACATGGCTGTTGAAGCCAGAGTGCAGATAGAGACTAGGAACAGACCACTGACAGGTAGGAAGTCTTGGAACTGAAGCACATCGCTTTTGTACAGTATAACAAGCAAAAAAACACTGCACAGGAGAGAGGGTTTCCAGGCTGAAAACTGAGTAAGCGGTAGTGTCCCCTCTGGCAGGCAGTGTGGCTGACGCCCTGGTGATGTACCCCAGGTTACATGGACTACCTTGAGTCTGGGAATCTGCAGCTCTCAAAGGTGGAACTCACAAGCCAAATGTTGAGGTTGGGGGTCAAACTTGACTCTGCAGCAGAAGTATGCTGAGCCCTTGGGAGAGGCCAAGCACTTCTAGTCTGAATGCAGAGGGAAGAAGGGAGAGGAGGAGGGAGAGGAAGCAAGAGGAGAGCAGGACTGCAGCTGATGGGATGAGTCAGGGCTGGGAGTCGAGACTGAGGAAGGCAGAGGGAGGAATGGAGAGCGGAACCATTGTGGCCTGAGATGTGGGTAAATTTCAGAGGTGGGGAACAGGTCATACAGAAACTGAGACTCAGACACACAGGGAAATTGGGACTAGAGTCAGGGAGAATGAGGTGAGGGCAAACATGGGGAAGGAGAGACTAGTGAGACAGGAAGGGAGGACATTGCTGGTTCAGACTGACTACGCGTGAGGTAACATGAGAAGCGTGAAGGCAGCAGCAGAGAAGGGTACTGAGTTCCAATAAGTAGCCTAGTTAGAAATGACAGCAAGAGGTACCTTAAATGAAGAGTCATGTACTACTTAGAGGTGTCCCACAGGAGCAACTGGTTGAAATTTATAGTTCTGCGATACACAAGAGGTCACATTGAGTAATACTAGTTCTTTGGTTTTAAACTGGTGATGTTGGAAGCCAGGCTATTCTCTGTGGTACCTGGTGGGAGGATGAGAGATAATCATAAATTGGAGAGAGAAAAGTTCAGACACACAAGGAGAAACTTCCACAGCAAGGACAGTCAAGCAGTGGCACAGGTTGCCCAGAGAGGCTGTGGAATCTCTGCTTTGGGCAGTTTCAAAACCCAAATGGAGAAAGCCCTGAGCAATCTGGTCTGACCACAGATGCTGCCTGAACACAGCTTTGGGAAGGAAATAGTTCCTTTTCTTTCACTAACCAACTGGGAGAAACCCCAGAGTTAAAAGGAAACAAGGGGATGGCATGGGAAAGCAAATAAAAGAAACTTGGCATGAACAGGCATGAGAGAACAAAGGGTTAAGCGGGAAACAGTCTCCTCCAGCCTGAGGAGTCATCAGCTTGCTCCAAGTTCACCTATTTTCTTCAAAAACTCTCTGTGAAGCCCACTTGGAATAATTTTTTTTTCATATAAAACCGTGCAGAAGACAGCCATCCTATCTCTTGCTCCGTTAGCCCAAATGCCATTTTTTTTAGAGGGGTCCAAAGTTTCCATTCCTTCTAGGGACTGATAAATTACCAGCACAAGAAAACACCTCTGCTTCCCCCTGTTGTTGTCTTTCATTAAAACCCAGAGAGCTATAAACAAACCCCAGTGAATATTACCAAGTTTGTAAAGTCAAACATGCAGAGAGCAGAAACGGGGGCATTCCTGACTCAGCCTCCTGGTGAATACGGAGGAACACCCACATGCTTAGACTGAGGGCACCGTAGCATGTGAAGACCTGAAACAATCACAGCAGCCTCAGATACTTATGTTATCTTGAACCCTCATGACCACCTTGTAGCTTGGCAGGCCAAAGGCTCCACCAGGTGGGTTCTCCTGCCACTGAAGAGTTCACACAGCAGAGTTAGGCTCAAGTCCTAAAATCTGGGCTCCCCATAAACTTGTCCGATGAGTTGGCAGGCAAGCAAACCAAGCGCTCTCTTCACTCCACAGCTGTTTCTCCACAAATTGGTCAATGACATTCCCACAAAACATTTCAGCTTTCACAAGTCGCTGATTTCTGACAAAATTTATCTTTGCTGGAAAACTCCTACCCAGTTGTAGCTCTGAAGACAAAACTGCACAAATACAATAGGAGCTGCCCCTCTTCAGAAGGTGCCATACCCTACTAGTTGTTTTAACCTGGGCCCTCGACAGTTTGGTGATCTCCATTCTGTCGACTCTGATCAGAGAGATAAGGATGGGTTTTGAGAAAGTTGAGACACATTCCATTGGCGCTCTGAAGACCAGGAACAGCACAAGGATCTGAGCCAGTATCTTACTGGAAGCTCGCACAGTGCTGAGAGGGCTGGGATGTTATGTTTACTGTGACAAGTGCTGCCCGGTAGGTGGCCCACTGCATGCTCAACAAGCTGGAACTCCTTCAACTCTGCTCCTTTAATCCCATTGTTTGCCCAAGCAGATTGTTGGATTTCATTTTTGACACCGAAAGAGAAACGTGTTTCAACAGAACTAGACTCCCTCTTCTCACAAAGCTGGTCATGCAGCCCTGCTTTTAAAAGCGTGTATCGCTGACACGAATGCAACCACTGTTCCTCACAACAGCACTCTAAACCCCAAAATCCCTCATACACCATTAGTCATCAGTGAAATTCCTGATGACAATCAAATACTTAGCACGTACTGTGTATTGCCTTGGGAGGACTGGTTTAACAGCAGTGTTTTAATTCTGTGGCAGAGTGTCATGTTGGTCCTCCCAGAAGGGAGCCAGGTACCAGGGCATCCCGGCAGGACCACTTGCTCTCTCCAGCTGGCATCACTTGGGAGTCACTGAAGGTTAGTCCCGGGGTGAACCTTCAGTTGCCTCTTTATGAAATCATGAACTTGGATAAATCTGTTCCATAACCACAGTGTTTCAGTCTGCCTTGTTCCTGAGTAATATGGGACAACATGAGATAGAGTACACGCAATAGGTAAGGTGCCAGTATTCCTCTTTGCTCATCAGTTCTAATCCAGCAACGGGAACACCAGATTTAGTTTTTATTCTCGGGGCTCTTTGAAGAGAGCTCAACCCAGGCATTAGGGAAAGGCCACTATTTTTCATCCGGCAGCCAAAGCATGATTTACAAAACAAAACCTCCAAACCCTGCAGTTAGCCGGCTATTCTGTAGCTCAGGATCGTCACAAATGTTTATTTCAGTATTTTATGAACAACATAAGCAGTTTTGCAGAATTACATGTATATATTTATATAAATTTGTAAGTTAGTTTATTACATTTCATAGAAAGGGTCTTTTCTTATCAAATAGCATGTATGCTTATCAAAACCAAAAAAACCTAAGGTCAACAGTATAAGAAAACAGAATTAGCACAGTCCTCCAAGTATTACTAATTCAGTTCTGAAGATTTAAAATTCTGTGTGTAAAAAGACAGCTATTAGTGAACTGTGAATGAACTAATCATAACTATGTTTGATTGAATTAGTCAACTCTGGTTTAGTTTGAAACTCGTTCATTTGTGTTTATAAAGGAATTCGACTTTATTGTGAATTCTTTCTGCAAGCCCCAAATGGTATCTGAAGAAGACTAGATTAAATTCTGGTGAAAGATTTGTGCAATTAACTGAGCACAGTAAAGTCATGAGCAAAGACTGTTTTCAAAAGACTAAAGAAGACAGAGCTTCTCTCCCACACTTAGCTATGAAAGCTCTTGCTGTTGATGTTAGTATTTTTGTATGAATAGCATTAATCATCCATAAACACAAATCTGTGCTCGCATAGGTTTGAATGCACGATGCTATTATGCCACACTTAGAACATTCCTAGTGCTTTGACCATTGCTATTACTAGCTTCAGTGATTTTAAAAAACTATGATTTAATTATGCAAAAAATTATTTTCAATTATATGGAACTGTAGATTTTCACCACCACCCATAAGATGGATTCTTTACCTTATGTGGAGCTACCGAAAACTTCTATTAATAAATCAGGCCAAAATTGTCAACTCTATGCAGGAAGTTAGGCTACCAACTCTGTTTTCGGCATGTACATCAAAATGACTTTTCCAAAGACATTGGGATTCTGTAGCTCCTTTTCATTTTAGGGGTCTTCTACTGTTAATGCTGAAAAAATATTCAGAAGACAACTAGGATTTTAAATCATATTGAGACAATTAGCTCCAGGCACTTGCATTTCAAGAGGTTTTGTTTTCAAATACGTAGCCTTTTTTCCAGTATAAAGTAGCAGTTTGAAAACATCCATATTTAGATACTGCAGAGTTTAAGCATTTATATATCTACATTCAGCTTACATTTGCACAAGTGTGTCAAAATGTTTTTTAATTCCTCCTCACGCTTTAAGAGAAACATTCAAGAACTGACAGGTTTGTGGAAAAAACCCCTCAAGTTGGCCATTAGCAAGAGTCAGTGATTTACATATAATTATCTAGACATACACAACAGACTAATCTGCCAAATAAATGGAATGCTAATGTGACATCTGACTTCTAATCTCCACATTTTCCTTACTATATTTAAAAAAATAACAGCAACAATGGGAAACAAGCATTGACATAAGGAGACTTAGAACTTTAATTCACCTAACTTAATCACCTATGAGAAGCACTTCAGTAAACTATTAGTCATAAAACATCAAACTAATTTTCAATGAAGAACATCTTCAGCCTCAAAATCCACATAGACCTTGTTTACAGAATGGAAAACATGCTTCATTACTTTTAATTTCACCAGAAAAATTAAGTCATTTGCATTGAATCAGCATCTCCAAGGAAATGCTGAGGGAGAGCTGATGCTTCTTGAGGGTCCACATGCTCTTGCGGAGCACCTGGAAGGCTTGTTCTCTCAGATAGGCAAGACCACAAGCTTTCAGCACTGTTTGCTTCTGCAGGAATTACTATGGATTTTGCACTATACTATCTTTGGTAGCACTGAAAATATGTAACTCCTATTAAATCCCAGGCACAAATACAGGTTGGGTGGAGAATGGCTAGAGAGCAGCCCTGAGGAGAAGGACTTGGGGGTGTTGATGGATGAGAAGCTCAACATGAGCCGGCAATGTGCACTGGCAGCCCAGAAAGCCAACTGCATCCTGGGCTGCATCAAGAGAAGCGTGGCCAGCAGGTCACGGGAGGTGATTCTGCCCCTCTACTCTGCGCTCATGAGACCCCACCTGGAGTGCTGTGTCCGGCTTTGGAGTCCTCAACACAGGAAGGACATGGACCTGCTGGAACGGGTCCAGCGGAGGGCCACAAAGATGATCAGAGGGATGGAGCACCTCCCCTATGAGGACAGACTGAGAGCTGGGGTTGTTCAGCATGGAGTCTTAGAGAAGGCTCCAGGGAGACCTTATAGCGGCCTTTCTATATCTGAAGGGAGCCTACAGGAGAGCCAGAGAGGGACTCTTTGTCAGGAAATGTAGTGAAAGGACAAGGGGCAACGGTTTTAAACTGGAAGAGGAGAGATTTAGATTAGACACTAGAAAGAAATTCTTTACAGTGAGGATGGTGAGGCACTGGAACAGGTTGCCCAGAGAAGCTGTGGATGCCCCATCCCTGGAAGTGTTCAAGGCCAGGCTGGATGGGGCTTTGAGCAACCTGGTCTGGTGGGAGGTGTCCCTGCCCATGGCAGGGGGGTTGGAACTCGATGATCTTTAAGGTCCCTTCGAACTCTAACCATTCTATGATTCTATGATTCTATAAAATCTAATGATTCATTGGATTTTTGTAATGTCTCTGAATGCTGACCCCTTGAGGGAACTAAACAGAAAATGTAGTGCTGCTCTTAGTACTTACGTAAATAGCCACCAAACATCAGGAAGTGCTTTCTATCCCTGCCCTGCCAGCAATGGAAATTGGAGTCAAATTGCGGTTTAATGAGATAATCCTCATGAGCAGATGCTAAACGCCCCTCCGTTAGAAATCACCAAACAGAGCAAGTTAGAACAAGGTGGTCTTGAATATAAAAAACACCAAGGAAACACAGAAGCCCTAGAAGCTATTGTACCTGTTGCACACAAGTGGAAGAGCAGGCAATAAGCTTATATAGCCTTCTGCTCAGTCTTACCACTGATTTAGCAATTAATATTTTATAAAATAGAATTTTTATGTGCTCTTCCTGTTGGGGCCACAGTGTCCAATTCAAGAGTGGCTGCAATGCTAGGCTATAGCAGAGCAAGTGGCAGGCAGGCCAGGGTCCTCCAGGGAAGATTTGTGGCAGCTCCTTGAAAAACACATGCTCTCTTGAAGGGAAACACCGAAGTGGGACTGGATTAGTCAGGGCTCTGGAGAATGACACTCAGCATCCCCATAAACCCAAGATTTCTCATTTTTTTGGGACATATGGCACCTGTGTTTTCTCAGACAATTTCCAAAACTGAAGTTGATATTTGTGCAGTTAAAGACAAATATTCCTGTGCTGTAACTATCATCACAGGTACATTTGTTACCGAAGTCTTTTGTTGAATGAACGTTTTCTGATGTATGCAGCTGTATCTGACATACAGCATAAACACCAGCAGATGCCATTTGTTGGACATGCAGGCAGATAATCTGTATAAAACAGACTGCCGCCCCTATCAGCCTGCACAAGCAGCTTTTTACTACTTTTTTTTTTTTTCTTCCAGTCTGGTAGGATGGTCATTGTTTTTAGAAGATTTCAAAGCTCTGGGATGTTCTTTTTTTTCATCTCACTCTAATCCTTATTAATAAGCGTTCAGTATGCTAGTCAGTTTTATTTTTAAAAGTCATCAAATTTGGCCCAAAGCAGTGTTTTGGCTTTATATCCTTTAACAATTACTATTACTCACTGAAGCACAAAATTATCATGCATTGTATTTCTTAAATGCCCGAGTTCGTTTTTAACTTTTTCTCCCTCAAATATATATTATTGTGCACACAATCCCACAATGCAAAAGACAAAAGACGGCTTAGGAACTATAGTCACATCTGTTTCATTTCTCCTCTGGTGAATTAAGAATTTTTCTAAATGTAATATATAGAAAAAAAGAGCGTGTGGAACAAACTTCTTGATCTCAACCTGCAGTCCCTCCTCCTGATACTCTGCAATTCAGAAAAAGTTACTAGAACTTCACCACAAAAAAAAGAGTGAATACACAGCCTATACCTATAAAAATTCTATCTTCAAAATGGTCTCCCTTTTATCCAAAAAAAAGGGAACGAAAAGAAGCAGAGGTCAACCTTGGAGCCTTGCGTATTCATAGTAAGTACAGTCCTACTGAATGCAGTTTTTCTCTGAATATTCACTGAAGGTGCTTGGTAGCTGCTCTCCAAATATCACTGATGGAGGTATTAGCAAAAGTTGGGTCCTGCTAGAATGCATTGGGATTAGCAAACACAGTGATACCTCCTCAGCTCCCAATGGGTCTTAACAGAACCTGCTATTCATTCTGACACGTCTCTCTGTAATACGGCCATTCCCCACACCGAATTCTAAGCAAACTCAAAAATAACCTGAACCTGCCTGGATGCTTTCCTGTCCAGTCTGCTCCAGATGATCCTGCTTTGGTTGGGGGGGAGGGGGTTTGGATGAGAAGATCTCTGAAGTTCCCTTTCAATTCTGTGATTCTGTAAAACAAATGTTTCCTTTTTCAAGTATGTTCCTGGTTCTGTAACAATCTTAGGGAGAAACAGCGAATGCCTTTCAGTCTCCTTCAAAAGAGGAAGAAAGTGGAACATCAAGGTTTTATTTGTTCAGTCTCATGATTCCAAAAAAGTGGTTTTGATATTGAAGAGTACTTTCACGAGAGAGGCATGACAATTAGAAGCCAAAAAGCTCCAGATATTTTCAGTGCAAAAATCTTAAACGTTGATCTCATTTCTGAAATAAAACTCAGTAATTTAGCTAACACTGCCTGTAGCTGCGTTATCAGCGGCCTTCCTTGACACAGAAGATGCTGAGAGAAGACTGACATGACATAACATTAGGATAATCAGCTTCTAGAAACGCAAATAAATGTGCATGCATGAAAGTATGCAACTTGAGCTGAATGTCATCGGCACATCTCACGAGAGCTGATTAATGCAGCCACTACAATGAAACAACATTTAGTGAAATAGTTGAAATAACGTAATGATCACACCTCAAGCATCAACTTGCATTAAGATGTGATGACACTGAAATTCTGAACAGCTGATACTTGACAGCAGCAAGATTTTTAGGCATCCATGGATATCGAATCACTTAATATAGCATGCTAATAAAATATTTTTCTAACTTAAAATTAGTAACAGAAAATACAAAAGTGAATCCTAGTGAATAGCTGAAAATGCTTTGTAGATCAGACCATTAAAAGATTATACATTCGACTTACATTTGACTGCCATGCATGCAGAAATTGTTTCTGGAGAAGAACTTATTAATACAATCACATCAACCTAACAAATATGAGTACAGATGGAAATTTCAAATATAGGCTTAAATAGCAAATTAAACACTCACAAAAAGGCATGACCCTAACAAGAAACAAAAGCCTAGAATGGCAGGATGTTTTGATCACTCCCTAAATTCTCCAAATACCAGAAATCTGCATTAAATGCAACAATTTACCTTTTAGGAAATGCTGCTTTTCTATCTAGTATGTTAGTAAATAATTGTAAAGCTACTTCTCTATATTCTCTGACAGATCCTGCTGTGCATTTTCTCCCCTGGATTACATAACCTGTGGAATGCAGATCAAGGACACGACTGATGAACCTTCTGTAATTAAAGCTCCCTAATGCTGCCAATATGAGTTCTACACAAACAGCTACGTAAAAAGTACCTTGCCCTTTTCTGAGCCCTTACAATCTCTTATGCAGGCAGCAATCACAAGCCATTAGAGGGAAAGACAGAATGTAATTTACTTGTACTTTTGAGAAGAAACTGGAAGATATTACTCAGCTAATTTCAAAACTGGTGATATCTGCAAACAATCCTCCTTATATATCCAACACATTCTTACACAAGTTCCCTAAAGGGGTTCATCAACTATAATAGCAGATGCTTAGGTTTAACCTAAAAATTAACAACAACAACAAAAAAAAGTTACGAGGCAGACAATTTTGCAGGCATCTTTAATACAGACCAAAGGAAGTTTATTTCTGCCTCACCACATTCTATCGTTAATACTGGAAACAATAGATTCCAGAGATCTCTATTTAAAAGATGAAGCCTGTGCCTGTTTGCACGGTAGTTGACCTGCATAGTTAATTTATAACAATCAATCAGTAGCAAAGCTGCTGCAAAATGAACAACCCTTGAATACAGATCACATAGAATATTAATTTCAGTAATGATTGAGTACTCGGAGGCTTGCATGTAAAGAGACTAATGTATTATACATCTCACATTATGCTGTGAGAGGTTAGAGGACTCTGAAGCCTTACAAGACAGAATCCATAAATGTGCATATTGCATTACCAAGAGGGAAAACAAAGACTGAATCTTTAAGACATCCAAACCAAAGATCAACCCAGACAAATGGGGCGGACAGCTTTCAATGCAAAGCCACTCTTCGAAAGCAAACAAACTGTATCAGGACTATTTAAACATTTAGGAAAAAAAAAAAAAAATCACAAAAGTATCTGCAATGTAATACTGCAACCCACAGATTATCAACATATACTGAAATGAAGTTTTCTCCTCTTACAGATAAAGGTAACTGAAGAGACACATATACTGCTGGTTTAATCTATGAATACATCTAAAGGTATGACACACTAGTTTCAAAAATAACTGCTCTCAGGCAACTTAAACAAACAAACCAGCCCAAAAATGAGAAAAAAAAAACAAAAAACAAACCCAAACAAAACAAACAAACCACTACCCAACCCTTTTTGGCATCCTCAGTTGTTGATATATTTTCAACACGTTACCACTTTCAGTCTTTCAGCCCAAGCTGAATTCTGTCATTTAACGAAGTCAGCAGTTGAAGAGAAAAAAAGATGTCACCTCTTCATGTGTATACGTAGACAAAGCTTTGTGTATAAGAGAATTCATCCCTGTTCTTCTATAATCCATGCTCTGGAGGTATAGTACACATGGGGACAACTACTAATTTTGAGTGAACAGCTATGAGGAAGACTGTGAGGAACTGTTTATGACATTAACTGTACACAGTTCAGATTTTTCTGTTAAGGTGAACTGGAAATTTCTGCAGAAAAAGGTAAGAAGAAACAAAGCTAAGTAAGTTCTGGTAAGTGAAGACGGAAGATTTCACATATCAAAATTTCTTTCAGTTACAAGGATGACCTTAATAGTAAGTCTGCACATGATCATCTTAAACTTACAGCTGAGAGACCGGACCAAACAGCACAATATAAAGTTCCTTTAATTTTAATAAGGGAATTATGAAAGTAACTAGAGGCCTCCAATACTTCAGGTTTTAAGCTTTACAAACATCACCACAAAAAAGTAACCAAGCAATACAGACTTTCACCTGTATATGATTGAAATAATGCATATGCAATAGTGCTTGTGGAAACATTGAGACAGACATGGGGAACAAGCCTGGATGTCCTGTCTGGCTTCATGCTGCTGCTTTAGAAGGATGCAGATCTTCTGTGCATCTTGTGTTATCCCTGCTAGTCCTATGAAGACGTTGAAGGGTATGGCAGAAGATCTGAAGTGGCATCAAATGTGCTAGCATCTAAATGTCACTTAAAGATATGCAATCTGGTTTATGACAAACTTCAGAAAACATAGTTCAATTTAAATATTCATACATGTACCTGAACGCCTAGAAGTCACTATTTTCATGAAGTTAAAGGCTATGGATGTGGGCACCACAACTACAAATGTGGAAGGGTATGAACTGTTTGTAAAACCATAAGTACATACATCCATTACAAACAGTAGCAAATACTCCAAGTGAAGAATGACTTGATACTGAATCATACACGGATATTTTAACCAGCTGCCTCTTTTTCTTCTGATACTGGACGCTAGTTCTTTGGTCAGTCTCTTATGTTAATGCTGTAAACACTCCTATTTTTCTTTCCTTCTGTTCTCCCTCCCACAAGGTGGCGATCCAAGAAATCCTCTATATAACTCAGACTAGTATTTTATAGCAAGGTACAGATTTTTTTGAGGAAATGGAAGTCAAGAAAGAACAGTATTTCAAACCCCTCCCTTCTCCTCTACCTCAGATACCAATAACTTACTTAAAACTAATTCCAGAGAAGTACACCACCAAAACAATGGCTGCCACCGAACTATTTTCATAGCAACACATCTAGAAAGATATATAATGTAGTGTAATTAAACACACTCCTCCCTCCATGGCTCAGAGCACTTAGCTTAATACAGGAAATTCCAGATATTTTTTAGGTTTGAAAACACTGAAAAGCACAAAAGGCAGCTGACTGACCATTTGGGCTCCACAAAGGATACAATACTTACCTTTAGAGAACATACTTTATTTAATAGAATTTTTTGCTCCAATATACAAAATAGGGGACTGTAGTCCCAATTAACATTTACATAGTTACACAGCAAATAATTTCCAACATTTAAAACAACTGACGACTTTCCCACACTCCCCACTGTATTACAGCCAAGAAAGAAATCCTATAATGTTTGACCTATAATGACAGTTCTTTTACATACCAATCCATTATATTTTGTACTTCCCTGCCTCTTTTCTTTTTCTTCTTTTTTTAAGTTGCAGTTTCTGATATCAATTTAATTATGAACTTACAATTATTCCAGCTCCACTAAAAGAAAAAAGAAATATATAATTTGGAATACTATCTCAAAAACCCTATACAAAATAAAAGTCAGTATCTTATAAAAATACATTGCAGGAGTAAAACCAGTGAAACAACAAAAATGTTTTAAATTTTGTTGGGGTATAAAATATTCAACAACTACCCTCAGCTTTTAACTACACAAAAAAGAAAAAAAATAAAAAACAATAAAAAAGAACCCAAACATTTTCAGTTAGCAAAAAAGAATGTGACAGTTCTTTTACAATACTGTACCTTTAGTATGCAAAGGACTTCATCCTTCTTACATGCACCACTATCCAAATGATTCACCCCTTAACCTTTTTCCCACTGAAAGCTGAAAAAAGGTTTTAAAATTATCTGAATCCTTTAAGAAAAATCCAATCATGCTTTCTTCATCTCCCACAATATTTAAATATTAAGCTTTACTTTACAGTGCTGGTAGTTTAATTGTAATACATAACTTTATATAAAAGAATTCTAGCCAAACCAAGGCCTTAGAAACTTTGCATTTTACAAAAGCAATTTGTTACAGCATGACAGTTGCTAAATAGCCCAATTTATTTAGTGACCCTGTTAAAGATTTGTTCAACTGAGTGAATAGGTGAAGTCATTTCCTGAGCTAAAAGATACAGGTAAGTAAATAGTCAGATATAGCAGCAGACAGGAGACATTCTTTTTAAAAGTTGCAACAGTATCAGTACAATAACCTTAGAAAATTACAATAATGTAAAAATCACCAGCTGAAGAGGGAGTGACAAGGACATCCAAGACCTGATTGCCATAATCTGGAATGCACATCCCATGACCTTCCAGAAATTACATTCAGCTACTGTCAGACAACGTACTGGTAAGCGGAAGAATGTCAAATCACAATAGTTCACCTCTCTTACAGATCAGGTGTTTTGTCAAGATTTAGTTCTTAATGCTATTGTTTCATAAACCTAAAGGAAGGTAAACTGCTTAGTTTCAGAAATACTCACTCTACAGGACTTAAATATTATTACTTTTAAAGGAATGTGGTATCTTCAGTCTCATGAAAATTCCACGCCTATTTCTTCTTATTATTCAGATGTAATTCATACTTGAGACCTTGAGAGGTTATTGAGATAGTCACCCATGTCACTGGGAACAGAAGTGGATCTATTTTCAGGAGACAGAATAATATTCTTAAAATTGTTTACTTTGATCCAAATCATTCTAATTTGCTTAGAGTTTGAACCATTAACAAATTATTAAAGAACTATAAAGACCAGTATACCACCACTGCACCATCATTTTCTAACCATATGCGTTCTTAAAGTCTTGTATGTAATAGTTTCATCACTTTTTTTCCCACCCATTAATGGAAAGAGGATATTTTAATTTAATT
>VXAK01011578.1:2338-50122 GCA_013399435.1 Arenaria interpres | reverse complement strand
GCCTTCTACAACCACCTTATCATATTTCAGTCTGTCGTCTTGACATTGTTTCTTGCATGCCTCCAAAGAATATTCAGATGTCATATGGCCAATGCTTTGCATAATATCTTTATTCTGACATCTTTTTGTTGTTCCATTTTCAGTCACTATTATTAAAACAATCTGTAACTTCAGCTGGTCAATGCCTTGTCCTGTGTAGCTCCTTCCTGATCCTTAAATCGTTTTCTCTTGCTTCCCCAGATCTTTGTTTAGACTTCTTTTTTCTATTTCCAAAATCTAACCTTTTCCTTCTTACTAAGGATATATTTGCAGTCCATTCCGCTGACCTTGTTGGTTTGTTCTTGTCTCTTGGTGTTCTGAGATTTCTTCAAGGGCATGCAACCATTTCCTGAAATCGTAGCGGACACAATTGTGCCTAATAGCTATTTTGCAAAACACGGGAGAAAACCTTCAGTTGGTTATAATTCAGTTGCATCTTTCAAAACACCCATTTATTTAACTGTTGTTATTTTTGGATGCAAACTGGACATCATCTGGTGTCTATGAGACTGGAACTGGAGATTCCTTTACCTTCATTGTTTTGCTTACTTGTCATAAAGGGACGTTTGAAATTACCAAAAGCAGCAGACATGGGAGTTGTGGCACATATGTTATTCAGAAACCCTGAATCAATAAAATACCCAAGTGCTATGCTGATAGGTAAACCGGCATACAGATCTTCGTTGAATCTATATAAATAGATTAATCTCCACCGATTATAAATAGAAAAAGAGCTTTTATCCATTGTGAGTCAGCTTATCTTGTCATCTACCTTAGAGTGATAAATTATAATTAGCTTGACCACATCTCGCGTATTAACTAGGTTGGTTTTTTGAGACGTGCCAAATTTTTGAAAGTTTCATATGACTTCTGTAATTTCCATTTAAAGCATTTTAGAAAAGCTGTTTATATGTATGCATGTAAATGCACATTAATATGTTTCTATGTATAGGTGGAGCTTTTTTCTTTACATGTCCAAGGAAATTTAAAATTATTACCGTATGCCTGATACTTAATCAGTTTGTGAACACAATTACCATCCCCCTATGCTTTAGTGTTTTACATCTTAATGTTTGCGGTAGGTTTTAATAGTAATTTGATACACGAGTTTCAATTTAATGGAAATTTTTTTTTTCTGTACCTGGGAAAATAAGATAAGCTAAGGCATTTTTAACAGGTAGGTAACAGTAACTGAAGCTTTTTCTTTTTAATCTAACAACCTGCTAACTCTCTGTTGCCTCTTATAGATAACTAACAGATTTAGTTGTCATGAATTCTTAAAATGGAGTTAGTGTAATAGAAGGGACTGAAAGAACATAATATGGTAACTGTGGAGCATTAGCTTGAGATTGATCAAGGGTGTGATTCTTTCTGTTTTAAAACCAGATGATTTATAGTTACTCATAAATTATGGGTTTCTATTAAAAATGTAAGTCATAATTTTTAAAAAAATTGGCAGCCTGAGCAGCAAAAACGAATGTGTCATATTCATGGTTTAAGGCTAGTATTACAAGTCTGAGTATAGGAAGAAGTAAAACAAACTAGAGGTTGTGGCTTAACTTTTTTTGAAAGTTCTGTAAATTTTGGCAGAAGAGACATTATAATAAAAATAGCCTGACATAGCTAAACGTGTACTATGGCTTTTGTAGCTCCGGAGTACTTGACTGAAATTTTGTGTTTAATTTCATAGTATGCTAACGTGTGTTGGCACTGTGCTTTTAAGTCCCACAGAGCATGAAAGGTGGCACACAGAATATGGATTAAATGTTGTTTAGCTGGCAGGCACTAAAGACTAATAGCAATCTGGGTATATAATAATGTTCAGTGCTGTCTTGTGTAACCTGTTAACCAAGAAATACCAGTGATCTGGGGAGAAAAATCCCCATGTTGCTCTAGGTAAGAAATATCTTAATAACCCAAACTTTTGAAGTGGTAAACAGTACTTTAATGAATATTGGGTACCATTTAGCTGGACGTCACTGACGAGTATGTACTTAAATGCGGTCAAGCTTTGGAACTAAGAATGAACCTCGTGATTTGAGTCTGGGTGTCAGAATTGGACAGTGCTGACAGTGTATTTCTGAATGACCTGGAGAACTTGGACTCTACTTGTGGGACTGTAGCTAGGAGTGAGAGGACAACTATTGTGAGCTAAATATTGTGAGCTTTTGTTTTTCACTTTTTCTGAATTACTAGTAGGCAGAAGGAGCAGGCAACTGCGTTTCACCTGTAATCAGCCATATAGCAAATTTTGGCAGAACTCGTCATGTAGCTCTGATGGCTATGCTTCAAAAGGGATGCTGAAAAATACAAATGGAAGAAAGAGGTACAAGAATTATGTAAGGCTAGGAATATTTCCCTTAGTTTCTCTCCTTAGTTCATGCAAAAGATGCTTACTGAGTGCCTTGATGATCATCTGTGAATTACTTTTTTTAAAATCAATAATGAAAATCGGTGTTTAGAAACAATTCTAAACAAATCTAAAGCAGAAATAGATCACAGGCTGTAATGAGTTTACCCACTGGAACAGTTTATTTAGGGACATAGTGACATCTCCTAGTCAAGATAGGGTGTCTTTCAGAAGACAGCATGACAGTATCTTGTACATGAACCAGAATTGATTTCAAGAGTGACTGGCTTTCAGTTGTCTGTGTTCTGTGCAGAACTGTTGGGCAAAAGAGGTGTAATTGTTCATTGTGGTCTTAAAATGTGATTATTGGCCATAAATGCTTAAATGGGTGAACTTGCACTGAAGGTTATACATGAGTTATAACATCCCTGTCTGGATTATACAGAAGATAGCAGTTCCATTTTAATGAAACCTATATCCCACAAGGCACACTTTAAGAAATGGGTTCATCATTACAGATGATAGGTAGGATGTTCAGAAACTGGAGTTAATAAAGGTCGCTAGAGATGGTGTTTGTCTGCTAGAGGAAGAGACGATTACTGGTGTGGAAGGTTAGTGAAGGCTTGGGAACTGGAAAAAGTATTTAATGTAGAATTATTTTCTGCTATGGATGTTTCCTCATTTTTGTAGGTTGTGAATTGCAGAGAATGTTACCTTAGTATTGAAACTATTTTGGATTACTTTAAACTGAGAGTTTTACCCATTTCTCTATTCTGAGATGGTGTCTCTTGAGACCTTTCTCAGGCAAAGCAATGGTCTTCTAGAGAGTGGAATTCAAGCTGCTCACGTTTTTGGGGATAGGCTTTCTGTCTTTGCCAAAGTATTTTGTGGAAGCAAGTTTGTATGGGGGGGTGCGTAGTCTTCCTGTCCCAGTAAGGAGTAGAAAGGGTTGGCTGCAGGCATCTTATTTCATGCATTTCCAGTGAAGCTTTGCTGCCACGTAGTGGTGTAGATTGAATCTTGTTTAGTGGTGGATGGTCCAGCCCTCCTACTGGTCTCTTGGACCAGGTGAGAGTTACCTATAGCAGAAACGAACCTCTGCTTTAGGTTCCCCAGTGTTACAAATCTTATCCTTAAAAAGGGTGATCAGAAATAAATGCCTCTTCCATCATCAAATGGTGCCTCTCCACCTTGGAGGCTTCTAGGTTAAATGAGTTGTATTGTGTCTGCTCTGCAGAGGAAGGAAGGACGGACGTTCCCAGCTGATAGAGCGCTGCCCGTTTCTGTCTTTTAAACCCAGAATGCGGTGACTGCAATCATAGCTGATCACTGCTATGGAATAAAAGCACAGGCACGCAAAATATTTTAGACCATTTTATTCTAACTTCTAGGCAAAGTATTTTAAATTTGTATAGGCTGAATTCCTGAAGTTTTCTGATGCTTATCATTTAACATCAGGTATAAATAGAGTCCAAAGCATTAATTATAAAAGTATGAATTAGCTTCTTTATAATAAGTAAATAAATAAAGATAAAACCTTTTGTTTTTTACATTTTCTGTGATTAGTTTTTTGTGCTTAGGTCTTAAGCACAAGTAAAAGTTATGTAAAAAAGGTAAAGGAATTGTAAGGAATTGCTATCATTTTGTAGCTTCTAGGACTTCATAAAACCACTAAAATCCCCAATAGGCAGAAACTTGTAGAGCTTTGTAAGCAATTTGGCTGACTGTGAGAGACCAAAATACTGTCTGTCTACTACGTGTGGTCAATCACAGTTCGCTCATTGATCCAAACTGTGATTAACAATTGCAGTGGCTGTCTAGAGACCTCTTTTAATGGTGAGAAGAATTATCTTCATGTTGCTGTGAAACAAAAGTACTTAAAAGGACTGAAAGACTTGAACGGGAAATGGTTTATGTCTTTTCAGTGTGGTCCAGTCAGGTCTGTAAGTAGAAATGATTCTTCTAATGTGACACTTTAGTATTTCATTCCTGCCTATAGTTTAAGTGATAATTGGATTACTTGTTGAAGACCAGAAAGGAATGCGATTTATGAGAACTGTATTTTCATCATCTCAAGTTTTTAGCCCTATGGACCTGTTCCAAAAAAGCTCTGAGTTGGGTGGCTTTTGCTGTTGCATTAAACAGCCTATTTGACTAGGGTTCCAACCCATACGGGTTGTCTTTCTTGATAAGGTTTTCTATCTCTTCCTGTGTTTGATTAAAATGTAGGTAGTATTTAAGTAGTCAAAAATTTGATTTAAATGAGGTAGTGGAATTGGGCAAAGAATATCCTCTTTTTCTCGTTAGGCCAAATGACTCTTAAGACTGAAAGTTTCCTAAGTAATCATTTAATTATTGAAAATCAATTGTAGTGCAGGAAATGGTCTAACTTAAAAAAAGTTTATTACAATATGTAATAAATCAAACTCTTCACCAAGGATGTTACATTTAGAAATTCCTCAGTATTAATAACTATCAAGGAGACTTAAGAAAACAGATGTACGTATTCCATTCTCCTTGTCGCCACTCTTCAGTATCCTTTATTAGTTAATTATAATACTTTTAAAACTTACTACTCGCTTTTCTCAAGCAACATACTTTCAAGATTACATATGCATTGCTGTATATCTACCTCATCAGATTCAAAACTCATTAATAATTATGTCTGCCATCTTTCATCCATAGAATGTAAACTGCTTTATGGAACAATTTATAGGGATCCTGATGGCTGCAATAGACTTGCTAATAACATTTACTCCAAATTAGGTCTTCTAATATGAGAATGAAAAGCTGGAATACTATCTTTGGGAAATGGTTTGTAAGTCCTCCTCTTCAGTAATGCATCTCAGTAGGATATTGGTTAGCGACTCCTGACAGTATGCAGTTGTATTTTCACACACCATTAAACTTACAGAACAGTGACTGTGCTATTGCCAGCATGGACTCCAGCATCCTCTTGTAGCAGAATCCATGTGAAAAGAAACAAGAGAATTGTGAAAAGAAACAAGAGAATTGTGAAAAGTTGCCTTTGCAGTCAGCGGCAAAACTTCCACAGGATTTAGTGGCATAGATTTTCATGGTTCGTGTTGATTCCTGATAGTCAGATTTTTCATTCTCTAGGGCAGATTGCCAGGACATTCTCCCCACCTCTCTTCCTTTCTCCCTGTATGCCCCCCTCCCTGACACTTGAAGTTACGACCCGGAGGAGTTTAGATGATAAATTTTAAATGGCTGTATGTTACACAAGTATGGAACACAAGGCTGGTTGATTCAGTTGTGTTGTTTGTGTAAGTGAAAATTACATAGGAATCCCATAGCATACAGTACTGATGGATTTTGAAAAAGAGTTGCTATAAATGCGCACAAATGTTTGCTTTCATTCCCTAAACGCAGATAGTCTAGTAAGGAAGCTTCTGGAAAATTAAATGAAAAATTTTCTTTTTTTTTGCATGCCCTCTGCACTGTGACAGAGAGAGTGTAATCTTCACTTCTTGTCTGTAATATTAATTACTTTGAGAGGGCGATATGTCCTCTTGGAAAAACGTGGACAAGCCCGCACAATCTGATCTACTGTGCTTGCTGCGTTTCTTTTCTTTTATGCAGTTTCACAACAAACAGGCTCATGCTCTTATTTGTAGTAACTATGGAAACTTTAGAAGCTCTCTTTCTAAAGCTGAGCGTACAATAAAGTGCTTAAAGTGTTGGTAGGATTAGAGACTCTAGAATATGTTTAATTTTCTCTCTGTGTCTCTATCTTTGGAGAGGAGCAAGAGGGTAATGTGAATATTAGCTGGGGACTAGCTTTAATCTCTGCTGACACTTAAGTCTGTCTAGGTCTGCACACAGCCATCCAAAGGTCTTAGCCTCACACAGCATGTGAACAAGGGAAATCATGCATATTCATGACTGAATTTACAATGGAAAACCGACATATAGAAAAGAGTTTTTGAGTGAGTGAAAACGTTATTGAAACCATTTTGCAGCTTCAGCTACAGTAGTCAATAATGATAAATGCCATAATGATGATAGAGTTCATAAGATAATGGGGATGTCTCAGATATTATGTAAGCATGAATGGATATGATAATAGGAAAACATCATTTGCTGTGGGGTTTAGCAGTGTTTTTGTGTTGAAGGACATAAAGATGATGGTAACAGGATTATTCCCAAGGCTAATACATATAAAAAAAATAAAAAAAATTTGAGAGTACTTTTTCTCTGTGTGGCACTTTGCATGATTGAGATCTGTCACTCTTTGAAAATAACTTTTTTTTTTTTTTTTTGGAGGTATTCTATTAGGCAAGTGCTCTATTTTATGCAGAATTGTATTTTAGGAGCACAGCAAGTCTGCTGTCATCCTCTGATCCCAGCAGTAGAGCCAGAGAGTGTGGTAGCATGTGTCTCACAGTCCATGAGGGAGAGTCCAAGGGAGAACTTGATGTTACCTCCTGGCACTCATGAAATGCCTTAAATCAGACCTCGGAAAGACCTGCTAGGTATCTCCCTTTGTTCAGCTGTTTGTTCATGTGCATTTGTCAGCTTGCACACTTCACTATTCTGAAACTTATTCTTACTATTGGAGCTGATGAGTGGGATTCTGCTTACATATGATTTGATTTCTTTGGTAATTCATTGTTTTATACACTCAAATGTAATCTTCAGTGCAAATATCCAGTTTGTGTAACTTACATGTAGTTTAGCACTTGTCTTTTCGCTTCATCACAGTAGAGATGCACCGACAGAGAAGAACGCGTTGATATTCTCAGTCGTGTTCCTCTATTAATGCTTTGATGTGATACCGAATTATTGTTTTTTCTTAATTTCTCTCCTCTGTTACTGGATCCAGCCTTTGGCCAGAATTTTTTTAATGGAGGAGGAATGCAGTGTGTTTCCTCATAAAGTATGAAGAACTCTGTCAGGAAAAAAAGCCCTACAGTTGTTACTGCTTTGCCATTTTTGATTTCCAGTTCAGGGCTGCTTGAGTGTGAAAATAAATATAAACTGCTATTAAAAGACAGGGGGCTGTTTCACTGGTGCATGCCAGTGCAGGATTGTTTCCTAGACATGTGTTTCCTGTGATGTTTCTTCGAGCTACTCTTCGTTTAAACCCTTCTCTCTGTTCACAGTTCCTCATGTGCTTTTTGGTTCAGTCCCTTCTCTCTATTCTCTTTTGGCATCTAACTAGCGCTGTGCTTAGGTATAGTCATAACTTTTTCTTTTCTATTTTTTTGGTCTTCTGTATTCTCAGTTTGTCACTTCCTCTCTCTTAAAGTGTAACGATGTGAAGGCAGGGCAGGGTCTTCTATTAAGAAAGCTGCTCCTGCTACATTCTGTTGTTCATCCACATTGCCTGGTGCATCCAACAACCCAGCGCAAGAGACTGCCTCTGCTGAGAGTGTATAAGCCCAAGGGGTTGTTGGAGGTGGCAGCAAGGTAGGCACAGCAGTCAGTGCAAAGTGCATCGAGAAAATGGCAAGACTGCTACTGTAAGACCATGCATGCAGTGGTACTGGATTTTCCAAATGCTATCATGACAGATTGTGGAAGAAAGTCCCATTCCTGTGCTTTGTTCTTTTGGCTGAAGTTCCCATCTTCCACAACTGAGTTTTCCCCTCCAGTCACCCTCTGGCAAATGCCCACAAGAGCACTGTCTTATCTCTGTGCTTAGACACTGTCCAACCCAAAAGACGTCAAGGAGATGAGTAAATTATGCATATTCTTCCACTGGATGTGAAGCTACATGTAGTAAATAATTGGTGCCCTGCAGGCAAACCACTTTTGTGTGATTCAGAATGGCTTGCCTCCCATATGGGTAACTGGGGAAAGATTATATCATAACATAGCTTTTCAGCTGCAGAATTGGGACTAACATCTCTGACACTTCATAAAATGAACACTGTAGTTCACTTGGAAGATGCCTGACTGATAATCCTGGGAATTTAAATCCTTTGTCTACGGCCCTGACATGTGCCTCAATCCTGGCCTCGAGGGACCACCTTAGTAGGTGAATGAGTTGCAGCTTGTGCCCATTTAAACATGAGCAGGAGCTACCTGCTGGTGATCCCAGTGTCTGTTCTGCTGGCAAGTTCGTAAAAGCACCCAGGCACAAAGAACTGAGTTTAGGTAACAGTAGGAGTTAAAATATTTGTGTCTCCCATGTGATTTGTGCTATTTTCAGTTGTTAACCTGGGTAAGATAAGTTTCTCTTTTTCTACATTTCTTGAACTTTTACAGTAAAAATAATAGTTGTCATCTTTCTTGTACCTGATTTACAGCTCGTTTTGTTTGCCAGTCCTTGTAGTGTTGAAGTGTCCCGATTGTAAACACAGTGACTAACTTTTTTGTTTTGTTTTCTGGGTGTTTTTTTAAATCTCACTAGGAAGATCACTGGAACATTTCAATTAACTGTAATTTGGGTTGAAAACAATGTGTCCTTTTAATTCCTGCAGTTCATTTGTGTTTTGGTTGGTTGGGTTTTTTTAATTCAAGATAAAACCTAGTAAATTTGCCTGAAGTTAACGGACATACATCATTTAAACTTAAATTACCTCATATGCAAGTATTTGCAGGTTCAGAATCATTGCTGGTAAATGTCTTACTTTTCCAGCCCTTTATTTCCATCGTTTTTCTGGGTTTGAGGGATTGGGGGAATTGGGGGCTGCAGTAATAAAATGAGTATTGCTTCACCTTTAAATAAATAAACGATCCTTAACTTCGTCCAACAGTTGTGAACCAGTGGGCAGTCTATGCTATCCGAAATCTCACTGAACAGAATGAGAGAAACCAAGAGCTTATTGCACAGATGGAGGAGAAGGGGCTGGCAGACAATTTTGCCCTTGAGAGTATGGGTTTAGAGGTAGAGAAACGAGACGACAAGTTAATTCTGAAATCTGTCAGGAAAAAGCCCTCGTGAACAAAAAAATTAAGAACAGTCAAATCATTAAAAGAGGATTTCTCTTTTAAAATATTTTTCCCTGCTCAGGCAATCAAGATTTCTTCAGTTTTAGTTCCAGTCTGCTGGAAGTTATTACATTTGTTCTCAGAAAAACTGCCAGATGATAATTCTCCTTCACTGTTGTAAACAAAAGGACACCTACACGTTTTCTAATTACCTAGGTAAATTAACCTATGGAGAAAGATCCTTCTTTTCAGATGGTTGAAATGTCATTGCTTTCTTTTTTTGTTAGTAGAAAGATGTCATGTGTGCACTATGGAGTTGTTATAATTTCCACTGCTGAACCTGGAGAATAACTATCATTAAAAACTCAAGAGAGGAATAACTGCTTTGCAGTCTGCCTTCTTCGTATAAAAGATCTGTGCTGAGTCAGGGCTAAACAATGAAAGTTACTCGTTTTCAGTCATGGTGCTTAAATAGCTCTTCTTATATAATGATCAGTGGAACATTGGATGCACATAAATATTTAGTGAATTGAACACAACGTGCCTTCTGTGTATTTAAATTGTTCGTAATTTGTCTTTTTTACCTTGTTACCTTTCAGTCTTCATGACAAGTATATTAAAAACAAAGATGAAGCTGTTGTGGCAACAGATGCTACATTCCTTTGCACTGGGGCATGTCTCTGTTTTGGAGACTTGGGTGTTTGTTTGAATTTTATTTGTTCCTTTGGATGGTAAGTCAGCCCACTTTCCTTTTATTTTGCATTTCTCATGGGTTTTCTGAACTCTGGCAGACTGCTGAAGAGGTAGTTTCTCACTGTGATTAATTCTAGCAGTTTCTTTTCACCCCTCTGCCTTTCCAAAACATTGACAAAACTCATTTCCAGTTAATTAATTCAAGAGACACAGAAGAATGGAAGGCCCTGCCTCTTCATTTTGGGTACCCTCCTATATTGTTGTTGGACCCTGCCACTGTGGAATGTGGCANGGGTGGGGGAGGAGCATCGTTAACTCTGTGTGTGCCATAGCTTTGCCCTGGTAGCCAAGAAATGTAATCTTGTGTGCATAAGCATTACAAGAATTGCAAACAAGCGTTACAGCTTCATATGACTGGCATTTGTGTATCATTGCTGTCATTTGGTTATCTCCAGTTGTGTCTACCACCAAAGTCCCAGAAAAGTTAAATTGTTCATGTTGTTGTCATCGTTTAATCCCATTCTTAAAACGGAAAGGCAAGTTTATGTCCGAAAACTGTGTGTACATGAAACATTCAGCCACGTGCATCAGCTTTTGCTTCTCCGATAAGTTTTTTGATCTAAAAACGGGAAAAAAACACATCATACTTTGACTATGAGAAATAGATTGTAATACCTAAAACTGATGGTGAGTATAACTGGACTACTAAGATCTTTTCAAGGTAACCATAAGATTTCAGTGTCTGCCATGTTGACCAGGTGGGACTATGGAATTGACCTAGTGGGATTTTAATCACCTGTTGGTTTTAAAGGCAATGATATAAAACTGCTGTCTTTAGCCGTTTATTAACTAAAGGATGTATGTAGAGGGATAATGCCAGTAGGAACAAAGACTATAACATTTGTTGCTTTTAGTGACTTGTTACTTCAAAAAACAAATGGTGGAGAAAAACGTTGTTTTGTTTTCGCAAAGAATAAATATGAATATAAGCAATTTGCTTTTTAAAAATAATTTGGGACATTTCAGTGGGTATTAAAAAATGTTTTGTATAGATGCTGGTTTATAAAGTCGTTACTTACACAGGTATGTGCCTTTTGCTGGCTGAATGGAAAGGGATACAGGCTTTTTTGGTTCTTCTTCAGCACGTGGTCTTATCAGGTCGTGGTTTCTCAATGATTTCCATAAGCCCTAATTCTTGTGTTTAGGACAGAATTAATTTAGAAGTTTAATTACTGTGTCACATAAGATTTACAGCTGGGTTTGTTTGGCTTTTTTAATCTTTATCTCCACAACACAATGGAAAATTCATACTTCTAGCACCTAAATGGCAAAAAAAAAAAAAAAGAAATTCTACTTTTTAAAAAAATACATATTTGGAAGGCTAAGTAGTCAAATTTAAAAGGAAAGAATTAAACTTTTGCTAACAAAGGAGCATCAAATATAATGGCATTTAGAAAAGTGAAGCTGTTTTCAATAGAGTAATTATAAAATTTCAAACATTTTTATTTTAGCCCTACTGCGTAGGAAACTCATGTTAGATAATTTAACAAAGTGAGGAGAAACCCCCCACAATTATCCTGAAGAGAAAATGAACTTTCTGTGAAAGGAAAAAATGCAAAGAATTTCCTTTTATTTAGGGTGATAAAGAGTTAAAATCCTGTTCACAAAGCAAATCCAGAAAGAACTTTGGTTGTGGAAGAAGCAGTGGGAGTCCCTTTTTCCTTTTAAGCAGTTGGGAATAGGCAGGTTTGGTTTTTTGTTTTTTTTGTTTTGTTTTGTTTTTTTAACTTGATGGTTGTATACCCAGCAATGGAATATGCACAAACCCATAAATATAAGTCAAATAATAACAAACACAAATAAATAAAAGGGGATTGTGTCTTTCAGTACATAATGGAGTAATAGTTTTCTAAATGGGAAACGTAGGGCTTTCACAGTGGAGAACATGCTGATTACTGTATTGTGAGTGGCTGGCTTTTGATTTTCCTAGATGGATTAATCCTCAGAACACAACAGCTTCCCTGTCCTCCCCCAGTGGAGTCCCAGTCTCCAATAGACTTGTTTTATATGCTAGGGGATTAATACAGCACAGCAATCAGTCATAAAAAGCAAGCTTTATTGAGTTTGTAAAGGGGCAGAACAGTCAGATCAAGTCTTGTGACCATCTTATTGCTTTCGAGTGCTTTCAAACAATAGTGATAAGATCTTTTCTTTTTCTAAAAAAAAAAGTCTATGTTTTATTAAAAGGGAATAGGGAGTTGGTTTTTCATCATCAGTGGATAGATTTTTAAAGAGCTATCTTGCAAATTGTGAGAAATGAGCTTAAATAGTTGCAAAGATCTGAATTTTTACTGCTTCTGGTAATTTAGGCTTGTTTTGCTTAAAGGGCTTGTGAAATACATTTTTAAGGGCAACCAACAACAAATAAAATCCCGGGCAATGAATGCCATCGTCACAATCTTTATATAGCGGTTGATTTTATATTTTGAGGTTGGTGCATTTGAATAGTGAGACTCAAAAAAAAAACCCTCCACCTTGATTTGCAAATGAAGAAGCAATAAAAATGTGGGGCTATACGCGAAATTACTGTAAAAATCTTTCTTTGTACCTCGCCCGGCGTACATCGTTGTGCGTTTTGCGTTGACTTAGAACTTGCCTTTTGCGCTTCGCGCGTTAGGCTCCCGGTCCCGCGCGGGGGAGGGGGAGAGGCTGGGAAATTTCGGGTGTAATGCTTGTGATGCAGAAGAACGTGTTTTCCCTTGCCTTTCGCTCCTTTCTTAAAATCCCTAAGGCTTCCTGGCGGGATGTACACCCCCGGGTGTCGGCGGGCGGAGGGAAGGGCGCGGGGAGCCCGGCGGTGCTGGAGTCCCCTCCGCCGCTGTCCAAGGTCCTGAGCAAAGTGCCCGCCGCTCCGCGGAAGGAGAGCTCCCCAAACTCCTCATCGTCGCCTCCGCATCGAAAAGAAACTTCCCGGGTTTGTTGCCACCGTTTTCCTCGTTTTCTCTAGAGTTTCTCTGCAGTATGTCGAGGTCGCATGTGCCTGGCTGGTTTTAAAGTCTGCTGGAAGACAAATCATAGAATCCGTAGGGTTGCCGAGGTTGGAAGGGACCTTTAAGATCATCGAGTCCAACCTTCATTGCTGCCAAAACCACCACCAAACCGTGTCCCTAAGCATCACATCTACCCATCTTCTAAGTATCTCCAGGGGTGGTGATTCCAGCACTATCCTGGGCATCAATGTTTGATAACCCTTTCAGTGAAGAAAATAATTCTTACTGTGTTACGTGTGGAAGATATTAAGATCTTAGTTGTTTATGGGCAGACCTGTTGTCAGTGTCTCTATTTAGGGTTACACGATGCTTTCCGTGTTAAGATCTGGTTCCAGTTGCTTGCAGCTTGGCCAAATCATAACCATTCAAGTGGAAGTATTCCATGCTGCTTTAGGCTTCATGGATTTCTTTACAGAAACTTTCTCTCACAGTGATTTCCGATAAGATCCAGTAATTTATGAGGATGAGAAACTGACATTGCTCTTTGTATACATTAACAGTATCCCTAAAATAATTTTTTTCAAGACTAACTATTCCTGATACAAATGAGGGTTATGCGTTTTCCTCTGTCATAATGCAGTCCAAATTTGGCCACATTGTAAGCTCTGGAAATCTATAGTTTATATCGTCTAAGTAGAGACTTGTGAGAGCTGAGCTACTAAATTTGCTGAATTTGCTTTCTATTGTCTTTGTTCAAGGCATTTTTCAACAGCTATTGCTCCTCACTGGATTGGTGCTGGCAAAAGAAATCCAGAACTGAGAGATTCTCCGCACTTCTCTGAGAGCTACCTTGTGTTGTCCATATAACGTGGAGTTGGAAACTGCTTAGACTGGAAAAAGCACCAAGAAGTAAAAATGGATCTCAGAGGGTGAGAGAGGGAGTAGTTGAGGTCCAAGAGATAACTACTGGAAGATGAGGAAGGCGTTATCAGTCTGTACATAAAACAAATGAGGGAGTATGATTATTTTTCAACAATCCTCCTAGACTCTGACAGTTGCAGAAGTTTGCTGTCCAAAAGGTATCCTGGTATCCAAAAGGAAGAGCCTCTCCAGACTAAGATCAAAGCAATGTCTACTTTCACCTCAACTTTGTTTTGGACAGGATTGGTTCTGTACTGCTTTTAACTGCCTTATTGGAATCAAGGATACTGTGCTATCTGGCTCAGCATTTTCTGCAGGCTTACAGCTTACTCTAGAAGTAGTTTATAATTCAGAAAATACTTAAATAGTTAAAATATTTAAATCAAAAAGGCAAAATATATAAATAAATCAGAGATTTCTAATTTTTCATGTCTTTTCCTGGGAAAGGAAAAAGCAGCTGGAGATAAAGACAGGTGGAAGTCCAGAGCATTTAAAATTAAGCGCATCCTCTTTTTGCAGCATGGCATCTCACCTCAGTTCAGAAGCACAGCTAATACTTCATCAATAGTGATGTAGCGACATCACTGAAGCTCCATGGATAAGATGCACTGTAATTTGCACTTGGTCTTGTTTAACCTTCAGGTGACTTCCATAACATATTTATTTTAAACTTAAAAGTTTCCTATCATTTTTGAGTGTGGGCAAACACAGAAATTGCAGAAAAGGGATTTTTGTTTGAATTTTTACTTATTAACTCAAGAAGTATTTCGGCCGGTCCGCCTACTTGTGGAGTTGTTATGCAATGCCTTTAGTTTTGGTGGAGTGTTCTGAATATTTTAATACTTTTTGACATGTCTTCACGGTCGATATTTATTGTAAGTTGAACAGTCCAGTCTCTAATTTGTTTTCTTGTGGCGTGATTCTTAAGAGGTTTTCTTCTCGTGGGGTTTTGAAGATGTGATCGAAGTACTCACAAAATCTATGTTGCTTAAGGAAAAAAAATCTCCAAAATACATCTGAAACGTGTGAACTGAACAGGCCTCTCAATGGTGGTGTTAACTCTGAAACATAAGTATAACAAATGTTGATGATGATAGCTATTCTACCGTTGACCTCTTCTTCAGAAATGGTGTTTATCTTGCGTTCGCAGCACAGTAATAAGGAAAAAAATACAGATTTTTGTAATTCATCTTAAATATCAAGTCCTAACTCTCAGTATAGAGGGAATTTTCAGCTGTTAGCCTGTGCAATTTGGATTTTGAAATTGAGTTTGCTGAAAGTTTATATAAAGCCAAATCCTTCTATTATTACATACCTTTCAAAATCTGTCCTTTGTGAGCTGTTCAATGAACGCTTATAAAAGCTTTTTCTTGGGTTTTCTTGATAAATCCCTTATATATTGCTGCTTCTAAATATATTTAAATAACTTTAATGAGAAATCAGTTTAACATTGAGCATTAGCATGTAATCTATTGTTTCACACATTTGTCAAAGAACAGATTGTGAAACGAGTGTATGTGGGCTGTTGTAAGATAAACTGCTTATGGGCAAATTGGGCAACAAAATAGGGAACTAAGGATTCATAACAAAAGACTTTCTTGTGGCTAATTACTTGTATAATTCACAGCCTGACTAGCGAAATAGTAAGTAATGATCTCTTCCCAGTAATTTCTGAAAGTATTTTGTTACTGGAAACGTCAGGAATTGATATCAAAATTGGGCATAGCGATGCCTAGGAAGAACAGTGGAAAGAGTGATAAGAATCTGTCATGTTCTGTCTGGAGTGCCTGGAGTTGTGGTCTCATGTTGCCAGATCAGTGTCTTGTACTGGGCTTTGCAACGTATTTTATTTTTGTGGGGTTTTTTTAGGGGAGAATAATCCATTTTCTGCCTTAGGGTACCTATTGATTAACTGGGGATAGGGTTGCCTATGTTTGCTACAGAACTTTTTCAGCTGTTAAAGTTACATGTAAGAATTAAAGTAGAGGAGGGGAAGAGCATGCTGGAAGAATATATAAGATGGGCTGACTAAAAAAGATTAGACCTAGAAATACAGATCTAAACAATCTAAGTTATCTGTGTTTTTAAACAAACAAAAAAAACCCCAACAACCAGTTGTTAGGGCAATCCTTGCAGATCAAAACCTTCTGGTAGGGCAAAAGTGTCTTATTACTGTGGGGGTGATTTTAAAAGGAGGAAAAAAAAAAGAAATTGTTGATAAACAATTTAAAAATCATGTTTTCCCAGACATAGGATGTAGAGCAGTGATATTTCCGTTCAGTTCCTTACGCCCTTTATTCTGCACCATGCGTTTCTTCTGCATACCATAGACTTCCTACTTTTGATTAAAAGTGTGGTTCAGAAGGCTGATTTATATGAATAAGGCAAAAACAAATGCAGTATTGCATCTGCACTAATAAATGGGAAAATGCTGGGCCAACAGTATTAATGAAAAGAAACATACAACTGTCTTGTATTATCCCGTGTTCCCCTTCAAACTCCTGGGGCAGCCCTCCTGTTCTGCTTTTTATAGGCCCATCATTATAGGTTCTGCCAGAAGTGTTAGTTTGTCAACAAGACTGAGTGCTCTGCAATCAAAGGCAGCCTTCCAGCCAGCTGCTCTGTGAGATGTATATTCCCCCTGCCTGTGGTTTCCCTCAATTCAATTTGAGATTCATTTTCTCAAGATGTTTTGAGAAGTCTTAGCAAAAATGTCAACAAAACCACTTCATAAGGGAATAACGGATGAAAATGCCTAGCTCTTTCCTGGGGGGAAAAAAGCATCTTTACTAATACCTGGGAGGAGTCTCATCCTTAATGTCAAGTCTTCTCAGCTGGACCAAGAGGCTTGAGTACATCACTTTCACCACTCACTCAAGTGAAGTGTGTACATAAAAGTGTTACAAATCACAAAGGGATTTTACTAACAGTGTTATTAAAATCACAGCACATTCTGTGTAATTCTAAACATTTCTATATCATCCAAGTCTTTGCAGGGTGGCTTCACTCTCTTTTCCTTGCCTGGTAAATTCTTTGTTGCAGGAGTTATTCATTAATTCATTTAAGCAGACCTTGGCACCTACTCTCTACTATCGACTGCTCTCTGGGCCAACATTAAAGATTATTTAATAAGCAGGTTTTTTAGCCACGTATTTTATAAAGTAGCACACTTCCAATCTTTGGCCCAAGCCCATTTCTATTTAGTGATACTAAGATGTGTCTGAAGAGCATCCTCCTCAATTCTGTGTAATTTTCATTGTCAGTGCTTTATTTTAAATTGCAGCCATCTGTTAGGAGCCTGCACTCCATGGGTTAAAGTGTATTTTGATATTAGAACAGGCTTTCATTATGTTTTCCCTCTTTCCACCCTTCTCCCCCTCCCACAATTTTGAACTTTAAGCTTTCTAGTTAAGCTATTATGGTGGCCATAAACAGGTGCGTGCTTTACAGAGGGTCTCATTCTGTGGTTTCCACTGGCGTCCCTGGCCTTCTGAACTCCCCTTTGCTACCTCTTTCCCCCTCAATAATTTTTTATGAATGATAGCTTTTCAAGACCCTGGGAACAGCTTGTTGGGAAAAACACTCTTCATGGGGTGCAGTCAAATCCTACACAGTTCTTCAAGGGAGTTTTATGAAAGGAATGGTACTGTGTTGCAGGTATGACGTATGCGGGGACCCCCCCTCCCCACTTACTCCTCTACCCCCTGACTCTATGATTCACTGTGATAAATTTGCTTTTTAATAATGCCAATAGGCCCTCTCACCACAGGTGCTTCTCAATTAAAATCCACTTTGTTTAAAAACTGGAGACTTGTTTAACTGAGCCCCTGGTGTGAGTTGTCAGATCTCAGGATAGGTGACAAAAATAGATTGGTGGCCCTCTGGAGCTGCATTGAAAATACCGTATCCCGGGGTACCAGAGGGCAGCATCGCTCTGAAAACAAATCTGCAAGTTTGAGAAGCCCTGGGTGGAATCCCTGGGAGTTGTCGTTTTCAGCATGGGGCTTTTTATAATCCATCTTTTAGCATTTTGTTTTGTTCCTGCTACCCTTCTCACACCCTCCGCCCTCAAATACTTCCCCCTTTTTTCTACTATTGATTTGGCTGTTTAGAAAATATAAAAGTAAAGGAATATTATTTTTTCCCAAGAAGAGTCTCTCTTTGTTTAGTATTCTAATGATATTTGCAAGAAATAAATTGGAATAGCAAAGTGGGGTGGGAGGAAGACCTTTTATGTATTTTAAAAAAAAAAAGCTTAAAGTGTTAGAATTGGGATTTTTTTTTTTTCCTTTATTGTCTTTTTGAACAGAAAGGAAAACTTACTTTTGGGCGATCCGATCTTTTCCCTCCCCTCTCAGATGTGTATTTTTAGCATTTTGAACACATGTGATGTCCTCAGATATTGCTTACCAAAGCACTTTGGAATAACTATAGAGGGTGGATGGGATGACTCAGGGGACTGGTAATTGAATATGGAGCCTTTTCACCTCGAAGTCACTAGTTTGAATCTAACCCAAGTTGCTAGCAACCTAGTGGTTACCCTCAGATGGCTGTTTAGTGGCCTGTCTGAAGTGAGTTGGTGGTCTCAGTCCAGCTTTTCACAAACAGCTGTCCACATCACAGAAACCACCGTCACAGTTAGTACTAATTAGCAGCCTCGCTGGCAGTATCGGTAAGTGAGGCAAAGGACTGAATTAGCCATCGAGCTGTCTTCTGCTGTTAGAGGTGGTCTCTCCGAAACAGAGCCAAGGCACTCTGCTCTTGGAGTCTTGCAGCAGCAGCAGCTTGGGTTTGACACTGGATTGTTGTGTGCATGTGGATTTTCTCCCTCTGAGGAAACTACAACTTTATGTACTCGCACAATATCAAGCTGTGAGCCATGTCCCCAGTTCGGTTTGCTTTTGCTTTGCCCTCTGCAGTTCATCAGTTCCTGGGTTAGGGGGGAAACTCCATACATGGCGGTTGGACTTTCCCATGCACCCTTTATCGGTCAGATTATTTCCGTAATACCTCTGCTAGATCTACCATAAATCAGATTCTTCACGTTTCAGTCCATCTGTTTCATAATGGCGATGGCACCGATGGTAGCTGTCGGTTACAAAAGTTTCCATTACTGCCCCCATCGTTTTGCAGTCCTCTTCTGAAGTGGTTTTCCATTTTATCTCTGCAAAAAGTTTTGTTCCTTTCTGAAGCTACATCAAAATGTAGTCATTCTGAAAGTGTAAGAATAAAATAGATAAATCTGACCTTTTAAAATACCTTGTACCTAAATAAATAAATAAAAAATCTTGCAATCGGTATCTTGTATTTTGGGGGGTTTAGAGTATAGCCCTCATGGGTACTCTGAATGGTGCATTAATGGATTCCAAAGCCCACAGAGGATCCCTCTGCTGGTAGTAAGATTTTGGGTCAATGCATAAGTCTATCCTTGGTAATCCAGTTGCAAGATCATAAAATTTTTCACTTGTTAAAAAAAATAAACATGGTTTACAACATTTTAAGCTGTAGGCGATTCTTTCTGAAAATGGAGAATTCAGTGTGCGGACTCTGAATTCCATTCAGGGGAACAATAGTAACACAGTTCTAATCAAAATACAGTGTTTTTCCTCCCAAGTGCTCAACTAAGCCCCGTAGGAGCCCTTTTCTGATACAATTTTATTCCCTTGACTTAATGTCAACAGTAGTTTCTGCAAAAATAAATTCTCCCTCAAAGTATTGGCAGCCCAAATAAAAAAGCCGAAATTGAAGATAACAATAGTGACCTCAGAAGTTTTTCTTTTCTAACTGGAGGGAAGTTACTGAAGTGAAGAGCGCAAATAGAAACAATGTGGATTTTTAAGCTTTTGGTTCCTGGTGTTGGTAAAAGGGTAAGGAAGAATCTTAGGAGATTTACGTGTTGCCTTTTGAAGAGTTCTTCTTTGGGAATCTGTGCTTTAGGTTAGGGGTAGCATCATGCTGCACACTTCCAAGTAACTAGTGGGGCTGACTACTGTTTCATCATTTCTAGTTGTGCACTGATAGGTGATTAGGTCAGACTTCACTGGGACTGGATTTATTTTGTGTATCTTTCAGGAATATGGTTTCTTTTTAGCCAGCAGGAGGATATAAAGAGGCAGGTGGGAGAGCAGCGCTCTAGCTGGAAACAGCACAACTGGAAGCGAAGAGAAGCCTAGCTCCAGGGCTTTCTCCTGTGTTTTGGACAAGCTCAGGAAATTAACTCTTTTGAGCTGATTGGAAGGGTCTGCAAGGAGAATCCTGCACTGGCTGGTATCTTGAGCTGTCCAGAAAAAAAAGCAAAACATGGTTGCTGTTTACAAGTTGGAAAAAGTTAATTAAGCCAAGAAGGTGTTTGAAATTATTTGCCTCAGTTGTGAAATAGATATATAACTAATCGGGAGCCCACGGTGGTAGAGCATTCCCTCATTAGAGCTCAGGCAGGAAGGAAGACTGTACACAACGCTGCCCTGAAAATGTGTCTTCGAATAAGTGTTCACAGTAGAAGTACTGGAAGTCTGGAGGAGTTAAAGTCTTCTAAATAATGATGGTTTTATGGAGGAGGTCATGCTCTCCTCTCATGTAGGAAAGAGATGGCAAGAACTGAAGTGGAAACAGTTGGCAAGGTCAGTCTGTCTTGTTGTCACAAGAGTGGCAGGAAGGAGGCCTCCAAACAAACCGAAGTCCCGGGAGTGAGGCAGTCACCGTTTCTTCCTGTTCACATCAAATTCCTTTTCAAGGCATTTCCAAATAAGGGTTAGGAACTGAGCGCTGCAACCGCAAGATGACAGTGCAATGCTGTTAAAACCAACACTCCTTTTTCCTTCTACTTAAAATAATCTATGCCCAGCCATGAATCAAAGCGCCTCTGTAACCTGCCGTGCTCTGAAGTAGACTGACAGGAACATACACGAATTCTCCTGAAAAAACAAATGCTGAAAAAAGCTTTAGCTGGCAATTCCAGAGTAAGAATGATTAGCGAGTTGCACTGTTGAGTTAACGTGATTTTAATCACGTGCTGCTTGTTAATCTCAAGGGGAAAAATGCCATGATGCGTCACTTATGTGAGCACAAGGCACACAAAAATCACACAGCAACAGTATTTTTTGCACAGTGGTACCAGTAAAAACAAAAAAGAAAAAGAGAACAAGGAGCAGAATTTTCTGGCTAATGCAAGTTGGCCTGAGATCAGTGGAGCTTTAGCAAAGAGCTATGGAATACTTGTTCAGTTGCCTTACTGAAAAAAACCCCAATATGATACTGAGGAAAAGAAGGAAAGAGCAATTTTAACATTTAATATTAGGGTAGCGCTGTCAAGACAGGAGCAGCTTTTAGTTTGCCAGTACTTGAGCCCACTTGTATGAACTTCTGAATATTCAGGAAACCTTTCAGTGATGTTTTGATCTCAAAAGCTATCTGATGGCCTAAATGTCTGTACCCAGTAATTAAACCAATAAATTCAGAGGCCAGTCTTTAAAGTTCTCAGCTTCAAACGCTGCCACTAGTGCATTATTCATGGATTTGGTTTTCACCTTTGATATCTCTCTGTGGTGTCATCTATTATAGCGGAAAAGAACCCACATCTGTCTGTTTACACCACCCTGGAAATTCCTGTGGGCAACCAAAGAAGTCGACCACAAATAACTGCTGGGCTACCAACAAACATAGGATCTGGAGTGCCTCCACCCACCTGCCATTGAGCAGATTTCCAAATCTTATTTGAAAATGACAAAAATCAGATTAGGTAGGAGGGAGAAAGAAAGGGAAAGCTGGCAGAAAGGACTAATTTCAAAAACTAACCTGAAATTAGTAGACTACTGTAGGATTGATGGATCGATTGATTTTAAGTGGGGTAGGTTACATAGGCCCTCAGCTGAGCGTCACATCGTGACGGTGCATCTCATTGAATCAGATCATTTGGCTCATTGTGGGGTTTGGGGTTGAACTCCTTCGTGCTAAGGCTGCGCAGCTTCTCCTGAGTTACGTCTTGAGGAAATGTGGACAGAAAACATCCCATAAAGCATTTTGAAAATTCAGGAAAAATTCTCCAACGGGATGCTCGGAGGGACGTCAAATTCCAGTTTTGCCCTAGACAGTGGGGCTCTCTGGTCATTCTCACTTTAACTGCAGGGTATCTTTACGTTATTATGGATCTCATTGGAGGGAGTTACAACTTCCATTGGTTTGAAAAGCTTCTCGACACATCCAGTGATGGATTCCTAACCAAGGCCTTCATTCACACATACTCTTTTTTTTTATGTGCGTACCCAGGCGAAAGCGTTTTGAGTAGCCTTCTTAAAAATCAGTAGAAGGAGTTCTGTACTTAAAAATAGGCATCCACCAAGATGAATCTCAGCCTGTGACTCTGCATCCTTGAGCGGTATGGAAAATACTCATTAAGTTGATCCTGCATAGTGCTACTTGGTTGGCAATATTCTTAAGAGTTCTTAACTCTGCTTTGACTGTTACCATCTCGCACTAGCATTCGGTTCATCAGATGTTCCTCTTTAATGTGATACATGATTTAGAAAATAAAGCCGTAGTGCAAATGTTGTGAAGATTTCGTTGTCCATAAATAGTTTTTCAGTCAGATGTTGTATCTGGTTGTGAGCCTTTAATTCTTAGTGAGATAATTTCTGTCTGATGCAGATCATCTTGTGTACGGCAGTACACCACTCTTATGTTGACATGTCCCCTTGGAAGTCTGTTACTCTTAAGGCTTTTATTTCCCACATCTGAATGTCAGTGTTTCCCTTCTAGTTGTGTTCAATTTTTTTTTTTATTTTTTTTTTTTTAGGTAGCATGTAATAATCATTTTTTATGAGGAGACACTTACATTTGCCAGGAGCTTATGGCTAGGTGGCAATACTCTCCGCATCCTGGACCCCTTAAAAAATAAAAGCTGAAGTTTTTTTAAAAGGTTTTTTTTTAATCTATTGCTTTTTTTTCTTAGTCTTTCTCCTAAATCAGAAACTTAAACTTGATTATTTTTCTTTAAATCACGAAGCCTCTAATTTATTCACGTCATCTGAAAGTCTAACCAGTTTTTTGATTTGGGGTGCCTTTTTGACTTTTCCTGTCTCCCTCCCTTGTTCTGTTTCTCCTTATTGCAGAAGATGGCCACAATTCCTCCATTTCGTGCAAATTAGAGGTAGTGCTGGGGTCCCTGGCAAGTTCCCAATACAGGTCTCAGATGACTTAAATCCTTCCCATGGGTACATCGACATATTATTGAGCAATTACATTCTCTTATGGCAGTCATCTGTGGAATAAGTAAACTCCCTCTATTAGCCACACAATGATATCATGCACCATAAATGCATGCTTGGCCCCCATTGTGTCAACAATCAGTTACATTCTCAAAGGAAGAAATGTGAATATAATTCTAAAACTACACTGACTAATAACTGGGCCAGTTTTATTACCTGTTTCTACCTTGAATGTCAAGATTAAATTTGATTTAAAGGACTACTGTAGAAGGAGAAGGCATATAGGTAGGCATAAAGTTGTTATTTATTAGTTGTAAATATATTATTAACTTCTGGGGCGGGCAGTGGAAAGGAGGCCAAAAGAGGAGAGGGATTTGCATTTAGGTCTTTTTTTTTCTAAACTGACTAAATGAAAGTCAGGCATAAAGATAATTTTCTCATCAATAGCTTTTGCAAGACTATGACGTATGTTCCTGGTCATTCACGGATCTGCTTGCACAAGCAGAGTATTTATGCAACAAGATGTCAAGTAATGCTCTCTTGAAAATTAGGAGATCTCTGATTACGCAGTATCGTGTACAGTTAATATTGTAATGAGTCTTTTTTCTCCTCCCTTTTAAAAGCACGTATGTAAATGTTTTGTGAAGCTTTGAAAACTTCCAAGGGCAGAGCGTATCTTAAAAGGTGATGTAACTTTCTGCGTACCCTTTGATAATGATCACTAGTTATCATTAATCGGATAGCCTGTGCTTGGATGCTTTCTTCAGCCTTTGCCTGTGTCATTCAGTGATGTAGTTGAGGCGGATCACCCTCACGGATATGTTATTTTAATTTGCTACCCTGTGAAACTACATCTAGTGGAGCCTGCATACCGTGAAGACTGGCTTCCTATACACATTCAAGACGCGATGAGGCTAGCCAGCAAAAAAAAAACCCAACACCAGAAAGTATTTTTACAAGGGAGGGAGTTGGGAAGGTTTTAAAGCTTCATATTGTCCTCAGATAAGTTTAATGGTCGCCAGGTAGATTGGGACCTCTGAAAGGGAAGAGTTCAATGCTCTTTCCTGCCTGGATCACCCTGAAGATGGAGGTGAGCAGCACTAGGTGTCTATATGCAAGGCCAATCAGGGGTTGTTTCCCATGGATCTTACGTTCTGCCCGGGGACAGAGCACAGATCCCAGTGTGCTTTTCAAGGTTTTAAAGTATTATTCAGTCTGGATGAATGACTACCCTTTGCTTTGTCATCAGAGAATATTTATGACCGTCAAAGCAAGGCTGAGTTCCTGGAGACGGGATAACGCGTGGCTTTATGCTGCCAGACAGAGAGTTCCTTTCGGTGGTCACACCAATGTTTTTTCATACTCCCACGGACACCGCAACTTTTTTGGATAAGGAAGAAGATGATGGAACACAGATGAGGGGAAGAAATGGCCTCAGAGAACTTGGATACATGGGGGTATTTTTACCCTTTGGGGTTTTTTCTTCCTGAATTTCAATGAGTGACTTATTGGAAACTTCTTTGGGTTTGAAGTGTTTTGTTCTTGTTCCACACACACAAAACTGTTTTGGGTTGTTTTGTTTGTTTATAATGCAGCTGAGATAGGGTGACTTGATATTTTTAAAATAGAAAACTGATGCCTTCTGAGGGAATGGGGGGAACAGAGGAGGACTTTACTAGCTGGAAACATGGGTCACGCCAAGGACAACTTGTTGCTGTGAAGGATGTGTTGGAGATAGGGGGAGGATTGTGTGGAAGCTGGTATGGAAGGAAGGGTAGTGCTGCTTCTCCTTGAGTGCCCAATCCACTGGTTGTTCTCCAAATCCTGGACCCCCAGGGTTCCTCCACCGCTGTCACATATCTCCTTTTATTTATTACTCTTTTTTTTCTCTCTGACTTTTAAGGCAAATTCTAGATTGAAATGTTCCAAACTACTACATTCGCACTGAATGCCAAACAGATACCTTCTGTTTAATTTACTGCTATCTCCTATCACTCCCTGGAAAAAAAAAAAAGCAATTAATAACATATTATTAATAATAATATAATATATGAATAATATATAATAGTAAGAATATGGCAAATGCTATGATAATTGAGGGCATAACTCAAATATTGACAAATGATTGCTGTAAGGTAAGTCTCTTTGATGATAATCCTCATTTCCTTATCTGCTGTCATTGCCATTCCGCAGCTTCCTCACTTTTCTATAGGAATTGGTCGAACTGGAGACAGGGACTAGAAATTAGTGGCAGTATTGAAATAAACTCCATTGTTCTGAGATCTCCGAATAACACATTTCCACTGGTGCTGCTGGGGTTCAAATACAAATTTGGATAGGTTTTGTTAGCTCCTGCTGACGGACCGAGAGAGAGAGAGAGAGGTGGTGGCATTTGTTTTGCATATCCATTATCACCTTATTTTGATTTAGTTGCTCAGAAATGGTTGAGATTTCATCTATTTTGAGAAGTTTAGCAAAGGTACACTTTATGCAGATTCACTTCAAGCATCAGCAGATGCTGAGGGAGCCAGGAAATAATGTTGGACAGGGCAGTATTACAGTCATTCTTTCTACCACTTCCTTTTGAACTGATGTAAACAAATGTGTGTTTTTGTGTTCTTTCCCTTGGGAAAGGGAGAACACTGAACTCAAATGATCAATATGTGGGTTTTCTATGGTTTCTTGGGAAACTCCATCCCCAAAATCTTTTTTTAATCACAAGTTGTCTGGCATCCTCCACTGTAAGTTATGGAATCTGGCTAATAGGAACAAATCTGGAGGAACTGGTTTATGGAACAGTAAATCCAGGTATGTGTGTTTGTGTAAATTAAAGATTTTTTAAAAGGAAAATCACCATTTTAAAAATGGTGATTAATTTTAAGTTTTATATGCACTGTAGGTTTCCATATTCCTTTATTGCTCTACACAAACATTTTTCATTCTTATTATATTCCCCACCCCCTCCCCAGCATTTTTAGCACATTTGTGGTAGCTGGATTTGATGGGTTCTGAGCCACCGTGATTTCTTTTCACTTAGCAAGAACCTGAGGCGCTCCATGTGTGAACACGAGGTGCAGCAAGCCGTTTGGTGCTGATCAGTGCCAGGACACGATGGTGTGCAATTCCTGGGTTGTACTGCTGGTGTGTGTTTTGCAGCTCTAGACAAACAACATCAGGGAGGCTTCAAAGACACATGTCTGGCATTTATTTCCCATTCACACACAATAACATGAAGTGTTTAACAGCTGGTTGTATTTTTCTGAATCCCTCCCATATAGTCTTTCAGTTTTCGTGTTCTCAGTTATCCCAAATAAAAGGTGAAAGTTCTTCTTTCCTGGAATTTAAGTTCCACAGTGTATTTGCAGAGGTGTTGTTTACATGGTTCCTCCAAGAGCACTGACAGCTTGTTCCTGCAGCCAGACGTGGTTGGGTTGAAGCTGTTGGGCACCAGGGTGAGAGTAGACCTCCAAGACCAGATAGGAAAGGAGTTTCTGAACCACAAGGACCTTCAAGACACTAATGAACAGAGAAGACTCACATACCACGCTGAAGTCGGCAGCCATGCTGCCAGATTTGCAGGTTTAGCAAATGGATTGTGAGGCAGATGGTATTCAAGAGGTTGGGAGGAGGTGGGAAGTCTGTGGGGTTGTGTTCATAGGACTGGTGAGAGGTGGGCCGTCAGTGCTGTGTGTCTGGGAACGATGGTGGAAGGGGCTCCTGGACCTCCATCCAGCTTTGAAGGTGGGGGGTGGGCCTTGTGAGGCCAAACATGGGAGTTATCGGAAATGAGAGCTGGTATTTTCTCATGGTATCAAGAGTTCTTTTAACAGAGGATGGCGAGGGCAAACAATGTATACAGGTACAAAATTATAATACACGTTGGAAGACACAATAGACTTGTGGTTCAGACAGTGGATAGGAATCAGGAGTTCTTGGATCAGTTTTTGACTTTTCCACAGGCTTCCTGTGTTACTTTCAGCCAGTCACTTAATTTCTGCATCCACCATCTGTGAAACAGCAAGGCTTGGAACAGTTTGTCTCTCTGAAAGCATGTATCTAATTTAGCTGTTATTATAGAAGTTAAATATTAAGGAACTGTTACATTATCGTAGGATAAAACCATGCTACATCTATTTTCACTGTGATCTTTGTTCTTTTGCTATTACATTGTTTTTCAGGAAAAACAATGTTTTCACTACATAAAAAAAAGTTAAGCAGAAATTCATGATACATGCTGCGAGATCCATACTTGTAGATCTGATATCTAACACTAAAATAAGAGATGGGCAATAAATGCCACTGGAAAGACTTCAGAGCTGATTGTTCAATAAAATGGAGCACGGGTCTGGACGTTGAAAGTAAACAAATAATTTCAGGCTCTCTAGAGATCAGTCCCCAAAGCTGTTCGAAAAGTTCAGTAGCTTGTGTCTAAATGTAGACACTCCTCATCCACTTGTCAACAGGCATGCTGCTCTGAATTCCTTGTTCAAATTTCCGTTAATATTCTGTGTCAGAGAAGGGAAATAACTTAGATAAGATCAATTTTCAAACATGTTTCTTCAGGAAGGAACTAAAGAGCAATCCTGAAAACTACCTCCCGGAATGTAAAAATTCTGATCTTTGGGAAAATAAAGGGACTGCTGTGTGAGATGAAAAATGTCACTATATTTGGAGGACGGGTGAGTTGGTTTGCGAAACTTGACTGATATGCAGACTTCAGGTCTGTCTTTTAATGCGTGTAGTCAGTTTGTGAGAAGATACTTCCAGATGTGGGAAGCACTGGTACATGTCAAAGCAATTTACACTATTGAGGCTATGAAACGCAGAAGCTTCCTGTGATGGCTGGCAATTTGTCCATGCAGGGGAGAGGATGACAGAGACTTTGGAAAAAGTCGGTACGGGTTTAATTCTGCTTTTCAGTATTCCTTAATACTATGGGAAGTGTTAATTGCCTAGTTGAATGCTGGAGTAGTATATCTTTCCAGCAGAGCTGAAGGTACATCTGCAGCGCAATTACATATACCTGAACTGGCCGGGAAGCGGGTGAAGCGTGGCTGTACGTGTGCCACTCAAAACCAGCAGTTTGACCAAGCCAACTCAGTGTCTTTGTTCTAAACAATAAGAAATTTCACAGCATAAAAGCAGCTTCCAAGGGGTGTAACTCTGAAAGTCACATCTCTTCTCACCTCACCCTCCCAGCCCTAACCTAGCAGTACGAGCTAGTAATAATGACCCATAGCCTTTTGCAGAATTTCAAAAATTTTACCTGTGTTGTGTCTACATTGTCACACGCACTGATGTGTCATCCCTGAGGCATTTGTATTGCCACGTTAAGTGCCGTGCCTCAGCTCTTTCTGCTTGCTCTCTGGAATTTTTTGGTGTAAAACATTCTTTAGGAAAAAGGCATCACTTTTTTTTCTCCGCTGAGTATTTAATATGGTCCACAGGCTATTTCAGACTGATTACGAACAGCTCCAGAGCAATGTTTTTGGGATCTATGATGTAGGTCTCTTTCCAAAAACTCCAGAAAGCCTGCCTAGAACCATTGAACCAGGGAGGCATTCAGTTGGAAAATCACTCACCTTTCGTGGAAAAAAATCATCCGTATTCTTTGGATGGCCTTTTGTAATGTAGGGACTGTTACAAACCTCAAAACCAGAGAGCTCCTTCAGCTTCTGAAACGGCTGCAGATTTGCACAGTTGTGTTCTTGGATGGTTTGGCACAGCTTTAGCAACGCAGAGCCTTGCTCCAAGGCATCCCTGCCTTGTCTGCTGGGACAGATGTGCTTGGTGATGTCTTGAACCTACCATGAATTATTTGTGTGCCTTGTTGTAGTAGCATCTTCCACAACATCTCTTACGTTATTTCTGCTAATAGAGTTATATTTTAAGTGACTGGAGTTAACACGTGGCCGATCTGGCCGCTGCTTCTGTATTCATTCTGTGCACACTTGAGTCTCCAGAGTCTAAAATTGGTGGGATTTTTTTCCTTTCGTTCTGTGAAAACGTCAGGAAGAGAACAGTGTCAAAAAGGAGGTGTAGTTTGAAGCTAATTAAATTAAAAACTTCATATGGAAGTCTGCTACACCTCAGCTCTCCCCTTGGAGTTGCACAGTCGGAGCCTTTTAGCCACCCAGAGCCTTGTAACCATAGACAAGGGGCCCAGAGGTCTCCCTTTACCAGTAACAGCTTGATTTGTGCAGTAACCTTCCAAAGAAGTAGCAGAAGTCACTGCCTGGAAGGGCCGACTCGACTTTATACGGTAGTAGTGTAATACACTTCGGAAAAACATGCTAAAATGGACCATGTATGATCTTATAGGTTCTCTCTACCTGTTTTCTCTGATGTCTGTGCTGAACTTTAAATACCATATGATACTAAATCCCCACTGTAAGGTAAAAGACTTCATTTTACGCTACTCCTTTGAAGATCAAACAAATTCTGTGCCTGATAGGGTCTCTGACAGTGGAAGGCAACAGAATATTTTAATTAAAAAGCTAAAGCAAAGCACTAATAATACATGTTATCTCACCAAAACCACAGTCGTCTCCCCTGCAGCTACAGGATTTGCCAAAAAAATAAAAAGCCATAGAATAATGGATTAAAGATGCTTTCCAGCCTGTAAGCTTTGGACAATACATTACCAAAATATGATTCTCAATAGGAATATTATGAGGAGCATCATCATTTAGAAACCTAGCCAGCAGGCATCAAATTAATCTTGTTTTTTTCTTCTTTTTTTTTATCATTGCAGGCTGGCAATACTTCTCTCCAGATGTACCATTTGGCACATTAAGCAATTCTTTTCTTAGAAGGGGAACCTATGGTTTTGCCATGTAATGCAAAACACCAATGGAATCACTACATAAGCAAAATGCCGGTAATGGTATAGTGGTTCAGCCACAAACATTGGTATGTTAATTTTGTTTTATTTTTCCCAGTGTGTCATCTGTAGTACTGTATTTTGTATCAGGACTATGGCTGGGCTGTTTAGTATCAGATTTTAAAGTGTGTTTTCAGCAAGAGATTTAAGCTAGGAAAACTAATGGTTTTGATGCTTAAAAAAAAAAAAAAAGAAAAAAAAGCTGTACTTAATATGGATGTAACTATCATTTTAGCCTGATTTTAGAGACTAGGCCAGATTTCCCCCTCAATTATAGCTGTTCAATCTTTCAGCTGCATGCATGCATTTTTGATAATGATATCCAAATATACTGGAAAGCAAGTAGTTTTTGCTAAGGCTGTGGCTTATACTTGCCATTGCTTCCTAAGACTAACTATGCCTTCAAATAAAATTTTGATTTATTTGTAAGAAGATGAAAATAATTATAGCATATTCAGTTTGTATGTGGAAGGCAGTAATTGGCCTCTCAATCCCCTGTGCTATCTTAGTTCTCTAATGGAGCATCAGATTGTTTAGTTCTTGCAAATGCAACTGTGGTAGCTTTTATGTTGTATCTGCTGTATTTCAGCTTACTTTCTGAATTTGTTCTATGCTATTGATGTTGTATGGAAAGGAAAAAAGTTGCCAAACCCCCCCCTTGTTTTCAGTTCCTTTGTTTTTCTGGCAGCAGAAAAGGTGGGGAGGGATTACGTAGTGACGGGTCTTATCTATACTACCTGTCTTTTTGCATGCAGAAGCAGAACATGAGTTGTTTCTTGTTTCATTTGACTTTTCTGGATGAGGATGGGATTTAACCTACAATTTCTTCTGTAGACCTTGTTGAGGGCCAGCCAGGATGAGAGCTTGTTTGTATTAGGTGCCCTTCATACATACTGCAAGGCAGCCCCTGCCCAGGTGTGCTTCAGTCTAAAGAGTAGGAGAAAAACGTGGGATAAGGAGGGCAAGCCAGAGTGGAGACCCAAGGATGGTGGTTTGTGCGTGTCCATGAAGTACATCAGCAGGAACATGATTTGTTTTTCAATACATACCCCTGGTAATACTCAGGATTGCTGGAAGCTGAGAAGGAATATCTCAAGGAGGATTGTTTTATTCTTGCTATGTTTCCCATACACCTACCCTAGGCATCTGCTGCTGGATACCACCAGAAGCAGGATATTGAGCTGACCAGTTTTTTGGTCTTACCTGGTATGCCCTTGTATAGCAGTTTCCTAAGATGGGATCTGTTTTCTCACCCATCTTATGCTGGGTTATCACAGAGCATGTTCCCTTGTCCTACTGCCTTTGCCCTGCTGTAATACTTCTGATGCCATTAGTCTTGGTTTTGGTTTACTTGTTGTAAGAGAGTTGTGGCCATACTCTCTCATCAGCCAGCCATGAAACACAGCAGACAATAGGCTGAATTCCAAGGTGTGAGCACAGCATGCCCTGTGCTCCCCTCGTAATCCTGTTTCTTGCCACGTTAGACCGGTCCTGGGTGCACATGAGGTCCTGAGTTCCTCAGCTTCTTCTGGTAAGGACCTTTGGGCTGGTCATTGGGAAGCATTCCCCAGATGATCATTAAGAGACTAAGGATGATGAGAAACGCTTTTTCTCCTTGCAGAAATGGTGACAGCATTACTGTAATCCCCTTGTCTTGCGAGTGAAGGACAGCAAAGGAGCAAGAACATTCCTCTCTTCTCTCTGCTACTATGAACTGACCCTTTATGTGTAGTACAGAGTTCCTCCCAATCGATATGCGTATTCTTTCCCGTGTTTGAAGGTGTTTTGAAGACTCTCTGCACTTCATGCAAAACATTTTTTTTTCAGTTCCCTATATGAGGACCACTTCCCATGGGACCATGGCCACAAACAGCAGGACAACTACCTTCCTCCTAGCCTTGGGGCCAAGGGAGAAAAAGGAGGCTGGCTGCACAAATACCAGATTCTTCCTTGGCAGGGCTGCTCTTTGCGCTGGGGGAAAGGTTGTCACCCTGGGGAGAGAGCTGCAACATACTGCCCAGCTGACTCCGGGCTTGGGTTCTCTAGTATTTTTCTGTTTGTTAAAACAAATATCCTGTAATTCAGGCTCTCTGGAGGTGGGGTCAGACTCTGCTGAGCAGAGTTTCGGTAGGTAGCAGGTTTCTTTCTATTTAACATGACAGGTGTTTAGTTTTTAACTGGCTCCTGCCATTCACCATAAATCTCACCTTTCCTCCTCCCAAGTTAAATATGTCAGTTCTGGCTTTTGCCCATCTGCGCAGTTTGAAAACGACAGCTTCTGATAACCCACACATACAAAGCGGTGGAAGATCAACAGTAAAAAAAAAAAGTGATTTCTGTCCAAGTTTCTGCTTAAATTAGGTTGCGTGGCCTTTCTAGTTTGATTAACTATGTAATTAATAATGACCAGGTGTGGCAGGGTAGGCATTTTATTCTGGCTGCTTTTTTCTGTCCCGTGAATGCTGGGAAAGAATGTAAGGAAGGCACTTAGTTGTGAGAACACTTCACCTCTCCTGTTAGTCCAATTCCTAAAATCTAGTCATGTTTTAAACACACAGGGAGAGGAAGAAGCAAAATTTCATTATTTTTCTTCAGGCCTGTAAAGGCTAGAGGGCTTCTGAAAGGAAGCTAACCCTCACTCCTGGTCACCTACAGAAGTGAAAAGGACAGTGCTGATGCTGTGCCCTGTTTTGCTTTTTCTATTTTATTTTTTGCTTTTCTCTTTGAAGCAAATGACTCAAGGCAAAACATGGTTGTGAAGGTTTACAACCCTTGGAGCTGAAGCAGAGAGTCGCCACCACGTTGCTCTGCCGCGCTGATAGCGTATGGCGGGGAGGCGGGATGCGTGTTCAAGGTAAACTACTTTTTTTAAAGTTACTAGCTAAATGATTCAAATCATCTTTAGACTTTTCTCACTCCCATTTATGTCACAGAAAGCGATCCCCCCTCGGCTGTAGAGTGCCCAGGGTGGGGGATTGAGGTAGACTGTGAGATTGCTATGGGGCTGTTTCTTCTTTGAGGCAAATATGTTAAATACAGTTTGAATTGGCGTGTGAATGTAACTCAAAGCACTGGCACTGCTTTACTCACCAGTATGCTATGACTAAGAGGGCATACATGAAAGAAATGTTGATTAGGCTATTATCCTGTGTAATTCTTTTCCCTGTGGCACACCATCCACTCTTCATGTTTGCTATATTTTCATAAGGCTTAGGTAACTGAACTTACATATTCTCTGTTCCAAAGTCCATTCCATTTTTAAATACTTTTCAGTTAGAGGTGGCTTTTCATGCTTGGCTGTCATCCAAACTGCATGTTGAAAGCATTTCTGAAGAAACTTGAAGTTTTAGAGTGTTAATAAAGTGTTGCCTGCTAAAATAAAGACAGATTGGTTCAACGTTAATGCTAAAGAGTGTGTAAACAGTAAGGGCTGAAATGTCAAAAAAAAAAAAAAAGATAATTAAAAAATATCACCCTGTGCTCAAGGTATGTTGATGACATTTCATGAGCTATTTTAGTGGAGCCTATTAAAAATGAGGCATTGCTATATGCTGAATCCGCCAAGTTTCCCTTCCAGTGCTGCTATTTGTATGTCAGAGGATTCTTCTATAGGGATACAGAATCACATATTATGTTATTTTCCTTCCTTGAGCCTTTGCTCTGCAAAAGTGCCTACAAAGAGTTTTGTCTACAGCTTGTTGCCGGTACTTTCACAAGGCTGTTCTCCTTTGTCCCTGTGCATCTTTTGTCCTTTACCTGTCTGGCTGGATCTACATCTTCTCTCTTGACCTTAACTTAATTGGAAGCTCTTTGATGCAAGAACCAAATTTACATTCTATGTGTCTACAGCACCTAGATCCTTCTCCATAATTAATGCTCGCTCTCCATAGATTCAACAGCATAAGGTACTTCCCAAGAAGAATGAGTCCTTTCCTTAAGAGAGGAGTTAGGGTAGTCTTTTATAAGGTTAGTCATTTATTTTATATGTTATCATAGCTTTGGCACAAAAGCAGTGTTCTCTTTACATGAGACTTCAGCTAGAAGAAGTGATGGCGAGCTCGTTGATAGAACATGTTCTGCAGGCTTTCCCCTTCTGCCCCATGCTTTTCCACAGTGTACGCTGCTTTTGTCCACAAACCTTGGGGCTGTGGGCTCGATGTGCAAAATGGGGTTGTTGGTGCTTTGTCCTCCTGAGTTCTTCAGGATTATAATAGGCGGTTTCATGGAGATTAGCAAAGAGATCAAGAGGAGGATGATTCCCCCCCCACTGAGATCCAGTGGGTACGTTCTCACCTGGTTTACAAGATTCTCTGGCAAGTATTATGCTAGTATGTTGTTGCTTTCCACAGGAAGGAGACCTTTAAAGACTTTTCCTGTACTAGCAAAGAAACTGGGTTCCAGGAACATCAAGACAACCTTTACCATTTCTTAAAGTTGCCTTGAAGAGCATGTAAAATTAAATTTTGCATCATTTTTAATACTCTTTCATGCTACTAGGCTCCACTTTAATATCAAGAGCCACTATTGAGGGAGGTTGCATTTGAGGTAAAGATTAGTATTATGTCATCAGAAAGAAAGGTGCTGCTTAACCACTAAAATATTTTAAAAGTATTTTTCTGAATAGATTTGTTACTAATTATACTATATAAATTTAATAGTGGAAATTTAGTTTCTCCATCATCATAACTTGCATGTCTAATATTTTGCACTGAGCTTTGGACTGCAGCCGAAGTGCAACTCTCCCTGGAAATTTATTTTTAATAGAATCCTGTTTTCTAGTTAAACGTTTCAAATGAAACACACTGAGCAGGAAAAACAGGGCTACTTTCTTGAGAGTACTCTATAGGCAGAAGATTGCCTGAGGACTTCCTTGTTGAATGTACCTTATCTTGCTGTGTATCCTGTAACAGATCGAGTTGGAGTGTAAGGTACCTCCAGCTCTGTTTGGTTTTCTTTTTCTTTTTTTTTTTTTTTTTTTATCCCCAACTACATGGATTAGAGCTATTAAGATGTTGGTCTAAGTCATAAGAGTTTTGGAAACCGGAAATACTTGATTTCAGTAGCTGAATTTAAAGTTATCTGAAGGTAAATATCGCTTATCTAGACGGTGTGTAAATGGTGTATTCATCTGATTTCCTTTCCTTAGTGGATATCGTTTTCCCTTGGTGAGTGGTTCATTTGGCGTCCTAAGCAGAACTAGACAAACTCCCAAATCACTTCATGCTTGCAGTGATTTGTATCACCTTTCTCTTTTTTATTTTCTTTAATCATTCTTTTCATGCTTCCGGAATGATTGGGCTGAAGTATTGCGCAAGTTTTACTGTCATCTGTGTGCTTGTCTCAAACTTTCAGCTACCATCTCTCTAATAATACATGCTTCAAGGTTTGTGACTTCTAATGTGACTGCAAACATTACCTTTCTAATGATACCTTGGGTTTGGTTAAAGGATGCAAACACCAGAACAGTGAGTACTAGAGCTACGGACCTTTATCCATCTGGGTAGCTGTAACCTGCTGCTGTAAATTCTTATTCAAGTTTCTCAAAGATGATACCTTGCCCAAGTCCTTTATTTTAATAAATAAATGTTAATAATAATTAATTAATAAATAAATAATAAATGACTGTTCTCTATTGCTGAAGAGTTTGTGTAGAGCCTAAAACTGACTGAATTCCAGCAATAATCTGAGTTTTCAAAAAGGATGCGTGTGATGGATGCAGTACTTCATGTATGGGCATTTCTGCCAGTACCGTGTGTGGATAGACATGCATATTTGTTCTAATAGCAAGTAATTATCAGTAAATTTCAGTAATATATTAGTTAACCCAATGCTTTCCAGAGAACGTTTCTACTTTGAAAAGTCATTCTGAAAAAATTTCACCTTTCCTCCATGCTATTATCACTTCATAACATACCATTATCGCTCCATAACACACCATTATCAGCAGATACCTGATAACATATCCCTATATGCTTGCTGTTGTAAAAGAAATTAATATTTACTATTTTTATTTCTGCAAGCATTGCCAAAGTATGCAGCTATCTCAGTGAAGTCTTGGCATTGTTAACTATTTTGCTACTGTGGTTGCAATTCCTGCCTTTAATTTACCCTTGTTCTACCTTACTGGAAACAGGGAGTTGTCCACATTTTGTTGAGGGCAGAGTCTGGCTCCAGGAATCTGTTACTGGTGGTGCTATGTAGGCCAAATGAAAGCCAGCTTGACTTCAGTCAGAGTCCAGGCTAACTTTGTGCAGCTTGACAACCCTAAGTACCATCGTGCTCAATACATTGGTATGAGGAAGCATTGAGGTGCTAATGTTACTAGGTTGACTGTAGACTTTATGGTCGTACAATTAAAATTGATGGGGGATGGAGGGGGGGAGGGTGTGAGAAGATCCTCCCAACAACACTAACTGGATCTTTTTGCAATCCCTACTCGTTCTCTGCATGTGCAAAGCTGCCAGCTCTGCCTGTCCTAGGAAAAGGGGCATAGCAAGTACCGGAGGGAGACACTTGTTTTCATCCCAATTCTTGAACCCCTTTCAGAACTATGAAATTAAGAGGCTGATGCTTTCTCCTTTGAAATCCCAGATGAGGGGTAGAGGTAGGAGGTGGAAGTTTGGTACCAAATCATTAAAAAGCTGCAGGAATTTAAAGGAACTGTAACAGGCAAGAACGTAGGCCCAGTCTCAAAATCATGTGAAGCTACCACTGCTTTAAAGATGCATCTTAAAACTTGTACTATGGTGGTGTATTAATTTGCGAGCTGATGGACTTTGAAAAGCCTCATTTTCAGTGCCAGTCATATGGAAAAAATGGGGCCAATACTCCAGTTCTGTGTCCTCTTCTACTCTTATTTCTGCATGATGTAAGGGACAGTCTCCACTGCTGCGTGGCCCTCCTGAACAGGAATATCCGTGTACTTCCAGTTAGGCTGAGACAGCAATTCGCTTTTTGGTGGCGTTTGTGCAACTCCCCTGCCAAAGTTGTGCAGCTGCTTTGTATTTCATCTTGGGGGTAGCATTTCCTTGAAACCAGCCTGCAGAAATCCAGTGTGTAACTTGGAGGGGAGGGGGAGGCATCCTCAATTTCATTAAAATCATATCCAGGACTTTTGTGGAGGAAAAGACTTGGAGAAAGGGAAGAAGCCAGCCTGCTATTAATAAAAACATTAGATTCCTTGCAGAACGCCGCTTTCCTTGCAAGGCAAACACCAAAAAGAGGAAGAAGTCATTCTTGGGTTTCTGATTTCTGTGGCCCTTTGAGCTGATTTGCAGCTGTGAGAAAGGTGCCAATATCTTTGTATTGTTTGGCAGGGAAAAGATTACCTTGTAACTCATCCTGTCTGGCTATGGCCTGGCACTGGATCATGACCAGGTTGATGGCAGCCTGACAGTTTTAAAAGAATATGTTGGCATTTTATGAAAAGGGAAGTTATTACACTTGAAAGGAAGTAAAAACAAAAACAGAAAACCTATGCTTGTCAGTTTTATGGCAGAGAGGCAGTAAAAATTCTGGCACGTTACTGCAGCCAATCCCTGCAACAAATTAGTGAACTAAATTGATTACAAAATCAAAGATGAATTTACATAAGCATTTGTGTTTTAGTTACCCTGCTCCTACAGTGTGTCAGACACTCAAAGGAGTCAACCCCATGCCCCTTACAGTTAAAATTAGTTTACAGCCTAAATTTAGATGTGTGGCAGCAAGAGGGAGCATGGAAAGAAAAGAAGAGCATGGGAAGGGATAGGACCTCCTGGGTCACTGGCTCCAGTCCCTTCCAGTCTCAGGAAACCACATTGTGTTACCCTCTTTTAGAGTGTGTTACGATCTTCTGACATACCATTAGATGATACAAAAGATGGGAGTTTAATTTACAGATTTGTCCCAGTCCAGCATAGTTTTCCTCTGTCTCCATTAGCTGTGGGATTGGGCCCATGCTGAGGCTTATCACAAGTTTCTGCTGGTGGCTGTGTTTTACAACGAGGAGGTGTGCCAGGGAGCTGGGGACTGCAGAAGGCAAAGGCAGCAATGTCAGCAAGCAGAGCATGAAGAACGAGATTCATGCTAGCTCTTCCAGCAGCCAGGAGGACCGTGAAGTCAGAAAACAAGGTTCCCAAAAGTTATTTCTCTTTCTGTTCCCAGCCTGCCATCACAGGAGTGAAAGCAGATCGTTTCCCCGGGGTACGCCTACCCTGCAGTGCAGCCTAGGGTAGGCCAAGGAGGTGTGGGAGCTGGGAACAACAGGGTGAACTGGTACCTGGGGAGCCCCACACTGCGCTGGCTGGGTGGCTCTCCATTCCCGTGCTAGCTCAAGTGTCCCTACATTGTGTGCTGTCCTTGGAAACCCTTTCTCATTCCATCCTTCAAAACCCTTCAGCCAGTATCTTCACATTCATGCTCATGTAAGAGTTCAGGATGCGAACAAGGACTACAAAGAAGGGTTCCTTGGCGAGTGCTACGGCCTCAAAAGCGGTCGTGAATTATTTTGCTTTGTCAGTCAGAACTGTAAACTGCAACCGTATGGCTTTAGCTCCGGAGAGGGCTGAGTGGAGTTCCTAGCATTACAGCTTCAGGCGACGTAGCCAAAGCAAACGATGAAACCAGACTTCTTCTTGTGGTCAGAAAGAAACAAACAATTTGTTTTGATTGAAGGCTCGGTGCTGTGGAGAGGCCTAGAGTTATGAGCAGCTGCATAGGAAGCACAATGATATGGGCTGGTGGTTGCCAACACGAGTTACATCCGTCGCAGCTGAACCTACAGCGCGATGAGTGGCTGGAGTGCTGAGAGCAAGGCTTGCAGCTGAGAGAGAGAGAAATCTGCCAGTTCTGGCAGGAGGGAGGGCTTGGCCAAAGTGATCTGCTTTTCTTAATGCCAGTCAAGATTTTTGACTATTGGATTTAGTTGCCTGAGTATATGTATATAATCTTCAGACTGGCAGTAATTTTTGCTAGAGTTGTGTTCCCTGTTTTGGAAAGGAACAGCACAATGGTGGGTACGTTGTGTGAGTAACACATGCTATTACACCTTCCCGTGGCCAGGGAATCAGTACGGCTCCCGTCTCCATCCCTACAGCGCCTGCATCCTCTGGATAATGCAGCCTCGTGTTGTCTGAGGTTGGCAGCTTTTTAGTCTTTTTTATTCTTTTGTGGAACAGGACTTTGTGCTTGAAACCACAGCTCAAAGAATTCATTGCCCCAGCTCCGTTCAACCCAAATGGCACTCACTGGTGCCTCCTGTTCAGCTAAAACTATGGAAGATGCAACATACATTTGCTTTTAAGAATAAATTTGGCTCAACTTATAAGATTTAGGTAAGGAAGAGGTCATAGTGAAGGAGTTCCTCCCTTCAGTTGCTTTCCACTCTCCTGTAATATGCTATTGGACCAAAGTGGGAACACTTGTCCAACCTCTGTGAGCTCACTTTGCAAAGTTTTGCATGATGAACTTCAGCGAGTTGGGCGAGCAGAGCTAAATATAATGCCACGGTAGTAGTTGGGCCTCCAACACTGGGAATGCTCTTCAGCATGTCTTTTAACGCTGTAGTTCTTTTACTTGTTTATCATTATCTCCTTTGCAATATGAGCTTGAAATGGAAATGCTCTTGCAAGGGATTTCTATTGCACTTGACAAGGGCAATAATGAGCATACAAGTTCCTTAACGGCTAATGGTATAGGTGGAACCTGAAGCACGTCAAGTGAGTACTCTTTATTTATGGCGTGTGCAGAAGGCAGAGCTGTGATTTTAACACTTTCTATTGCAGCATTCGCTGGGAGTTTCCCCCAGAAATAGTTGTGAACTCAGAGCATGTAGATGTGTCCCCTGTTCAATGTTGTGTGGGAAGGTCACTTTTGTTCCTCTCTTGAATGCACCTTTGAAATCGAATTTTGTTTTTATGCTGTAATCTACTCTGAATCCTGTCACGTTTAGAAATCATCTCTGTTGTCATTTGTTTTGAGGATGGATTTCGTCTAAAGCTTTGTTCAGGTGATTCAGGTGATTCATCCTAATTTATCTATGGTTTCATTTTGCAGGGTTTACCAAATGTGAATATGTTTTCTTTAGATGCTAAAACCAAATTCTGTTGTATGTAGTATTGAACTCAATATAGGAAGCCTGTTTTGGGTATGCTTAGATTCCTTAAGGGATTTTAGGCTTAAGGACTCCTCCTAATTTTTAATTCCCAAACAGGCATTTACATGAGATGAGAATGAAGACTCCCTTTTCTGGTGAGAAGGTTGCAGTCCTCTGCAAGCACAGTGAAAAAACTTTAGGTACTTAAATATATTTTTTTACTGACAAAAGTTTTTTCTTGGCAGTGTGTTTGTGAAAGATATGCTGAGATTTTGAGAGTCCAGATTTCACCTCAAGAACATTAGGTGCTTGCGTTCAGACTTTGCCTTTTATCATGGGGTTGACAGGGAAGGAGGAGAGTATATGGTCCTTAATGTCTCTGTGCCTAATTCCTATTTCACAGATGGGAAATTTATAACACTTCGTAAGCATTCGGGGGTATTTTTAAGATAAATACTTGAGCAAACAAATAGCATGGTGATATAGAAGTCATACACATGGTGACATATAGTGAGCACCTAAGCTTCTATCTGTCAAAATCTCTAGTTGTTTCATGAAAGCATGGGTGAGCAGAAGAATCAGAGCTGCCGCTTGAAAATGAGATTTGTATAAAGCTGTGTTGAAATTGCTTCCTGGGAATTTTGGCAAAAGGAATTTCTGCAGAGCTTGTTGTTAAGGAAATCACATTAGAAAATGTGGTAATTTTGGCTGTGAAGCCCTTACCAAGAACTAAAATATGAATAAATGAAGTTTAGAGTCCACACTTACTTGCAGAACTCTACTGTCCACCAGTTGTCCATCTGTAAGTTAGCTGTTTGTCTGTCCCTGTAAATCTGCGTGATGAAATATCGCCAAGGCCAGCAAGAGCCATGTATCAGGATGGGAATTGCTTGACGGGCTGCCTTGCTATTCCAGAATACCATCAAGCTGTTCAAATGAAGATGAGTGGGGACAATGTAACAGCTGGCCAAGATGAGCATGGGAAAGAAAAATACAGTGAGAGGAGATGCAGAAGTGACTTGGTGTGTTGGCATTCCTTTCTTTTCAGGGCAAGGACATGTGAAAGGGCTTGTCACCAACAGAGAGACCCTCTCACGTTCTATTGTGGCAAAACCTTCAGCCTCCAAAGAAAACCACAAGTTGTGTGTTTCCAGATGTAATTGGCATACGCATGTTCTCACACTGTGGGAATTTGACTTCATCTTCTCACCCCACAGCCTTGGCGACTCGGAGATCTGCAGTTTTACTCTGGTTGGGGGGTTGCTTATTTTATGTTTTCAAATGCACGTTTCTGGTAAGCTGCTTTTCCTTTTGGCGTTAAATTATATGCAGGCTGAGATACTTCTTTTGTGATTGATTAACTGAAACTCATTGATAAATCTTTTGAATAAGAAGGTTTTCTAATTTCCATAGATTGATTGAACTATGGGATTAGGAGACTCACCTTGCACCTCTTAGTGTCTGCGCTCAAACTTTTAGTTTAGTGTAAGCAAAGCTAATTCCAGGGAAAAAGTGGAACAAAGGAAGAACAAAACAGTATTTCTAAGGAAAAAAAATGTAATATACAATAGGGGGTTTTATCCATCTGTATTTAACATGAAAGCCTGTGTTGATTAGGGGCTTTGTGAAAAGTTGATTTTCCAGTTCAGCAAAACTTTTAGAAAAAACATTTGCTTCAGGTCAGCTGCAGCTAGTTTCTCTCCCTCTTGCTCATTAAGATGAAAAGCAAGTGTTCCCACTTCATTCAGCCTTGAATGACCTGTTTGATCTAAAGCAGAGCTTCTCCCAGAGCTAGGTCCTGGTCACCGGACTCAGGAGGATTCTTGATTTCTGTGGTTGCGATGGCTCTTTAGGTCACACATAATTAGGCCCCAAAACAAGGAACGCAATCCAGGGTCCCACCCCTAGATGGATGTCTAACCACTGGGATGTCACAGCTTGTGAGATAAGTTTTCATCGGCCTCTCCTGAGGAGCAGCCTCACTTTCTATCAGATATCTGTTGAGCCAGATAGTGAGCTAAGATGATGATCTGTAGCTGATGGAAAGGGAAGGTCAAGAAAACAAATCCTCCATCTATTATATAAAGTAGAACATTGCCAAGCAGTATTAAGATGCTCTCTTAGAACATAGAGCAACATTAGCACCTGAATGTGTAGAAATGGTCACTAGATTAGATTCACTGTTTGTGGAATAACTTTTCCAGATGGCCATAAATGGACTGTTTAATCACAACGTTGAGGAGGGTTTATCTTTTCAGTAATAATTTTGCTTAATTTTATTATGACGTTTCACTTTCCACTCCAGTGATCCTCAAAGCTAGTAGAGTGGGTTCAGAAACAGAATGGAGAAGGGGCAGTATCAAGGATTTGTCCAACCCTTAGCCTTAGGAATAGTGTCACGGAGTCTCAGAGCTTACAGAGCAGGCAAGACAGCATTTGTATGGTTGCCTTTGAAAAAACTGCCTTCTGCATGTTCAGAAAAGAGACCCCTGCTCATCTTCATGATGAAGCAGTGGTGCTGAGGTGGACTTGCACATCCAGATCCTTTGCTCTAGATGCTTTGGGTGTGATCACATGGATTTGATATTATGCCCGAGAAGGTATGAGATCATACCCTGATCTCATACCATCTGTTTAACAGATGGATTTGTATGGTAAGGCTAATGGTTAAAAACCTGGCTCCACTTAGGTCAGTGGTATCAAGATTTTACCCATGATTGGAGGGGAAGGAGGGAAAAAATAAAGAAGTGTCCAAAGATAGGTTTCCTAAATCACTGCTGGGAAAGCCTGTAGGCTTCAGAGCCTCGGTTACTTACTGTTCTGTCATTTGGCTGATAGTTATTTGTGCTCTACCCTTGGGCAGAGTATTTGATCTTTATGTCTAAATCTGTATGTTTGTTGGTGCAGACTGTTAAGATGTGTAACTGTTGAAAGACATGGACGAAGTACAGCTCTTATTTCTTATGAAATTTGTCTGGTATTGATCAGAATCCTTTTTGTACAGATCTGTTCTATAATGAATCTAGCACAAATATCAATCACATATATCAATAAGTGTAGATGTTCTGTTCTGTTAGGTTGTTTTCTTGCTGGCTGACTTTTCCCGTTTTCTCCTCTTTAAACTCCCAACAACACATAAATCAGCCCTGAACTTCTTTAACTGACAGAATACGATTGTTCTACCCTCACTGAAATGTTAAAAGTAGTTTGTGGACTGGAACATGGCTGGGTGGGGCACTATTCAGTTTCCAGCCTAAAATCCGGCAATGGCTTCTAAAATACAGTCCTCGATAGATTAAATCCAGCTGTTGCACAGGTGCACTGAGGCCGTGCAGCAAGGAAGTTTACCCACTTATAAACTTCTGCCTATGTGCGTCATTAAACCAAGATATTTTTGGTTCTCAAATATATACTTTTTGGGTTTTTTTTGATTAGGCAAGGCAAGTGGTCTTCATTAAAGCCACAGACAGCAGAACGGTTTAATCCAAATGCATCTCTGTAATTGCAGAAAGACAAATCCAAGTATCACAACGCTCGGATGCCTCCCCATCCTGCTCATTCAGCCATTTTTATCACTGGCAGTGAAGCCTACAGAATCTTAATTGTCTGTCTAATTTGACACTTGAACATCCAATCTGCACTGAAGTAGTTTGTGTAAAGTTTTATGCATTTTTGCCATTAACTCTGAAAACTCCATGATATCACATTAGGAAATGGCCTAGGGAGTCAATTTAGTAGAAAAGTTATTTTGAAGAAGTAGAATGGCATATTTATCTGAGTGATTTTATGTGCAGATCCAGACTTCTCTCGCCTCTGAAGTATTCTGTTGAGTAAATAATGTGTACAATAAACAGAATTGCTTTATAGCCAGGCTTTTCCCGCCAGCATATAACTTACCCATGTTTACTGCACATATGATTTTTCCAGTCCTGCTGACGTGACATGGCCTCCTCTATATCATAGTTATTTAGACACACGGACATATCTTAATGGACCTTGGAAAACAACATTACTGAATTTATCCTCCAGGAGATTCTTTCTGAAGCTAAACTCACCAGCAGCACTGAGGTTTCTCTCTACCTTGTCCTATGTTCTGTAAAATTACCTTCTCTAATTCTGAGCAGTGAAGAGGGGACTGCTTGGGAAACCCAAGTTATCGAAATCCTGTTTCTTCTTATTTACTAGCTGGAGGTGTGGCTGATAAGCAAGGGGAACGAAAACCCGATTAGGTCCTCTATCTTTTTTTAAAAAGATATCCCTTCTAGCCTGTGTAGTAGCTGTGGAGTGCACGGTGGGGCTAATTCTAAGCTTTGCTGTAACCTTTCATGTGTTGAAGACTAAAGTTGTCACATGCAATGGCTCTTCCTTGGGTTGAAGCTACAGTCTGGAGGCATAAAGCTTAGCATTTCCATAATGTCTAAGGATGGAGAGAGGTTGCAATTTTATGCGTCTATTCCCATGGCACTATTTGTTGCCTTTTTCGTTATTGGCTTGCCTCTGAACAGGACAGGAGGAGAAAGCACATGCCTGTGAACAGGGATCCCCTTGAAATTGTGTATTTTCCATTAGATACTTCTCTTGTTGCTTCTCTAGGGTTATTTAGATCTTGTATTGGTTGTCCTTGCTGTATATGCAAGGATCTCTCAGCGGAAAATACTTGTTTCAATTCTCTTACTAGCCATAATGATTTCCATGTTAAGTCACACCAGAAGTCCTCCTGGCCCTGTATTTATTTTGTCTCCATCATGGGCATTAATGGGTGCCAGTTGTAGCACTGTATTTCCCACAATGCTCTCACGGGTTCCAGCTGTCAGGGGCATAGGTGCTTCATCAGCCAGGGGTTCAGTCTTCACTACTGTTTTTAACAGCTGCTGACAGATGTGTTGTCCTTGAATTTATCTGAAGTCTTTTTTATCTCAATGCCCAACCTCCTGTATCAGTGAGGTCTATAATTTAATTGTGTGTTCAGTGAGAAAGTACCTCTGTTTTTCAAACTTACTATCTGATCATTGTATTGGATATACATTTATACTGTGATTGGAAGCAGACTATTCTAATAAGATTGAATTTAATGGGATCCAAAGAGAAGTAAAAGTTTACCATGCTGATTCAATTATTTGTCTAGGACCTATGTGCTACAGATTGTTGAAGATCCTGAACATGCTCAAGAACATTTTACAGTCACTTCTAATTTGAAAATGACAGCACAGCAAGACATTGGCAATAACAAAGATATATCAAACCAAAAGTGCATGTGTGTCTTCATCCAGCTGTCATTGGCTGGATTGGGATTTGGTATAGAAATCCCATCTGATAATTCATTTCTTTCAATTCAATTTTTTCAATTCTTGAAAAAAAACACTATGAGGAATTTAATGCTCCAAAAGAATTGAGGTTTCTCATTACTTTTCATCCAAAGAAATGCTTTCAACAGGAGTATGAGCATTTCTTGCATTCCCGTTTTAAAATGGAATAATATAGGTTTTTTAACTTTCATTTCATTTACATTCACTTTTTTTTCCCCACTGTTTCCATAAATTCATTAATCTTGTTGCTCAGAACATGAACTCCTTTACTTGTCCTCAACTGATGTGTAGTTGGATGTCACCAAAATTCAGTGTCATAAACCTGATAGTCATAGGTTGTTCCCTTCTAAACTCATCCAATCCTAAAATATGAACAATTATCAGTAACCATCAACTGATCCAGTTGCTCGTTCACAACACCAAGCTAGATGATTTTGTAGACTGGAAAAAATTTTGAGGCCTCACAGGAAGTTGAAGTCTCTGGAGAAATTTGTGTAGGACATCCCATGAAGTCATTAGGGCTTCAGATTTGTTATGTGAATCAACACTACCAACTGTTGTCTAAATGCCAGGTTTTCAAGCACTCTTCAGTCCCCATATGTTTTGAATGCCTTCTCCTCTAAGGTAATCAAGCTCATAACTTGTTAGATCATTTTCAGAAAAAGGTAAATCCCAGTACTTGAGCCTCATGAGCATTGACAGCAACTAGTGATTGATGTGAAAGGCTGGACTTGATTGTTTGGTCCTACTCTGGATCAAGTTATTAAATGATAATGGTGTAATCCAGAAGTGACTCTCTTTATTATCTCATACACGTATTTTCCAGTTCATGAGATCTCCATGTTCCTGGACAGATTCATAGGCTAGGTGTGCATCAGTTGTCCCTTTGACTGTCCTCTCAGAAGTCAGGTGTGCTTTTTCTGTGTCCTTTTTCAGTGCAGGTACTTTGAGGGTATTTCTTTGTTTCTCATTTATTTGCACCCTTTTATTCGCTAACTCTCTGGAGAAGTTGTTTTCCCATTGTAACTTATCTCCCCTCTTGTTCTAGGAGCACTGGAGTGAAGACTCTGTGGGGCATTTTTCCTGGTAATGCTTGGAGCTTTTGAATGGTTCCCCTTTTCTGTCAGGTCTTTTGTTCCTGTTATAATATTTTCCTGTGATTTTACCTTTGAGTAAATCCGTTAATTTTTTTGCACCCTGAAAACTATTGGCCCCTTTACAAGGGGCTGGAGAGCTGGATTTTGATCCAGTTCCACAACTGAAATTTTGCTGTGGGCTGTAGATATTAATATTGTGAAATTAAATGGGTAGATGAAAACTATCGTAGGAACATGTTTTTTAGGTTACTGTATTAAGCAGTAGATTTCACTGTATGAGAAAGCTGTCATCAATGTGTCATGTACCTTGGACTTTAATTCTTCAGAAATCTACCTATAGATAAAGCTGTGACAGCATCAGAGAAATAGGTATTTTAAATTTACATTTGTGAATGAATGATAAAATCTGTGCCGTAGTTCTTATGTGGGTTGTTTCTTTGTTTTTATAAAATTTTATTTGAGCATTGGAGTGGGGACCACTTTTTAAGATTACGTGGGTCACTCCGTTGTCTGTTTTTTCTTCATTGCTGATGTTGTGCTGAGATGCATGTCACCTTTCAGATGACTTCAGTCTTGCTTAAGGCATACCACAAACTTGGGAAAACAATTTTATATTCATTTATGTTGTCCTCTAAAATAGAAGCCCTCTATTGCAACAACTGTGGTAGGAGGAAAAAAAAAAGAGTGTTTATTCTGGTTTTATTTAATAAAAGCTGAGATTTTGGAACATAACCTGTAGCCAGTGATGAATTGTGCTGCGAATGCCAGCACCACAAATGATTGAATTCACAGCATTTTGCCTCAAGCTGAAGTGACATCAACTCTCAGTGCAAAACTCTGTTCGTTCCCATTCAGGTTTTCCTCACGTTCTCATATGGGGCAAAAAAAATCAAAGTCCATCCCACTATAACTGAAGGCATGGTACGTGATCACCTAAGGAATCTAAAGATATACAAGTCCATGGGACCTGATGAAATACATCCCAGAGTCCTGAAGGAACTGGCTGATGAAGTTGCAAAACCACTTTCCATGATATTCGAAAAGTCATGGCAGTCAGGTGAAGTCCCTGCAGACTGGAAGAAAGGTAACATCACACCCATTTTTAAAAAGGGAAGAAAGGAGGACCCTGGGAACTACCGACCTGTCAGCCTCACCTCTGTGCCTGGGAAGATCATGGAGCAGATCCTTCTGGACGCCATGCTTGGGCACATGGAGGACAGGGGGATGATTCAGGACAGCCAACATGGCTTTACTAGGGGCAAGTCCTGCCTGACTAACCTAGTGGCCTTCTATGATGAAGTGACTAGGTCAGTAGACAAGGGGCGAC
>VXAK01011577.1:17647-51257 GCA_013399435.1 Arenaria interpres | reverse complement strand
GATGGCGGCCCAGCCTTCTGGGGCGTCAGCTGCCCCTCCTATTTTTGTGTCATCAGCAAATATGCTGAGGGTACATTCCATCCCTTCATTCAGGTCATTGATGAATATATTGAAGAGGACTGGACCTAGTACTGACCGGTGGGGAACACCAACCCTGGAAGTGTTTAAGGCCAGGCTGGATGGGGCTTTGAACAACCTGGTCTAGTGGGAGGTGTCCCTGCCCACGGCAGGGGGGTTGGAACTCGATGATCTTTAAGGTCCCTTCCAACTCTAACCTATGTTCTATGATTCTATGATTCTGTGTTATCAGTCAGGACTACTATGAACTGGTCACCGAATAGACCAGAGTTCAGAGGATGCAGAAGTGGATTGGATCCTCTTTCTTGCCTACATTGAGCTGTGCCTTCTGTTATACCTTCTGCAAAATGCAGCATTGAAGCTGTCCTTTCCTTGGCAGCAGCTCTTCTAAGAAAGTCAAGGAAAGGACAGCCTGAACTGGAATCATCAGGAGCTGGACTGGGTTCACTGGAACTTGCAAGTATTTCTAGAGTTCATTATCTAACCAGTGCAAGTACCTACTGAAGAGAAGATGGAAAGAAGAAAAGATGAAAAGGAGTAAAGGGGATTAAACTCTATGAGAAAAAATAACTTTTGTTCTAGAGTAAAATGGCTACAGCCTGGAATATTTGCACTGCAGTTTTAAATTCACATTTATTTTAATCTTTTCTGAGTCCCATGTCATGACTACCTTTTTTTTTTTTTTTTGAATAAGCAGATTAGAAAGCTGCTTAGCAACAGCGCAACAGCGTGCACAGCTCTTATCTCTCTGCCTTAAGAAAGTGAAGGCAGTGATCTCAACTACCACAAAGCTATGAATTTGACCTCAGTAACATGCAAGATAGCAGAATACTTTCTGAAGAGATAATGATTGAAGACAAAGTAATGACTGAGAAACAGGCTCACCAAAAGAAGATTGTACCGACTTAATCAATATGATGGATAAATACCATATTTTCGAAATATTTTTTGTGTAATATTTTGACAAAGTGCAGTAGATCTAGACTCTTTGAAAGCAGGTAACAGAAAAATCCACTTTTTAAAACAGGAGAAATTGGAACTCTTAGTCATACAAAGGAGCTGATTGCAAAGAAGACGAAAAAATTATGCTGAAATGGTAACCTAGGTAAAAAGGAGATTACCAGACAAGCTTGTCAAAACTCATTTTTTTCTGGTGATATGAGTAAAAAATGCCAGAGTTACAATAAAATTTGCAGATGATGCCGAAGTCTGTATCAGTATTTTGTATGAGGGGGAAATATGGCAAATGTTAGAGAAAATATCATAGCTTAAGGACAAGTTTGGCATGAGAATTCATTTAAGTAAATTTAAGCTGGAAGTTAAAGACAGGTTTATATCCAGTGGAACATGAAACTGAAACAGAACACCTCTTTCTACAGTGCACAGAACCACCAAGCCCATCACACATCAGACGTCAGAGGAGGGTGAAAAAGTAGCAATTGCATTTTGTTTTCAAAACTTCAGGCGCAGCAATAATGCATCATTAGCACTAAAAATGACACTCTGAAACTGCCAACCAGTGATTAAACCACTCAGGTCATTAATAATATAAGAGAAGTTTCCCCTTCTCTTGGGCTGTGATTAGGAAGCACCTGTGCTTGCATAGTTCATATTAGGTTCATAATTCTGAACTAGTACAATTGTAACATATTGCACAATGGATTTAAAAAAAAAAAGTGTCTTTGCTCCCTGTTCTCTTTTGACATGATTTCAAAGATTATTTTCTTTTTCCCCCCTTGTTAAATGTAAATACAACTCACAGAAGAGAAAAAAAATATTTATTGATCTCTGAGGATTGTCAGTGGGGCGAGCAGAGAAAGAAAGAAAAATGGAAACCCATATATTCAGCATGCTCTGGATTGTTCTAGGAACTTCAGGTCCTTGGAAAAGAGTTAATATTTATCAGCTCTTCAGTTACTGCATTGCACTGTTCTCCGACTTCATATTTCTTGTGCTACTCCTCTCATTTTCTCCTTACCAATCTCAGTGATGTAACATGAAAGGCAAAAGGGTAATGACCCTTTATAGCCATTTCCTCTCTTTTTTTTTTTTATCTCAGAATACTTGGTTTCTCATGATCTTTACACTCCTTCCTGTTTCTCAGTGATGTAAAAGATACACAAAAATACCAAACACTTGAATATGACCTCTACTAGATAAAGAAGTAAACAAATGCATCTCCTCACACCCCTGTAGTATGTGATTCTGCACCACTTCCCTGATGATAAATTAGACTACAATGGACCTAGGGCAAGAGGTAACTGCAAGGCTTACATCTGAAGTTCAAGTTTTGAATTAACATTTAAAAGATGCTCATGCAAATTATCAAGTCTTGAATCTGCAGTCCTCAACCTGGCAATCTTGTAAGAAATGAATCACTGATAAAATTTCTTGCATTTCTGTTTTTAGTCACAGCTGGAAGCTTAACAAGAACAGCATCTCCTACCAAGTTATTTTCATGTTTTCTCCTGCCCACAAACTGAAATAAAAAGAAAATAGAAATATATATATTCTGCATTTCAGTATCAGCTTAAAAGCTTTGTTTTAAAGACAATTCTAAAGCTTGACAAACTTTGTTTTGTTTCTTTTTTTTTCATTTTTTTTTCATTTATTTCATTTATTTCATTTGCATTTATTTAAACAAGCCAATAGAAACAAACTCAACAGTATAGAGGGGGAGGAGGCATTCCAGGGGCAGGAAATCCAGGGAAGTCTCACAAAGGAATCTAGACTTCATGTTTCTCCCATCCAGTGCAGGTGATGCCACATGGTAGCTTGAGCGAGGAGTCACTGGTAGATACAATGGAAATTTGGCAGCTCCTCTTCATGTTAAAGTGCCTGGGGTTGGCACTCAGGGGAAAGTACCTTCCAGTAGTCCCTTTTGAGTGTGGGTCTCACTGCAAGACACCGGCTTCAATGTAGAGCTCTGCTTTTATAGCTCATGGACTCCCTCATGCAAGGTCTACCACAACACAGAGTGGAAGAGAAACTGCAGTGCATGGAACAACAAAAAAGACCTATATATTTGTTTCCCTAGAGCATGTAGCACCCTTGTAGGCTTAAGGAAACCTGCAAATGACATCAAATCACATCTGTTTCCTCTTTCAGGGTATGAAAATTAGGAAACTAACTGCAAATCTGAACACACAATAATCTATGGGACCTGACGAGATGCATCCCAGAGTCCTGAGGGAGCTGGCTGATGTAGTTTCCAAGTCACTCTCCATGATATTTGAAAAGTCATGGCAGTCAAATGAAAACCCCGGTGACTGGAAAAGGGGAAACACTGCACCCATTTTAAAAACTGTAGAAAAATAGGACCATGGAAACTACTGACCTGTTAGCCTCACCTTTGTGCCTGGGAAGACCATGCAACAGATCCTCCTAGAAGCTCTGCTAAGGCACATGGAAGACAGGGAGGTGATTCAATACAGCTGGCATGGCTTCACCAAGGGCAAATCCTGTCTGACCAACCCAGCAGTCTTCTATGATGGAGTGACTCCATCAGTGGACAAGGGGAGAGATATGGATGTCTTCTATCTAGACTTCTGTAAGGCCTTTGGCATGGCCTCCCACAACAAAATTGGAGACGTATGAGTTTGGTGGGTGGACTGTTCAGTGGATGAGGAATTGCTTGGATGGTCACATCCAGATGGTAGTGGTAAATGGCTCAATGTCTAGAGATCGTTGGCAAGTGGTGTCCCTCAGGGTGCTGTATTGGGATGAGTATTGTTCAATATCTTCATCAATGACATACACAGTGGGGTCAAGCGCACCTAAAACAAGTTTGCAGATTACACCAAGCTCAGTAGTGTGGTTGGCACACCTGAGGGTTGGGAAGCAATCCAGAGGGACTTGGAAAGTCTGAAGGAGTGAGCTTGTGTGAACCTCATTGAGTTCAACAAGGCCAAGTGCAGGGTCCTGTACCTGGGTCAGGGCAACCCCCAGTATCAATACAGGTTGAGGGATGAAGGGACTGAGAGCAGCACTGTTGAGAAGGACTTGGGGGTACTGATGGATGAAAAGCTGGACATGAGTGGGCAATGTGCACTCAGCCCAGAAAGTCACCCACATCCTGGGCTGCATCCTCAGCAGTGCGGCCAGTAGGGTGAGAGAGGTGATTCTGCCCCTCTACTCCACTCTGGTGAGACCCCACCTCTAGACCCCTCAACACAGGAAAGATATGGACCTGTTGGAGAGGGTCCAGAGGAGGACCACAAAAATTATCAGAGGGCTGGAGAACTTTTCCTGTGAAGACAGGCTGAGAAAGTTGGGATTGTTCAGCCTGGAGAAGAGAAGGCTCCAGGGAGATCTTATTGCAGCTTTTCAGTACTTAAAGGAGGCTTTATTATAAGAAAGATGGAGAAAAACTTTTCAGCAGGCTCTGTTGCAATAGGATAAGAGGTAATGGTCTTAAACTAATAGAAAGTAGATTTAGACTAGATAGAAGGAAGATTTTCTTTTACAGTGAAGGTGATGAAACACTGCCCCAGGTTACCCAGGGAGGTGGTAGATGCCCCAGACCTGGAAATATTCAAGGTCAGGTTGGACGGGGCTCTGAGCAAGCTGGTCTAATTGAAGATGTCCCTGCTCATGGCAGGGGTGTTGGACTAGATGACCTTTAAAGGTCCCTTCCAACCCAAACTATTCTATGATTCTATGAAATATAGTACCCTAAATCTTATCATCTTGTCAAATGGCTTTTTTTGTTACCAAAATTATTCGTTTTCAGTAGTAGCCTTGTATAGCTGTGTGTGCTTGCATACATGCACTATATTCTATGTATGTATATTCAATGTTCAGAGTAAACTTTTTTGGTTTAGCATAAGCATGAGAGGATCATTGGACAATCTAATTGTAGGATGTTTTATAAGATGTGAGACATATGCCTAGTACTTGAAAGGTGCTATAAAATACTATAAACACATTTATAAAAATTATTTCTAAGATATGAAGATCCAGCCAAAATAATTTTAGTGGGATTAGAGTTTCCAATTCCCTTAAACATTTAGGATGACTAATAAGAAAGTTGATTCTGATGGCACTGAGGATCTCACAGCTTTGAGGGAGAGGAAGGGTGGAGATGGGGAATGGGGGAATGAAAGAATTATTTTTTTTTAATTTAACGACAATATTAATGTGTAAAGCTCTGAGAATTATGTTTCTTTCATTCAGAGAGAAATATTTGCAAATAAAGGTTTATGCTTCTACCTTTTGAGTGTAGCTTATTATAGTCAAGATTCTGCCTGTTATGTTACCAGAAATGCTAGGTTAAAAAAAAAAAATAATAAAAGTACATCCCCATAATCTATTTGCAATTCAAATGTGAGACTTCCAACAAAACTGCAGTGCATCAACCCAGAACAAACAACTCATCAAACCCCATAAACATGGCATGATCCCAGTAATGAAAAATGAGCTTTGCAACAGGCTGTAATTAACATGGGAATGACAGGCGCATTCTAAACCTTTCCGAACATATGGGTAATTATTGAAGAGCTATGACAGTAATGCATCAACAAGCCTATCCGTCTTACTGTGGTTCTACGTTCTGGCTGCCTCTCAGTGGATCTTAACATGCCATTCAGTAATTTAGTGGAAACCTCGTCACCCAAGAGCAATGATAGGGTTCCACCAATAATGAGAAGGAAAATTAAAAGATCTACCTATTAAAAGGAGTGTGAGATACTAGATGAGCACCTTAAAACATTTTTTATTCCAACCTGCAATCTTTCCAATCTTATAATTTGCTGGTAGGAATTTTCAAATTTCTGCAATAAGGAGTATTTACCTATAATTCTATAATAAGAAAGTGGAGGAGGTGAAAGACCTGTATAAAACAGGTCAAAGGAAGATGACTGTGGACTTCATCAAGAGCCTTACAATTGTGAACCTATTGCCCCAGAAGCATTTAGATCCCCAGAAGATGAAAATTCTTATTAATATCTTGTATTATGGTAGTATCTTAAGGCCTTCCATTGGGAAAAGAAGAAACCTTATTGATAAGTGCCATGCCCAGAAAGATAATAATCAGAGGAAGCCAGTTTGAAAGATCTGAATGAACCAAACAAACAGCAGCTAATAGAAAAGCGCAGCCACTATCACTACCTATTCTGAAAAGCAACTGGAATAGAGGAGGAGGAATAATCATAGATCTGTTTATTAATGGTTACATAAATAATCTTATCCTGCCATCAACACTCAATTTTTTATTTATACTTAAGAGCTAAATTTTTTTACAATGGTATTGGAAGATGGAGATGAAACTGGATACTGGAATAAGAATGCCTAAGGCTAATTAATCAGGCTTTTCACCTAAAACCTCCTTTCTACAGCCAGTAAAGCTTGAAAATAGCTTGCAGTTTGACTTTCATTTTAGATATATAGAAATGGGGGTGGGCACAGATGAGGAGTGAAAAGAGAAGGAGAAAGGCTGGGGATAATATTCACCTTCACACTGAACCACTTCTCCTACCTTAAGTTATATAGCAGAAGAAAAGACAGGAGTGAGCTAACATCAGTCATCCTTATGGACCTTTACTTTTTATTCATTGTTCTATTGATCTCTTTCAGCATTATTTCATAGGAAGATTGCAATAAAAGTCATTTCTTATTATGTCTCCATTTTAACTCATAAAGCATATGACACAATAGTTTTTGAATGAAGGACAGGTTCCCTAAGGGAAAGAACAAAATCCTGGGTAAAAGCACAGATTTATTGATCTCTCCTTCAATAATAATGATTAAAATCTAACCAAGCACTATTGCCTTAATAAATTATTCATCTCTCTTTCTCTTTTCTACATTCCAACTGGATGCACTCCAAAAAAAGAAAAGTTCGATCACGAAATGCTGAAAATGCTCTCTTCTTCATGCAGTGAGCCATGACAATGTTAAAAACATGCTAAATAACAGCATCTTATAGACAAGAAATACTTTGGCCCAAAGCCCAGCTGACCAGCAACTGGGGAAAGAAAACAACATATGTCCTAGAAAGGAGGCGAAGAGATTTTGTCAGCTCTTTCCATTTGCTAGGCAAATTTAAGGGTGCTGTTTTCCCTACTCTATCACGCTTTCTCTTGCAATGGAACAATGAGGACTGTCTCCATAACCTTAACTCTCTCTTCTCTATGAGAGTACATCCCCTGTGTGTTAAGATGGAGGCTTACATTCATCCATCAAGTGTCTTCACTTCACCCCAGATCTCAGGAATATTTAATTGTCAAGGCATTTTCTGCCTAGGACTGCTCCTGGGATACTCAGCCGTGAAGCAGAGATTTCCAGAACAGGACTTGCTTTTCACAGAAATAAAGCTGGTAAAGGACGCAATTTTATCAGTTAGTTTAAAATCTTGTCTCTTCATTATAATTTGTTAAAACTTCCATACTGAGCTTTCATTCAAAGTTCCTGATAAGATTAACATATATTGTACATTCACAAAGAATGAAATGAATGCCACAGAAAGTAAACCTTCATATTCGGTATGCTTATACATACTATACATCTGAATATTTCCTCCTTTTTGAATAAAAACTTGATGAAATAGTAGGAAGAGCAGCATAAAATAGATAATATTTCTAGACAGTGATGGTGCATTAGAAAGAAATGTTTCATATAACCACTCTCAAATTAACCTCTATGCCACAGCTATAGTACATAATTATATATCTGGAATGCTACGGAAATACTTGTCTATCAAGATGACACTGGCTATGGATAGGAGTGGATAGAGGTGTCAGTCATCTAAAATAAGATTAATGATTTAAACTACAAAGATCTCATATTAACTTTCCAGAAAGGTCAAAAGAATCATATAAGCAACCATTTTCTCTTGTGATTATAATTCATACAGTTTTCAATCAAAGACAACATTTAAAAGCATACATGCTTAGTTTGATATAACCTGATAATGATCTTTTTAAATAAAAGTAGTTTTCTTTAAAAGAAGTTACCTAGCTTTATGGAAAGAATTACCTGGACATTTGATAGATTAATCAGATGAGATTATATTTATACAAACTTCTCTAAGAAAAGTTTGCTATTGGTAGATTTTGGTGTATTGGGTTTGTATGGCAAGATTTTGGTACTGTGGGGTCTACAGGGGTGGCTTCTGTGAGAAGCTGCTAGAAAATTCCCCCACGTCTGATAGAGCCAATGTGAAACAGATCCAGGATGGACCCACCGCCGGCCAAGGCCGAGCCCATCAGCGACAGTGGTAGGGCCTCTGCGATAACAAAGTTAAGAAGGGGGAAAAAAACCCCAAAATTAGGCAACTGCAGCCAGAGAGAGTAATGAGAATATGTGAGAGCAACAACTCTGCAGACACCAAGGTCAGTGAAGAAGGAGGGGAGGAGATGCATCAGGCACTGGAGCAGAGATTCCTCTCCAGCCCCTGATGAAGACCATGGTGAGGCAGGCTCTCCCCCTGCATCCCATGGAGGTCTGTGGCGGAGCAGAGATCCACCTGCAGCCCTGGAGGACCCCATGCAGGAGCAGGTGGATGCCCAAAGGAGGATGTGATCCCTTGGAGAGCCCTTGCTGGAGCAGGTTTGCTGGCAGGACCCACACTGGAACAGTCTGTTCCTGAATGTCTGTACCTTGTGGAAGAGATCCACGATGGAGCAGTTCATGAAAAACTGTGGAGGACTGTGTCCCGTGGGAGTGACCTCATGCTGGAAAAGGGGATGAGTGTGAGAAGTCCTCCCCCTGAGGAGGAAGGAGCGGCAGAGACAACATGTGATGAACTGACAAGAACCCCCTTTCCGCATCCCCCTGTGCTGCTCCAGTGAGGAGGTGGGGAAATTGGGAATGAAGTTGAGCCTGGGAAGAAGGGAAGGGTGGGGGGAATGTGTTTAAGATTTAGTTGGTTTTTTTTTTTATTTCTCATTATCCTACTCTGACTTCATTGGTAATAAATTAAATTAATTTCCCTAAGTTGAGTCTGTTTTGCCTATGATGGTAATTGCTGAGTGATCTTTCCTGCCCTTATCTTGACCCATGAACCTTTCATTATATTTTCTCTCCCCTGTCCAGCTGAGAAGGGGAGTGATAAAGTGGCTTTGGTGGGCACCTGGTGTCCAGCCAGGGTCAACCCACCACATTTGAAAGCTATTTTTTGGTGATTTGAAATCAGTGCTATCAAATGCAAGCATAGTTCCACACTTCAGGTGTCAAAGCACACAAACAGAATCTATTTTTTCATTGTTTAAAGATACTCAGAACCTACTCCTTCAAGACTGACCTAAAATAAATCCAAACTCATCTTAAAGCAAGAATACATATAGTTTTAAATTCCTCCTTTTGAAACAGTCTCAGTACCCATATGCTATTCAAATCAGCACAGCATAAATAACAATTCCCTCCCCAAACCAAATTGTATGAGTGTATTCTGATCTGTTTTGATGGGTGCTAAAACAGTTTCACTCAGAAAAATAAGCACCAAATATGCACCAGGTATATGAATTTCACAATAGGTAATGCAAAAAAGCATTTAAATTTCATTTCTTATGTACAGTGCTTTGGTGTCCGAACATGTGCTCCACATACAACTTTTACTGACTTTTAGGTCTGTTAGAATTGGTCTCAACCTTATACAGATGCTTCCAAAACACCACAAGGGGCTAAGAAATACAGGGCCAGCTCTAATTCACTATAGCATATTCTGTTTTAGCTGGTGACAGATACTAGATGACCAAAACACACAGCCTACCTGCATAGTATTCATTTACCCAAACACCTTCAGCTAATCCCATATAAACACCACCTCTTACTGAAATAAAATAGGCTACAACCAATCCTGAGGTGTTCTCCAGCTTCACTTCTGGTGGGGACTGCGAGGGAGAAGTAAAGACTTTTTACATTTATAGAGATAAAACATGGAAAGAAAATTATATTTAAAAAAAATAAATTTCAATATAGTTGTTCCTCTGCAAATCCAAACCCCTTTGAATTTGGAGATGTTTTCCCATACTCGAACCAGGAGCAAATGTCTTTGCAACACTATTGTTACTGTTTTTTTATGACAGTGTCTCTCATACTCAGAGTAGGAGGAAGGAAATATCTGATTGTCAGACAATATAGAAATCCTAATTAATCAGTGGGTGGATTATATATATCATCTATTTTAAGATACAAAAAATGTTGGCCTCTCCTGGAGCAAACAACAGCTTCAATATATAATCCAAATAATTAGAAGCATTAGAGCAGTCAGGATCCATTTTCTCAGTAGTCAAGGCAGAAAAAACATGAAATTATTTTCATTTATGAATAGGAATATAGGGTGTGGTGGCCTGTGATAGCAGAGAACTGAATTTGTTGACTTGTAAGTTTTCTTCTCTAAAAACAGAAACCTGGTTATTGACTCTGGTATGTACCTGTTGTGTATTGCACTTCTACTACAACTCAAAAAAAGATTATTTAATATGAATCATGGCATATTTGAAATTTCACAGGCCCTCAATTGGTTAGGTTGACGCTCCACATTTTATTTAGAAAAGGATACATACATATCCACATCCAGTTAAAATTAACACTTAAATGAAGACTTTCCAATACGAATTGAAAATGACAAAGCTGCTATGTGAATCTTCTACAGTGAAGATAATAACATTACAAAGCTGGTTACTTTTACACATATTTTATGTCTTTTATTCAGTATTACCTCATCCCCCAGGATGTTCTTTCAAAGCCAAAACTGATTGGTTTAAATGCAACTTAGATATTCTGTATCTTAGACATTCTGAGCACTGAAATACAAAATACAGCCATGGAGAGATACTGGCTAGGGAATTCCTCAGGGAGAATGTGTAATTATCCAGAGTGAAAAGCAAGATAGGATGATATTGACAGACCAGGACTATTGAATTTAGGAGTAACTGAGCAGGCAATGATATTGACTCTCAATAAAATTTTCACTCAGGGCAAGATTTAATTGGTGAGAAAACCAATCTTAATGTAAAAGCATATGATTTAATTGTTTGCCCAACAGAAAACCTCAAGGAAGAATAAAGTTAACATCCTGAAGCTTCACTGAAGGAGCACAGATTCAATGTTTGAGTCACTATCTGTTACTCTTTCTTTCTCTCGAACACACACCTTCTCAGTGTAAGTGTCTTTCTCACCAGCAGTTAGGCCATAGATTACAAATGGGACTCTGATTTCTACATACAATCTGGCACCTTACAGTAAATATTTAAAAATTTGCATATATTTGTTTCTAAGAGAAAGTACATGGTAAACCAATATTTTAGAACTGAAATATGTATCATATCCTAGCACATTTTGCCCATAAAATCCAAATGTTTTCTAAGTGGAGATGTAGGTTATCCGTACCGGAAAAGAGAGAAAATCAAAGCAAAGTTCCTTGTCCTGGTTAATCCTTCGGGCTTGCAATGGTGCTAGGAATGGAGAACAGACTGTTTTATTTAAGTGAAGTAGAACTTTATGAAATTAAATTCAATAGCTGCATGGAGAACAATAATGGTGTACACACAACCTCATCCTCCAAAGACTTGACTTCTTCTAGCTGTCTCATTGTAAGGAATAGCTGTCTAAGATTCAAAGGAACCAAAGCAGTTCGGTGAAGAAATTTAATCTTTACTCAGTCAACTAAATTTCAAAACATCTAGAAGACTTCATTGAAGTGTTCAAGATGACACAGAGAAGAATCAAAAGGGATCATCTTATCCACTTGTCACAGTTTAGTAAAGAAGATAATTTCATATTATTATTCACTGTAGCAGTAAATTTATAGCAAATAATAGGAAATATGTATTGAGAATTTGGTAACTTTGGGGACTTTGTCATTTAGACTGGTCAGAAACAAATGCTGCACATGGACTGAAAATGTGGGTAACTGAAGACATGTGAACAATATTTTTATATTTTATACATTCACTGGAAGAAACTTCAGGTGCAGACTTACTTCAAAGGGATTCAGGAAGATTGTCTTCTTTCATGAATACTCCTGTTTCTTTCTTCTCCTACATCATGTTCCTCAATGAGTCTTCACAAATAGACAGGAGCCAACTCCCACTGCCAAAAGCTGGTATCTGAGTTGCAGTCATTTATAACAACACTATTCAGGTCTGGCTAGATGCAATACTGAATGACTGAGCTAAATGCAGTTGATTTAGAAACTTCGGAAAAACATATGCTTCTGCCCTTAAGGTTCCATATACAGCAGATTCAAACCACTATAGGTTTGTTTGCACATTACAGGGCATATTTGCCCCTGAAAAGCGATAAAAGTGTGCCACATGCATCCCTTTCCATGCCCAAGTCTCTGCTAATTTTATTTTTTTTTTCAGAAGATACTTCTAGCTCTTAACAACAATTGGGTAGGGTTTAATAGTACAGCCTCACTACCTTTCTACATCAGAAAATATCACAAGCATTTGGCCACATTTGGTATTCCTGACCATATAGAGGAGGTTTGAATGCATCTGTGTTCAGGTATAGCAGGGAACAACTAGAAGAAAGAGGTAACTTTCAAGAGAAAATGTAATTAGACTTGACAGGAAAATGGGAGTCCCACTTCAAAGATGGTTTCCTCCTGACTTTTTTTTCATTCATTCACTCCATTACAGAGACCACAGTTTTGAGTAGAAAAACATTTCAAGATTCTTCCAAGAGAAATTTACCACTTCAATGTTTTCTAGATCTAAAAAGTTCCAATGTTGGCTTCAAATACCATTTACCTGACATTTATGTTATTCTATTTTATGCAGTTGTCAAAAATATAATAAATAGTCAATTTTTGAAATGAAATATTTTTATTTGATTTTTTTTTCCTTCATGTTTAGATTCATGGCGATTTTTAAGATGGAAACCCTGAAAAGTGTAAGAAAACTTTATTCTAAAAATAAGTTAAGACAGTTTATAAGTAATGACTCTCTCTTGAACAATGCAGTTTTTTCCCTGTTATATTTACCCCCAACACAGCATTTTTACCCTTGATGCAATCCTAATTTTTTGGAAAATATTTTCAACTGCAAGTTCATACTGTATATCGATCCAGATAAATGACCAATTCAATGCGTTACTTTCCGTTTATGCACATACATAACCTCTTTTCATATAATTGCAAATTAAATATTAACAGCATTTTCACCTTAGGGAGTCAACAGCATCATGTAAACAAATTTAAATCTTAGAAACTAATAGTGTGTTTAATAGAAATAATCAGTCTTTTTTAACACTAGCTATGACCTGCAATTTGGAATTCAGAACAATAATCTGTTTTTGTTTTGTGGGACAGTTCTTTATTGTTTAGAAACATTTGCTATAATTATTTCTATTTTTATACGGACTACTGAGAAAATAAATAAAATAAAATGTAATTGTACATGTACAAATGATGACACAACAGCCAAACTCACGTAGAATAAAGCCTCTGGCATCGCTAAAAGACTAATTTAACTTCCCATCCAAATGGAACTTTCCAAAGAAATTCTGTTCATGTTACTTTTCTGAGTAAAGTCAACCTGAATGATAATTTAATCTTTGGAAAATCCTGTTCTTCTGCAATTCAATATCTTAGGTTCATGCCATATTAGTTGATTTCTCTATGATTTTGTGTATTGCAAGAAAAAACATGGGGTTTCCATCCGAAGGGAGGTAGGAAGATTTAGTGGTGTTTATTTTCGTACTGGAGAGGGGGTGTTGGATTGTTTCCTTTTTAATGTGTATCAGATTTTATTATTTGCGCTGTTCTTATCCAAACAGTACTTCAGCATTGATATTTGTCTGTGCCCAATACTCCAGAGCAATGAGTGTGGAGGATGGTTAACAGTGAGGCACCCCTGCATGTCAAGCCTTGAAATCTTTTGCTTGAATCCATAATGCCAATAATTTATTTTCATTTTCTTCCAGCTGAGATGAGGATAGTTAGCATGAATTGAAATCAGAAGGTCAACTTCTGCTAGTTATAAGCCTGGAAGCAGCTTTCCCATTGCAAACGTTGCAGGATATTATCTTATCTTTAGCAATTAGTCATTGGATAGTATACAGTTAATTTCTATAGCATCTGTCACGCTGTGACCGTTGTCTCAAAGCAAAAAAAAACTCACATGTTATGAGCTCTGGCTTCCTTAGCCCTTAGGAGTCTGGCTAGTTTCCATGTCCAACACAGAAGAATACAGGGATTATGCAGGAATTTATGCTTTTTCTAATATGGGAGTAAATTTATTTCACGCTCCCTCCAGTACACTCCACTCAGAAAATGTGCATTGTTTGGCTAATGTTGGCTGCCTTTATGTTCTCCCATTTCAATGCTCTAGAAATTATTGTGCTTCAGGCTCTACCTATTCGTACCGTGTGGTCAGTGAGGCCCTTTTATCCCTCTCTTTTTACACATGAACATTAGAGTTTAGAGGTTTTAATGAAAAAATGGCCAAACATATCAACTTTTTTGGCTTGCCTGCTGACATTTATGTATTTACTTTATCAGTGAATGTAGCTTTTTTGCAGTGCGACTTTTGTTCAGAGAGCTATTCCAATCACCTCTAGACACAGCTAAGAGTATGCCATCAACATAGACCCAGAATATCGGACTGGGTGCCTGGAAAAGGCAAACTCTCCTTGTAATAGCAAACTTAGATTGGTTTAATTTTATTTTTTTTTAGTAATCCATGGAAAATTTACTTCAAATAGGAATCACTTCTTCTACTCTTCTTTATTTCATTTGTTATACGTCTTTGAACCTCTGGATGAATAAAGCTGAGAGAACCGACTTGTCTGATCACCTCAGATCATCTACAGAGAAGATGTAGCCTATGAAACAAGCAGTGCTAGGACAGGGCAAAAGAAAGGGGAAAATTTCGTATTGCAAATACACAATGGGTATGAAAAGAACACCTATCGAAGTTAAAGAGAGTTAACAAATCCTCACATATCAGCTCTGTGCCTGTGAAATCTTCCCAGATGAGATGTAACATGACTGTCATTAAACCATTTTCATCACAGACTGGGCCAAAGGGAATTATTTTACATTTGTCAGGGCCTAGCATCATATGTGCAGACTGTAGCAACAGGTAAAGAGATATAGGAGGCTGGAGCACCTCTCCTATGAAGACAGGCTGAGAGAGTTGGGGTTGTTCAGCCTGGAGAAGAGAAGGCCCAGGGGAGACCTTATAACGGCCTTCCAATACCTGAAGGGGGCCTACAGAAGAGATGGGGAGGGGCACTTTATCAGGGAGTGGAACAATAGGAAAAAGGGTAATGGTTTTAAACTGAAAGAGGGAAGATTTAGATTGGATATCAGGAAGAAATTCTTCACTGTGGGGGTGGTGAGACACTGGAACAGGTCGCCCAGAGAAGCTGTGGATGCCCCATCCCTGGAAGTGTTCAAGGCCAGGCTGGATGGTGCTTTGAGCAACCTGTTCTAGTGGGAAGTGTCCCTGCCCATGGCCAGGGAGCTGGAACTCAATGATCTTTAATGGTCCCTTCCAACTTGAACCATTCTATGATTTTATGATTCTACATGGTAACCCTTCAAGAGGATTAGGACACACTTACTTGAGCATGTGTCTAAATTGGTTGCACAAGGATTCTTAAGTATTGCACATCTTTGCTTTGGGGACCCTGGTGTTTTTCTGAATTGACAAAAATACATATTGTATATACACAGAGTTACCCATTTTATTACTGCTGATCAAATGGCAACACTTAGGAGAAGCAAAACAAATCAAATGCAATTTGAGAATTCATCTATTTCTACTCCACTTGAATCAAATCAGCCCGTTGAGAATTGCAGTGATCGTATGGATAATTAGCATTGTGATTGTTATATTTGTTTCTTTATGAGACTTTAATGTGTTATTTGTTTCTCCCCCTCTTCTTCTTTCCCTCTTGATATTTTAATATGAATTATTTAGTCAAAAATACTTTTGTGAATCTGTGAGAGTAAATGAATTGTAAAGTATCCACCCACGTTGTTCCTTTGTCTGTGTTATTATCTATGACTGTATTTGTTAATGCAGATTGTTTCTCTGTGAAGCAGAATGACTGATGTTGCAATTGCATCTGTAGACACTGAAAAGGTTTTAGTACAGTATAGAAGGTTGATCCAACCCCAGAAGAGATTCTAGGGAAAAGTATAAAGCCAAGGCATATCAATTAACTCTGTATTTCACACAAGATTTTCACCAGCAACTTTTTTCATTTTTCTTTCAGAAATTCTGGTGTTAACATCATTTCAGCCAGGAAGAATTTGGTTGGCTTATCCTCTCAACGCACCGCAAAAGAACTAGTTCTTTATGCAGAAAGTCTTCACTTCCCCCAAACATCTTTCCATCGTTCAGAAGCTGTTAAGCAATGTTTCTTAATATTTTTACAAATGAAGTTTAATTATAGGATGATGTTATACAAGTGTACAACTTTCAAAAAAGTGTGAGAACATGAAAACAGACATTTCTAGTGGAATTTTTTTCCAAGAGACCCAAGGGACTCTGATTTTGCACTGTGAAGCCCATGCGTTCTTCACTGCTTCTATTCTGAAATACGGTTGAAGCAAAGGATGTGTAAGTGGGGCTATAACACAAACTTTTACTTGGTCAGGTATTTCTTTTTCATTATAAAAGAGAGCAAAGACTATGTAGGAACTTGGCAGTTCAGCTTTGTAGGAGCTGTTCATATCTTACAGTTAAAGCAGGCAACGTGAAAACCTAAGAGAGGAACTCAGCAGGTTAGAGCTGCGCTACGGTCAGTCCTGCCAAGCCCCATGCATGGCTCATTCAGCTCATTTTCACTTCCACAGATAAGCTCTGACGCTTCCAGTCACCACTCCAAATGTTCCTCTTCTTTTTTCTTTTTCCTTTTTTTTTTTTTCACATGATCACATAAATAGTACCATTCACAGGAGTTCAGTTAAATAAACAAAATGCTTACAACACTGAAGCCTAAAACAGTTTTCATTGAGGATGCTGCTGCAGGGTCCCATAACATCTCATGTATAGTAACAGTTTTGTAACGGTTTGAGAACTATTCTCTGTTCTGCTATTGACCCTGAAAATTATTCGAGCTCCTCGATATCTGCAGCTCCACACCATGTGTAGGTTTAATGGTGGTAATTCTTGGCCAAAAATATAATTGTGCCACTCATTACAAGTCTTTCTCCTCTGTGTTTCTTTCCTGTTTGCACAACTGCTTGTCTTTTTTTTTCTGATTTTACCACCCTTCATGTGGCCTCGAAATATAATGGGCCTGACTGCAATAGAAAATTTGATGCATAAGTATATCAAAAGAGCTAATCACTACCTTGGCACAGAAGCCTATTGACCTCAGTCTACCAATCTGGAATGACAAGACTGCATTTTCCATAGCCATGCAATTTCATTGCCGTGTTCCTTAATAGCTAGCTATACAATATCATAAAAATTGAGTCCAATGAATTTCAGTGAAATGCATTATAATGGGGCCAATAATCATATGAATTCTAACTACTTACTGGGTAGCATTTATTTGATTTTTACAACAAGTAAGCAGGAAAAAAAGACTTACAGAAGCCAGAAAAATGTAAAGGAGATTTTAATGTCTCATTAATTACATAGAGATAAAATGCAAATTCCTCTTCATACAGAAAAAATCTGAATATAACAGACAACATTCTGTCATCCCATCCTATCTGCAGTAATTATTCCTAGAATGTTTTTTAACCATCATATCTTAGTTAAACTCAAAATATTGGAAAGCCTTCCTGTATTTCTCACTCCCACAGCTCTAGCAAGCTTTGCTCCTACAGGCTTTTGTTCATGTAAGTGTGAGGAGCACCTTTATGATGACCAAATATTAGACTAAGATCTCCAAGACAGAAAGCAGGAGCCTCTTAAGTTTGACTGATGTAATAAATGTTCAGACTCATAAAAAGAGAGCTAAAACAATGCCAAAACCTCTAGCAATTACTGTCTGCTGCATTGTGAAGTCTGCTTTCAAGCTGAGTGAGGATGAGCCAACCCAAAATGTTTAGGAGATTGCAGTCTCTCCTATGTGTTCTGTCATGTCTAGATTTACAATCTTCAGGTTTCCCTTGGAGATTGGAATATAAACCAGTCAGTCCTTCCTTACAGATCATATGTGGAAGATAGGAAGGTAGCCATTTCTCCTAAACTGGTAGTCAGGTTCACCCAGGTTGCTTGTCTAAGATATGTCTATTAGCTAGATTATTCTAAAATACTTCCTGCCCTACCCAGCCTCTACAGTTTGTTGTGGGGGATGGGAGGGTGGGTTTGTTGTTTTGGAAGAAGTAAATGCTCCATGACAGACAGAAAAATGGAGGAATCCAGGAAATATTGGATATTTGTGGTTTTTTACTGAACCTGAACTGAACTCTAGATCTCTCCTACATGCTTTAACTAAAAGGCTATAGAATTAGCAATATTGCCACATTTTCTGTCTTCACAGACGTGAATATTTACTGCTTATCCCGGACAGTATTTTCATCTGGAAGAAATTAATAATACAAATATCAGAATACACATTCAAGCATTTACCTGGATGATAGCAGATACAAACACAAATATCCAAATATCTCAGGTGAACTAAGAACTGGTTCTACAGTGTCTCAAGTGAACTACCAATCTCTAGGACACTGGACAGCGGACATGAGAAAGGCTCTGGTGGTGGCTTACCAGAGTTCAGTCCAGAGGACACACCATGATGCCAAGAATTTGCATCGTCCAGGTACAAAGTTGAAGAAACATCTACTGTATGAATACCCAGAGATCGCCAACTAGACTTCGCTGATATAAACATTAGACATCTCAGAGTGTGCCCAAAAAAGCCCTATAAATAGCCAAGGATACTGACTGGTAAAGATATATCTCCCTGGAGACACTACCTGCTTCCAGTTTAGAATATGGGAGAGGACCAAAATTTTGGCTTTGTCATCTATGTGTAGGCAAGATGCTGCTATTTTTCGTCATGTGGAGCTAAGAAACTTCAGTTATTTAGCTAATAGCAGAGTCTGAGCACGAATGTAGAAAGATACACCTTGGCTGGATGAGACACTAGGTTCAGCATGGGTCAGTTAAGTAAATTTGTAGTCTGTGATCATGAAGTAGAGGTGCTCAACTGACATTTCCTGCCTTAAATATATATAAAACTATACATAAAACTATATATGAAGTTGTATGACTCCACGGCTATATAAGGAGTTAGAATTATTTTCATGTAGCTGCTCACAGCAGTAAGAATGAAAGCCCTGAACTGATTTTTAAACCCATTCCCTATCTTCCCCAGAACATCTTGAATTAAAATTGCAAAAGACTGGACACCTGTTCACCCTGAAATGTAGATCACAGCTATCAAATTTAATAGGAAGATTCCTATTGATTTCAAAAACTCATTTGAGACTTCAAGGTTCTTTGAGCAGTTCTACCTCTAATATATTCATAACAGTAACTTCAAAAGAATCTTGATCATGATTATCAATTTTTCTTGAAGAAAAAACAAAAGCCTGCAGGAACTACAAGATAAACCTTCTTGGAGCTGTATTATCTTTTTGATATCATCATTGATTTGAATCAGACAGCAAAAGGCATTTACATTTCTCTATAATTTATGTTCCATTCACTTGAAAAAGTTGGGTTTACTTAAAAAAAATTGAAAAAAAGACAAAGAGAAAGAGAAAGAATTACTAGTGTTAATTGTCACAACTTTGATGCTGGGCTTATTATATCACAGATTCCTTCATCATTTGAATTAGAGGAGGGACAGCAGTAAGTATGCCTTCTAACTCTAATGACAAATAATAATATGCTTCCTCTTAGCTCAATTAATATGAATAAGCATTCAAAGGATTACTAAAGTGTCTTTTTGAAATCATTACCCTAATTAGCATACCATTAGTTCACACACAACTTGAAAAATAAAATAAGCATAAATGCTTGGTCAAAAGAAAAGCCTACATTTCTGCATAATAATGAAAGAAATAATCAACAGCTGCAAGAGTCAGGTTTATTTGCTAAATGCATAGATTATAAAACTCAAATGACCTTAACTACTTTATCTGCAATAGTCTTGTAGTCTTTTGTCACTCAAAATTTTTCACTCCAAAAATCCGTATGCATACCAGAAAGAAAACTTTACAGTTTTTTAAACCTGCAGATTTGTTTGAATAAAAAATCTTGGAGACTGCAATGGTCTTTATGTTACATGAGGTGGACAATACTTCGTGTAATGAGGCACTAATCTCCAGCTGAAAGCTACATGTACTGCTAGAGATTAAAGATATCTTGTTTTGTATAAAAATAAATTTCAGTAGTAAAATATGTGCTACAAAGAAGGTGAAATGAATAGATGTGGAGTTAAAATTAATATCATCAAAACATAGCTCGATTGGTTGCAAAAGCAGAGCCCGTTGGTTTCCCTGCTTCATAAAACTGAAAATCGCTCATGTGATTTGTTTACTATCTATACTAGAACTAAACGCCTGCTTTTCAGCAATATATGATTTATTGTGCATTTAAATAGACAAACTCTATGAACCACTAGAGATTTGTTCAGGGTTTGCTGAACAGAGCATGGTTGTTAAACGATGTTTTGAATAGGAACTTGGATTTATTTCTTTGAAATACACCTTTTGCTCTCAGTGAAATTCGAAGCATGTTTTTCTCTTTCTGACTAAATAATTATCCATTTCTAATTTTGTCAACAAATCAACTTAATAATAGGCTCAGCTGTTTGCCAAACCAAGGTACTCAACTTGGAACATGTGAGTAATAAGAGTCTTAAGGATTGTTTTATGAGAAAATAGATTGGGTAGGTTAGGAAGAGAGCATGAAATTTTGCATGAAAGCAGAGCAAGCTGAATTTTATCTCTCAGAGGAAATAAACAGCATGTGCCTAATATATAAACAGAGTAAGTCTCATGTCTTCTTTTGATGAAACCAGACAAGGTAATGACAAGAGAAATGGTCAAATATGCCCTTTGCATTATTTTTGCTGAATTATGAAAGTATTGATGTGCTAAGATGCTACTCCTGTACTCAGGACCTTTGCCTCCAGATATTATGATTTATTTCACAAAACGATGTGGATTTGGAGAGATCCCCAGAGGTCATTTAGTTCAACTTCATGCCCAAAGTAAGTCCGCTTAGGGCAAGTTGCTCAGGACCTTGTTCACTCTAATTCAGGATGTCTTCAAGGAAGGAGATGCCAAAGCCTTAGTCATATGAGCTAATATTTTGGGGTCTGGGGGGTAGGATTCACTTTATCTCACATGTGAGCTAATTAGTGGGGAATCTATAATTAGTACAAAACATTAATAACTCTAAGCATTTTATTCTTCTTATTTTAAGAAAAAAAAGTCTGCAGTATATCAGATTAATTATTTTCTGGATTTACCCCCTCTTCACTTACCATAAAGCCATCCCAGGTTACCGGTTCAGATGGAGTAGATTTATCATTAAAATGTAAATTTAGGTTGGATGAGTCTTATGCAAATACAGGTAAATAAAAACTAGTATCTCTAGATTTTTCTAGGAATGCAAAAGCATATTTTTAAGAAAGATGTCCTTGTTGAAATTACCATCATTTACTAAATCTGGAAGAAATATTTCAATTGATAAACTAATAAAAGAAGCATGGTAATTCCAAACTCAATCCAGCTGCTTTAAAGAACATAAAGCAGACAATGACACTGTGTTGTCTCTAGGGCAACAATCAACTTTGACAGTGAATTAATCACAGGAACTCATCTAAATAATCATGGGGGAAATCCAGTCATGTTTGACCATCTAGCTGCTGCAGGCTTTACCTTTGTTAACCCATTTTTCAGTGCCCTGGCTGCTGTAGTTAAGCAACATGTTGACCACTTGGCTTTCCACCACTTTCCTTAGGAAATACCATTAGGAAGATTTTATTTTGAATAAAGGCCTCTTCTCTGTTATTCCAATTACATCCCTCATACAAATCTCTCTTTTTTTTTTTTGCTTATCATTCATAAATGTCAAAATAATATATGGTAAGGTGGTGGTAAAAATAATGGTCAATATCCTCCTTCTCGATACATCTTCCTTCACAGTTAATATGAAACTGCCATTGACCTACATCATCAAAATTAAATATTTAGTAATAAATTAGCCTTTTAATTATTCCTCATTATTCAGTCATTTCAGCCTTTTAGTCATGAACTGTTTCCAGTGCCTTCCATGAACAGCTGCTAACTTCATTAAGGGTTTTTTTGTTGTTGTTTGGTTCCCCCACTGGTTATTGACAGCAACAGTCTATACACTGTGTTTCAGATGCAAAACACTACCCAGAGAAACCCAAAGAAATCTTACCAAGGACGTGACACCTCTGTATACGCAGCTCTCAATCATGTTTTCTGTAGTGACACAATACAAGCTACTGCTCAATCTAATTTACTGCTGATACCTTTTGGTCTCCCTTGGCAGTACTGTGGCATCTAGATTTCTTTTTGTCTCTTATATACCTTAGGGTTTTTTGACAGACCTATTATCTGTTTTTCCAAACTAAAGACACCAATTTAAGAAACAGCTAAGGAATTGCATACATGAGCACAGATCTTTCCTCTCAGCATGAATTAAGCAAATGCCACTTCACTGTGAAATTTGTCATGATTCAGCCTTTCTGGCCACTTTTAGGGCTGGGCTAAATTGCATTTAGGATTCTTTCATGTGTTTGCAAGGAAGGAAAATACCTAATTTATCGTTTTTATTCACTTATTCCTTGCCGTAGTGTTAGTGCATTGTCTGCCCAGGGCTCAGGAGATTTAAGTTAGAAATACAAGCCAGAATTATACCTGGAGGTTTAGAAGCCTACTAAAGCTCTCTTTCCCTCAGTGGCACACATTCTGTTTTTCATTGTCTGACAGCGTTTTTTTAATTTATGTGATATTTTATTTTATTACCCTGTTGGAAAATAAATCAATCATAATTTACTGGAATTTTACCCTTTTCATTTTGCACTAGTGGCTGTCCTTCCCATCCCATTCTTCAAAATATCAATGAACATGTCCTTGTAACAGTAAAAATGGGACTGTTCTCATATTAAGAACTTTTACCCCAAACATAAAGACTCATAGTCCCTGAAATGGCAGTACCTTATCCATAAACAGTGAACCTACAAAACAAGTTAGTGCAGCAAGTTTAGAATATCATATCTAATTGAAACCACAGGTGAAATTTAGATCAGCAAAATGTAATTATCTGAAGCGAAACTCTTCCAGGACACCTGGGTTATCTCCTGCTCTTACAGAGGCTGGCATGGGATCATTAGTGACCACATGTAGTCAGAACCTCATTTTCCATCTCATCTGAAAGACATCACCTCCAGCAGTACAAGAGCCAACACACATGCTGGGGCACAAATTGAGAGACAGTCTATTAACAGAAATGTTGACAGCACCGCTTATAGCACCTTGCTGTTTGTTGGGTGCCTCTTCCAGCATGACCGCATTTATGTGGCTGCAGGTAAATAGTGTATGTTCTGTGTTGGATTTCTAGGCCTGTGCCTGCATCAGCTTCTGACTGTTTTTTTAAAATAAGACCTCTTTCTTAAACCTATTACCTCTGCTGTTCTGTCCCCCACACTGATTGAAAACAGGAATTTGACCATTACAAAGAACCCTAAATGAATTCCTGCCATGTGAAGGTGTTTTATAAATTATTTCACGGTTATAAAAATATGGCCAAAATTACATGATCTTGCTAGAACATAATTACTTATTTCAAAGCTGTCTTTAATTGATAGATAATCCATATTTTCTCTTCCAGTGGATTCCACATTTACTGGCAATCAAGTAGTTAAACGTAAGAATTAGGGCTAGATTTTTACAGTCGTCATAGACCTGTGAATTCCTGATTTCAGTCTGTGACTATACCAGTTACCCAGTTACTTGTCAAGTCATATGTTCCACAGCACTGTGTTTAATTAGGGCTATTCAAGCCATTAGTTATTTGCACTGGCATGGAAAGAGGAAGATTGAAGATTAAAAACCCCAAAAAGGTCATGCAATGCCCAAGGCAGGTTGAAAGGACTGAATGAAGCACATATTTTCCTTTACACACTCCTGTGCTTCTGTGAATTTGATGCAGCTGTCAAACAATGTCACTTTGACACATGGTATCACCACATAATCAGATTACAATGAAAAACAATAAAAAGGGAATTGAGCTGGGTCATTCTTGACCCACTCTGTCATTCACCCTGGGGATCTTTCAAAGGTATCTGATGACAGTGCAGCCAGAGGGTGATGTCCTTGAATAACTCAGCAGCTGCATCAAATAAAAGTCAGCTCTTCTTCCCCTCCATTGCAGTGTTTTCCATGCAAATCTCATGTCTGCTGTATATTTGTCCTTTTCTGCTACTTGTATTTTGTTAACTTTAAAGAGGAGGAAAACTATAGATGTGAGAGTGCAAAAAATATTCTCATCATTGGGAAAAACGCATGACAGTTTCATTGCCTTAATAACTGGGTATCAGTCTTTAGGTTATTGGACAGAATTCCAGATACCTTTGCTAACTCTAGATTTGAATGGGTCTGCAACCGAGGTGGGGTACTTCACATTTTTTCTTAAGAACTGAGCTTGGGTACTTTTTAACGTGTCAATTGAATCTCATTCCCAAACCTGGAATTTCTCAAGTAGTTTTGCTTGGAGCCCCGCACCTCCCACAAATAACACATCTGAAAAACAATGTCCAACCGCCTACACAAAACCCACTCCGCTACTACCTCCAGCTGCCTATGTGAAAGTCATCCTTATGTCTGAGATTTCTGCATAGTCGAGCACCTAACTGTCCATCCATAAAACCACAGGCATATTGAAATGGCTGCTAATGCACATGTCCATAAAAACAGAATTATTTATCCAAGCAGCACTGAGGCTGAGTCTCTGGGGTAATGGCCTTATTGCACAGTGCTTTCTGCTGTCCCACACCTGAGTGTCAGAACTGCCTGTTTTAACCTCAGGTTGAAATTGCCTAAAGCAATTTGGGATGATCCTTGGATTTCCAGTGTAGTCAACAGTTTGTAAAAACGGCTCAACTTACAAACCTCTGAATGATCTAGGATCACAGGAGTGAAAGAAAGAAAAAAAAAAAAACAAAAAACAATACCATATACTTTATTCCCCAGACAACACTGAATTGTTCTCTCCAGTCTATGATCTTAAGGCTTTATTCTCTAGCTCAAACTAGTTACATCAACAGCACTTTTCTAAGGTCTATTTTATTTCATTTCCAGATAGTCACATACAATTTTTGTAGATGTTACAGCTGAGTGATAGTTTTCAAAGGAAAATACTGTTTGGAAAATAGTTTTATTTCTTACTTCAATACTTTAATAAGATTTTTTTCTTTAATAAATTAAGGGGGTTTTTTTGTTTGCTCCTTAATTATTTTTTTCTAGATCCTTCTGGCAAGTACGGAGCTCATGTTTTGCTGGCAAGGAGCACCTCCAAGTCCCCACTGTTTCCTACCCAATTCTCTTGTGCACTTCATGAAGGAAGCTCTTCCATGCATAACATGCCTGGGAGATGCTTCAGGTGAGCCTTTTCCATTTAAAAATTACTGAGAGAAAAAATGTTGGATACACCAGGACGGATTTAGTAGCCTCTGGAGAGCCTTAATAGCATTGTAATTCTTGTTCAAATTAGAATCCAATAATTTTTTTCAGGAGTTAGGTATTTGGACAAGCCTCACAAATTTCAAATTTTCCCTACTCAGTTTATTTAATGAGGATACCTTTATACATAACTAATGACTAACTTTCAGTTGGATTGATTTAACAATACAACACAAACTGTAAATCACTAGAGATTCTCCTTCATGCAGAGATGTCAGTCATATCAGAACAACCAAGCCTTGCAAATGAAATTTTGCCCTATGCTCGGCACACATCCTGACAAAGAGACAGCTTCTGGCCAACGTCAGATCCTCTCAAAGGCACTTATAAAAGTTGGTACTGAATAGGAGGGGCACTATCCATGGTGTCCTTGATGGGCTTGACTAGCGGACCCATGCAAAGCTCACGTTTAACAATGCCGAGCACAAGGTCCTGCACCTGGTTAGGGGAATCCCCAATATCAGTGCAGACTGAAGGGTGAATGGATCAAGAGCAGCCCTGTGGAGAAGAACTTGGAGATACTGGTGAATGAAAAACTGAACATGACCCAGCAATGTGCTCTTGCAGCTCAGCAAGCCAATCATATCCTGGTCTGCATCAAAAGAAGGGTGGACAGCAGGTCAAGGGAGGCGATTCTACCCTTCTACTCTGCTTTTGTGAGACCCCACCTGGAGTTCTGCATGCAGTTCTCAGATCCTCAGTATAAGAAAGACATGGACCTTTCAGAGCATGTCCAGAAGAGGGCCAAGAAAATGATCAGAGGACCAGAATACCTCTCCTGTAAAGACAGACGTAGAGGGCTGGGGTTGGAGCTGGGGTTGTTCAACCTGGAGAAGAGAAGGCTCCGGGAAGACCTCATTGCAGCTTTTTAATATATAAAGGAGGGTATATAAGAAAGACGGAAAGAAACTTTTTACCAAGGCCTATAGTAACAGGACAAGGGGCACCAGTTTTAAACTGGAAGAGTAGGACTAGATTGGACATAAGGAAGACATTTTTTGCAATGAGGGTGGTGAGACATTGGAACAGGTTGCCCAGAGAAGTTGTGGGTGTGCCATCCCTGGAAGTGTTCAAGGCCAGGCTGGATGGGGTTTTGAGCAACCTGTTCTAGTGGGAGGTGTCCCTGTCCATGGTAGGGTGGGTGGACTTGATAATCTTTAAAGGTCCCTTCCAATCCAATCCATTCTATGATTCTAAGATTCTATGACTAGTCTCACTGCTCTGCCTCGTCTAAAGACTTCTGCAGTTGATAAGAGTTATGCATTTTCACATGTGGTCACCAAACACGTGATATGACTTCTTTCTGCTACAGTGTTTGGTTGTTCTGAGAATTGATCCTTCCTTGCCCTAATTACTGAATAACTTTGTGCATTTGTGTTGACTTTTCAGTCATCTATTAAAGTGTTTTTTCTTGCTGTCATCTGCCACATGAACAGCAGTCTTATTACTAACACACCTGAAAACACCTAGTGCTTTACGAAAACTGTTATAATGAAAAAGGGAAGTAATTTCATATTTTTGTGGTGCTTTAACGTCTTATCTCCTTTCTTTCATAAATTGGTTCAGGAAAATTCAAAATAAATGAATGCATAAACCTATTCACACGGATTCAAAAAGGAATTCAGGAAAGTTTAAAGTGAAATGAATCCCATGTGGCAGAATTATAAGATGGTTGACCTAATAGAGTCTAGTGTTTCCTAGGAAGCTTTTATGTTTTATTATGCAAATCTACAGTTGCATGAATTGTTGACCAAATAGACTCTTTTGAAGCTGCTATCAAGTCGATGAATACTTAGGAACTCTTCACCATGCACATGATTGCTGAAGCAGACAATAAGAGCTTGTTTGGAATGCTATTGTCTAGTGTGCCAAGGGATATTGGTGCTCATACATGCATAAGTTATCTTTTTAATTTGCTCATAAATTCATATGCTATCTTTTCTCAGAAATTTGCTTTTCTTTTCAATAATCTAAGAACTCAATCCACTTTCATTTATTTCTAGTAAACTATCAACAGAGGAATGGCTTGATACAGCTCCATTTAAACAAAAATGCTCTCAGAAATGATGACACCTCATTTTTTCATAGCAGAATCAAGAAGAAGTTTCAAAGTATGTACTCCAAGAGTTCCGGAGATGATTACATGATAAGTGCTATAATTCAGCATCACAAGTTATCCAAGTATATACTCAAAGTATTCAGCATGCTAAGTTAGAGGTGACAAAGGCATTACTTTTTTCTCATATAGCATCTTGAAAGGTTTGTAGTCATTTGCTCATTGCTGCACACAGTATAACATGTAGTGTTAAGAATAAGACCTTGCCTTCAGGTTGTGACTATGCAGCAAAGAGCTCTTCATAAAGGCCACTGAACACGCCCAGCTGGGGGAGGATCTTTGGAAGGTAGAGTTTGGGAAAATATAGTAAGGAAGAAGGTGATAGTATCCATAGGACTAGTCTTCAGATAGGCTAAAATGGTTCTTCCTAAGGTTGCAGAGGAATAGCTAAGACTTTATTACAAGAATTTGAGCCCCAGAGAGCTGTCAGTTTGATGTCGTGGTTTCAGCTGGAATGGAGTCCTGGTACAGTCCTATGTTTTTCGATTAGGATTGGAATATTGTTGATAATGACCTAACGTTTTCGGTTATTGCTAAGCTCTCAAGGCCCTTTCTGCTCCTCACACTGCCTTGCCAGACCCCAGCTGACCAAAGGGATATCCCCTGCCATAGGACATCATGCTCAGTATATAAAGCTGGGGAGAAAAGAAGGAAAGGGAGGATGGTCAGAGTGATGGCATTTTGTCTTCTCAAGAAACCGTTACACATGATGAAGCCCTGCTTTCCTAGAGATGGCTGAACACCTGCCTGCTGATGGGAAGGAGTGAATTAATTCCCTGTTTTGCTTTGCTTGTGTGAGTGGCTTTTGCTTTACCTACTAAACTGTCTTTGTCTTTGTCTCAACCCACAAGTCTTCTCACTTTTACTCTTCTGATTCTCTTCCCCATCCCACTATGGAGGGAGTGAGCAAGTGGCTGCGTGGTCCTAGTTGCTGGCTGGGGTTAAACCGTGACATTTGAGAAAAAGCTTGAAGAGAAGAACAAGCATTCATCATTTCTGAGTGGGCACAACTAAAATACAAGAAACTGTTTAAACGTACAAAAAAATGTTTTTTATTGTAATGGTCATTGACCATTAGAACAAATTTCCGAGCAAGGTTGTCAGGTCTCCATCCTTGGAGACAAACAAAGCCTGACTGCACATGTGCCTGGGCAACCTGCTCTAGTTGAGCATGCTTTGAGCATGGGTTTGGACTAAAGGTCTTCAGAAGTGCCCTCCACCCTTAACTATTCTGTGATTCTGTGATTAGCACAGCAAAATGAGGCAAAATGCTTTCCCTTGAATATTAACCTATCCCTGTCCTATTTGCCTTATGTCAAGGAATTGTGGGCAGTTTATATTCCAGTAAGACTTAGTTTTACAGATTCACAGCCCTCTTAGGAACAGTAATGTTAATTTCTGAATGTCTTATACTATTATTTAGAATATTCTTGTTAAACTCTGCTTCAGGGTTATGCAGATATGTTTTAAAGATCTGCTTTATAATTTAAAACACTTTTTTCTGCAGTGCAGCTTTGTATTTTAGTACTGTAATAGAAAACAGCAACAGATCCTTAAATGCATCAACATTATCTGGCACCTATAATTAGCTACGACAGGGAACTAACAGCATTACCATTACTCTAATTAATAAACTATGTTTTCCTACCTGAGCCCACAATGTCCATTTGCTAATGCCAGTACTGCTAATCTGTGATGGCCACCCTAGTGGTCTTTCAATATCTATTGTAATAAGGCTCTCCATTGAAGCCTGCTGTGACTGTTGACATGCATTATAATGCCAGCTTAATTACTAAACTACTAAAATGCACACGCTTATATATGCTTGCAACTCTGAAGTGCTTCCTTTAGGTAACTGATAGGAGCATAAACCAAATGCTTAATATGTACTATTAAAAAAAAAGGAGGAGGAAATTCGAAGTTGTCCTTTTAGTCACTTTTTAACATTTGAAGGAATTCATATTTTTCACTATAAACTCCAATTCTGAAACAGGTGAGACAGTTTTCAAGACAAATCAATGCTTCACATAGGAATTGTTGCTACAAGTCCCCTTTCTTCTCCTCAATTTCTACATTTCCACATTTCATTAATAGACATATCAACAGGCAAATGCAGATATGAGTCAGATTTTACCTATTGTTCATAGTATTATCATTAATACGTTAAAAACAAAAAAAGGACACTTTACAGGTAATGACAGGGCATTCACACATGCTTAGGAGCTCAATTTTGATCAAGCTGATCAACGAAAGACATGAAAAATGGTTATTGGTCTATGCAGCTCACGTTTTTCTAGTAGTATCATGCCATTTATGGGCTTCTGGGAGGTGCAGTGATGGATTGTGTGAAAGACAACGGGCACATTGACTTGTAGCTTAACCTGATGTATTTCTAATAGGTTTTTTTTGCCTCAGAAGTGCACTCCTAAGCACTTCTTGTATAAATTTATAACTTCCAGGCTGAAAACTATGTAAAGAGTTATATGTAAAGCGATGGAAAAACATGATCTTTGCCTGAAAAAAAAAAATAATTTGAGAACTTAATCATATGGTGTAAATGAAGACTTGGTGTGAAGGTGTATTAAATGAGCAAACTTCTTAATGGATGCACTACAACTATCAGCAACAAAGCTAACATGCTGTATGTTCTTCAGCAATATATTACAATTCAAAGTATGAAGCAAAACCAGGTAAGACACTGAAAATGTACTTCTGAATGCCTGATGTTGTGGAATTGGCATAATAAATTTTTCCCTACACTTCAGCTTCCATAGTGAATTGTTCAATTTCAATCTTTATTTTTCATGTCCAAAAAATTAGCTGAAGAGAAGGGAAAAAAACTTGTAATGGACATTGCAGAGAATTTATGTAAATCCTACTCCACATATTTTTTGTTTTATTTTGACAGAATGATGATCATCTTTCCTTTTCAATTCAGAAAATGAAAACTATATGCACAATTCATCAAAGTTTCAACTGAGTACTTAATAACTCTGTCAGTGATTTCCTTGTTTACTAGATCCTTTCAGATGCTTTCAGTTTTGCCTGCTTTAACTGCTTTCCCCTCCTAACACAACACAAAGAGTAATTTAGCTTATTTTATCTAATGATTTTCAGTCATTTACTCATGAGCAGTCCTTAATTGCAATTGAAGTAGCGGTCCCATAAAACTGTGAATGCTACTACTTATAAATCGTTCTTTGTAATTACACTATCGCTATTTGGAAACTCACTCTTTCCTTTTATGTTAAATGAATTTTAAAATATAAGTACTGAATCTCAAACTGTATAAACTCAGCAAAGCCATGTTTGGTAAAGTAACTAAAGGAAATATGACAGCAGACTGAACATAATTTTGGCCTGACACCTTTACAATTAAAGTCCCATTTGCTTCACTGGAAATTCTGATGAATTACACTGCTGCTGAAGAACCACCACCTAACTTCCAACAGTTATGCATAAAGGACTAAACCCAGAGGTTAGAATGCACGCACTAAATGTCTGTCTTCATTGCTGAATGCTCAAATGCAGAAAAGCATTAGTCAAGTATGTTTTTTAGTAAGATATTAATAATTCTGAACACGGTCAAAACATTAAAAAATTAGATCTGTTTTCTTTCTTCCAAATATTCTCTTATTCTTAAAAGAAACTGAACCTTAGGCAACATTTCATTATGGGTTTTATAAAACCAAATACATCTTGATTACTTTGAAACGGCAACCTATGTCATGTGGTACCTTCAATTTATACCTTCAGAGAGTACCATCTGGTGTTAAAAATCCAATACTGCAAAGACTGACACCACTTTCATCTGGTTAAATGACTTTAAGATTTGTGATTTTTTTTCTGATTAAATTTTTCTCTTTTTTTTTCTGGGCTACTGATGATGACAGCTTCCTTCTGTCTGTTGCAAGGAAAATGATTTCATGGAGAAAGTAATATGTCTGCCCACTGTGCTGGTGTTAGAGCCTGGAAGAGTCTGATTAAAAGCAGGAACAGATATATCAACATAAGTCTATTACTGGACTAAGAGTAAGGTGTTTACCTGCCCCCTTCATTTAGTTGTACTAAAAAAAAGGGAGTGACATCAATGGCTTCTTGTCAGAATTAGGTTGGTGGTTGGATTAGATGATCTTAAAGGTCCCTTTCAACCTAGACAATTCTATGATTCTATGATTCTATGAAATGTAATATTTAGGCTTACAGTCACAGTTTGGTAGTTTAGAACAGGTTTCTGCTCAGGAGGAAGGGTCTTTTTACTCTTTGAAAATAACATTATCAACCACTCAAATTGGCTGGTTTCTCTGTCCTGTCCACTCCAGAGTTCTGAGACCAACCTTGTTCTTGCTCCTAACAGAACATGTATACATGAATGACACTCATCTCTAACTATGTGTACTTGCCTATTATTTTTCTCCAATTAATGAGGACATCTAAGGCACAGCGTATATGAGCAAATTATATTTTTCCACTGAGAATGAAAGGTACATAGGACTCTAGGTCAGGTAGGGATGTCTGCAACAGTAGCCTCTATATTTACTACCCATGTTGTCACTGAATCGTTAGGCACCCAGTTTTTCTTCTGTTACCTTTCAAGATGGTTATAACAGATGGCATTATTTTTCGTCTCTGTTATGTTCCTATTCTATTCCTGTCAATATGCACACTTATGAATGAATTTCAGCCTGTCAGCCTTGCAGAACACTTTGTGAAGAATGTGAGTATTGCAAATAGGTACTGATACACATTGGCATCACTTGTTCATTTATCTCAAAGCAATCATAATGCGTTCAGCTAACATGTACATCCATACCAAATAAATAGGCAGCCAGCCACACATCAATCAAAACTTTAATATATTGTTCCTTCTCAGCTACTCCACTCTCCCACAAATCTGTTCCCTTACTTAACTTGTGCCACAGACACATCATGGAAACACATTTAAAAGTGAACCTGATGTTTGAAGACCTGTGTTGCATTAAAGTAATTTTACAGCAGGCTAAGATTAGTTTCTTCTGATTCTTAGGACCTGCTCAAGCAAGAAATCCTTTTCCTGTGCAGTAAGGAGCAATACTTGTTTGAAAGGTAACTGTCTGTTCAACAGTATAACCATGTTCTCTTTATGGACATACTTCTTCTGAATATTTTATTTCTTTTGCACTTCGCTGAGAAAACAGATACAGTTATACAGAACATGCCTTCCCTGAAGGCATGTACTGAATAACCAAAGCTGCAGTTGTTGCTGAAGTATAATAGGCAACACATTTTACTTTCTGCAGTTCTAAGAGCAAGATTGTGTTGCTGATCTACCTCATACATCACCCTACTATTTCTTAGTAGCTTTCCCAGGAGGAAACTGCAGCTCAAAGAATTATTGATCATTTCTTTTTTCTCTCTATTTTTTTCACACGTCCCTGCTCAGTGGAAATTCTGACCAAATGATGAGTCTAAGTTATTGTTCTTACACCTACAAGTCAAGCATCCTCCTATTCACCATCCCTCATACTTATCTCTTACGAAAGAAAAGTACACTGATATGCATCATGCTGGCTGTAAAGGATTTAAGTACAAGACCCTTACTTTTCCTCACAGTCTTTCAGGAAAATGCTAGTGCCAGAACAGTTTTAAATTGGCTCCGGATACTTTTGAAAGGCTGTCTGGCCATCTGGCATAACATCAACCAAAGATTCAGGGGATATCTAATGGGATTTAGATAATCAGGTACAGATTTATACATCTGAGTTATCACCTCTTTATAGTCCTCAGAGACAAATGGGCAATTCTGTGGAAAAATTGACCTTAGCTTCCTAAAGCAGATATTTAAAAATCTT
>VXAK01011577.1:0-17468 GCA_013399435.1 Arenaria interpres | reverse complement strand
TAGGGGACAGCTTCAGGCATGGTTAGATCCCTAGGCCTTATTCTAAAACAAATGCCAAAATAATAATAGAACAGCTTCTTATGTCACTTTTCCTCATCTCTATTAAAATGTCATCCAAAACCATATGCTTTTCCCCCCTTTCCTATCCCTCTTAATTTTTCGCTATTATTTACCCTCTGACTAAATACTTAATTAATTCTGGGTACATTATGTTTACACATTGTTTTGCTTCGTTCTGCCGTCTGTCTCGTTCTGCTGGGTGAAGCACTTGGGGACAAGAGCTTCTATCAGAATCCACTGTTTAGGAAGAGGCTGTGTTGTTGTGCAGTCAATATACAGCTTGTAAAATATAGGATTCTATGGAAGTTATACACATACCAGGAAAACAGATGTGTAGTAGATGTGTAGTCACTGATTAGCAAAACCAAACGTTCACATCAGCGTGTCTGTTGCAGGGAAGAGCAGGAAGCTGAAAAATCCCTAGGTCTCTTGCTTACTTTTTAGGCCATTAACTGAAATGAGATTTTTTTTAAGAGCATTGTAAATGCGACTGAGTAGGTTTAGGGTTCTAAATAAGCTTCCTTTTGTTACTGACTTTTAACCTTTAATAATTTTTGTCAAGTTTTTCCATGACATGGCAACTGTTGCCCCCTACCTTTTCAGATTACGTTTGCTCACGATTGAACTGCTGACCTTTAAAAAGAGCTCGTTTACAGCAGTGCATTAACAGCTTATATAAAGAAGTATACTACTATTCAGTTGTACCCATTTCTAGTTCTTTAGGAAGCTATGTATAATGAAATAAGTGATGGATTAATATTGCTGATGATACAGTTTAAAGAATTCCCTTCCTCTCTTTCATGCCCTGTCTTTTTCCCCTTATGAAAATGCAAATAAAGAAAGGTTTTCATAGGATATCACTCTCTCTCCACTGAAAGGAGACAAGTTTGACCAAAGGTTGATTCCTCTACAGTCAGAATCCCAACTGCCTGGTCTGACCTTCTGAGCTACATATGAGCAATGACTCATATGACCCCATGCTCAGGTATCCAGAAGGAAAACTTTGTTTGGGGAAAACAGAGCAGAACTAAGCTTCAAAAAACCTGGCTTCCTTCACACCACTGGAAGGTACTGTAACCTCAGGGAAGACACCTCAATTCTCAAAATTTTTGCTTGCACTCCATCTACGCTATAAATTCTTTTAAGCAGGTGGTAGTCCTTTATAGCTTTTGCACTGCATGTGTTTGGATGATACTTCCGCGGGTCTACTGGCAGTATGATACTTCAAATGACAACCGAAAAGAGCACGTATATTTCAATTTTATTTTCTCTTTATGTTCTCAGACGCCTCAAGGGGAGGTTAACTATTGTTTTTATTTGTTCTTTAGAGAGCATTCAGATTGATAACTGCCATTTTCACATGTGTCACTGTAGAAAACTAACATGACAGTTAATTAGCTCTGTGAACCTTTCCTAAGTTTTTCATCATTTAAAGCTATATGTGTATTTTGTGCACTTGGAGCCTGGAGATATTCAGCTGAAGTGTTTGGGGAGTTGGAAGCTCAGGAAAAACTAAATTTATAAACAAATGTCAGCAGGTCTAGTCTTTTTCATCATTGCTGTTTGACTGTAGGTGTAGATAGAGGACAGAAATCAAGGATGGGATAGAGCGTGCAGATGGAATAATGCAACGGCAGACTGGAAGGGATAAGACTACTCATAGCCTTCTTGCAGTCATTAGGATGGGGTTGAAGAAGATCTTTCAAGGTAATTGGGTACAATCAGAACAAAATGTATGGCCGTACCCTCTAAGGGAGAGAACTGAAACCTGCCTGTCACATGGCTTGAGCAATTTTAAGTAGGGAAGATAGAAAGGGCAGGTTCTACTGAAAAATATCAGGATCAAGAGAAGTTGTCTAAAGCAAAGAAACAGTCTTTCAGACACTAGCAGACAGTATTTGTGACTGAGTTACTGCAGTGGAGAATAAAGTGCTGTCGAGGATTAGGAAATGTGTAAATCAGAACGGAAGCAGGCAGCTCAAGGGACCAGAGATAACTGCAGCTTAAAATGTGAATAGCTAAAGAGAAATCTTTCAGGGAGACCATTTTTGCAGGGCTCTCAGAGGCTGTCTGTACTGGTATATTAAACAAGATGAGAGCTAAGACCTGAGCACTGATACATTATTGCATGTACCCGGGTTCTATTTTTATTTAAGGACAGAGAGGATAGCCAACAAGTTCAGAGTAATTATTGATATTTTTAATGGTGCTATGGAAAATATTTTCAATTAGATCTTTCAAATATTAAATCCAGAAAGAACCAGACACTTATGTGGAAGAATTGGGATTATTTGATAATTTAAGATATTTATCCGAAGTGCAGAAAGTCCTAGCACTGAGGGGGATGGTAAGCAAGCCATCTTTGCCAAACAAGTAATTATGTTGTGGAAGTCAATGACTGTGGAAAGTATATATTTTGCCATTAAGAAACTAATGTGGTTTCCTTTTGTACTGCTGTAACAATAAGGACCAATGCTTTTCTTGGAAATATGATCAGGATTTGATACAAAGATGTTTTATTGTAGATATCAGCAATACCAAAGGAAACTTTGCTGACCAAGCTCTTCAAAGTATTCTAATTAGATATTTTTTTTTTCCTTTGCACACTGAAGTCAAAATGTGTTTTTGCACAGCTATCTGGTGAATAATCAAAATTCCACACAGTGATTTCTATGGTAAGCATCCCTCAGTCAAACTTCAGGGGATTTTTCAGTAAAACGTGTAAGATTTAGTGTTGATGTACTGAGATGATGGAGAGGAGTTCATCCTGGAGAACTCTGTCACAGAAGACGTTCTTGATAAAGTGATATGAGAAAATCAGTGTATGGGAATAAATATGAATTGTTACCAGGTTGGAAAGTAATGTGTTTAGTAGTAGGACTCAGGTCATAAGGATGTGTACTCCTTTTTGTTTTACAAGGGGAAGATTCAGAAACAGCAGAAGGTTCACCATCTACCCAACCAACAGAAAGCTGAAGCAAAAAAAGAGGCCAACAAATAGTTAAATCATATCTCAGTTACCAGCAAATAAAATATGGCAAACTATAGCTTGGATATTGCATTCATTGTTGGGAGTTAATTATTTTCTGATGATCTGGGGTCTTAGTCTGAGTGCAGAATTATAACATGTTGAGCTTAAGCTCAACTCAACTCAAGCATCAGGGTCTGGTGAATACCATTGAAAAACTCGGCTTTAACTTCTTGATGTCCTGTGCATTCCCACCAGAACTTTACAGCCCTCAGTAAAATCTTTATGAGTCTTTTTTCCCTCCTGCACTAAGCAGAAGCAGCACAACTACTAACATCAAACCCAGCACTGCAACATACCAGTGCAGAAAGAATACACTAGAGCAGAATTTACGCTGCTTTTGCAGAGTAGTTCTCAGCAGGGATTTCTCTGGTTATCCCCGAAGTTGCAGAGAGGCATGCAGCAATTCAGGCTGAACACGAGAAGCAGCACACAGGAGTCCTGACATTCAGCTTCTCAGTGGCTTCATTTGTGAGATGAGTGGTGAGAAATTATTGTGAAATTACATGTTCCAACCCTTCTTTTGATGTTGGGGTTGTTTGAAGCAGACTTTATTCAATAAATGTGTTGCAGAGGTCTTGTGCATTAATGTACCTATGCAGTGGTGGTCAGAGAGGATTTCACTTGCTGTCCTCAAGCAAGTGGAGGTGGTTGTGCGGCAGTTTGGCTGAACATAAAAAGGGATGTTACAGACTGTTTTATAGAGTTACGACTTTTCTTTTTTTTGTGTGTCTATATTTTCCAACACAGAGTAGCAAGATGAGAACATATAGTTCTTACTATCCCTGTAATAGATAACCTATACTGCTCTCTTTGTTTTTATCCCCATGAGCTAAAGAACAGTAGTGTTGATACTGTACAGAATTGACACTGTCAAAGCACTGTTTTATTGCGAAGTATTAATGATGTCTGTAATCCCCCCAATTAATCACATGAATCTGTAACTATAAATAGCATTAGGTCTTTTTCTGCTGCAGTGTTGTTTATAAAATGCTTCTGAATTTTTTTTCTTTTCAAACTTTGCTGCTTCGGGTCAGCTATACTCCTATACATGAGTATAGTTTCACTGAGTTTGTTGGAATTCCATCAAATCCTGTAATCAGAGAATCTGGCTATGCATTTGGCTTTCATTCCGTCTGGCTAGTCAGTCTGGCTTTCATTGACTCCAGCTCATTTTATGTAGGGCTCTGGAATTAGAACAGTTAAGCATTTACACCTTGCCCTCTTGAAACCTCTGCTGGTTTCTCAAAGCTTTAATTATCATCTGACTCCTGGACTGTGATAGGTACAGTATTTTATGCTCAGCATCTCTGCAAATGTTATGAACTCAATAGTGTGTGATCAAATAATTCAGTATTTAAACAGATTTCACTGCTTAATTGCCCAATAAAGATATGGATTTACATTCACACTGGAATGTGCTCTATAAATGCAGCATTACCTGGATGTATAATAGGTGAATGAAATATAACTGCAAAATTCTTTCCTCATAAGTTTAAGACCAGAAATCTTGGAAAAAAAAAAAAAAAAAAAAAAAAAGGATGTTATTATGCATTTCAAAAAGCTTTAAAAAAACTAGAATATGCTAATGCTATCAAAGGATATTTCACTCGAATAAGGCTGCTTCCATGCAGTAAACAGACATCCAAGGATGTCTTTGTATCAATTCCACCAGACTGTTTAACAGTCTCTACACAAAGTGAAAACGTAGCCAAAGATAAACCAAACTATTCTCTACTTTTCCCGTGGTCTCCTTGGAATGACATCAAAGCAAACTTTTCTTTTGCCACCCTTTGGATATGAGTAGCAAAGTACTTTTTTTTTTTTTCTTTAACTGCATGCAATCTGTTCCTTTTATATGACCCTTCTTTGGAAACATGAGTTTTATTAAATAAGTTGGAAGCTAATTGCAGTCATTATAATCTCCTTAGATTCTTAATAGTTTAATTTATGTTTGTGCATGCAGCTGTTGGGATTGACTGAAAAAGTGCAAATCCGCACGGCCTTACGCAGCATTCTTTTGATTAAGAGCTGATGTCTCCTAAAGTAACAATAATGGATGAAGCTGGGGGCATCTGCGGAGAAAAGGCCATATGCCTGAGATGCAGCCAATGCTCAGAAGACACCAGAAAGGTTTCTAAAGGAATGAAGGAACAGTTTTATTGGCAAGTAATTACTTAAGAGAGATGAAAACAAATTCATGCTACTGAAGCAAGTCAGTCACTCGTGCGACTAAGTAGGTGTAGCAGACATGCCATTTTTGCTTATGCTTTTTCACAAGAAGGGAAAAAAAAAGTCCTTTACACAGTGACAAATCGCTGTGAAGCATAGAAAAGATAAAAGAAAAAGTAGCAAGCAGCATATGCAGTGTAATTAGGAAAAGTTCGTGTTGTACAGACAGTAAGCCAAATTCTACCCTTAGTGACAGTCATGAAACTCCTCTGGAGGGTAGCCAGCAGTAAATTTTTAATGTCTCCAACCTGTACCTCCTGTCTCAGTCTGCAGTACCACTTAGTCATGTTAACTTTTCCCAGCACATTTTTGTCTTCTAAATGAAAGTATTCTTGGACCCTGCATTCTGGACTCTGCTTTCAGTTGTCTCCTTGTTAACCAACTTCCTGCCTTCTGTTGGCAAGCTCTCCAGATTTCTGTGCCTTTTCACCCCGTTAAGACATCTAAGCAATAAACTCACATTAATTACAATGGGTTTAATAGTATTTTCTTAAATATCTCAAGGCCTGACTGCTACTGAAATAAAAGTGAGTCAAGTAATTGACGGCCTTAAACAACTATGGGTTCTCTTACACAGAGAACATCTGGATCAAAATACGTGTTTGACTCTTTCTGTCTTCCCATAGTGACTTTACAGCCTTTAATATTCTGGGTCTGATTTTCTCCTAAGATAAACTAGTGGGATCTCCTACTGTCATCCTGGGTGACCTCCTTGCACAACATACTTCTTTATGACTCTAGTGTCACTTTTACATTGCTTATGATTGTGAAAATGGAATGGTCAGTCAATCAAAATTATTGTCTATAAAACTTTGAAAATCACTTTACATGTCTATGTACTCTCTTAGGAGCATAACGGTCATCTGAGGTCACAGGGGAAAGTGAGAGACAAATTTAAACAGTGAAATCAGATGTTTCTCATCCACTGGCCAATTAATTCAAAGTGTTTCTTCACTTCTGTGCCAGGCTCATTAGCCCTTCTTTCTGCCTATATCACCCTTTGATTTTTGTCACTAGCCCTCAGGACTCAAACCTTGCTCAAAGACCTTTTTTCTCTGCAATATTGTCCACCTGTGCACTAGCACTTTCTTGTGATAAATTTCAAGTACTATTTTGGCTAAATCTCTTCAACTTCTCCCTCTTCTTTTCTTGACAATCTTTCAAAGTGAGTTCCTCTTTTTTCCCTCATTTTCACTGTTTTCATAACTCCACCAACCTTTTTCTTTCAACAGACATAAAGTTCTAGTGTCATTTGTGATATCTCTTTCTCCTCCCTACATTGATGCTGTCAATGATGCCTTGTGTTTCTTTCCCACTCCCCTCCCATTTTTATAACATCTCCAAAATGCATGAGCTCCAAATGTTCATATTGAGCATTTCCAGCCATTAAATCTGTAACAGAATTGTGAGATCTGATATCATGTGCCTATGGATTTATGCTAAAAACCTGACCCAGTTCAGTATGTCTTTCAGCCGTAAATTCCCACCATGTTTTTTTTTAAATAATTGACACTAAAAATACTTTGGCTTGTAATTGTCAAAGTGAATTATAAATGTATAACAAGCCTCCACATGTGAACCTGAAGTCATTCTGAGGAACTAAAGGATGGGAAAGGTAGCTCTTTCAGTGTGATTGTGAGTGTTGGTATGTAGCCATCAAATTACTTCTGCTTGTCAGGAAGAGTACTATGAGGTTATAACTAAAGTCCTCTATTGACATGAATGTACGCAATTGCACTTCCTACTCCATTCTTCAGTTTCCTCCCTTCCTTATATCACGGTACTGATTTTGGAATCAGATGCTCAGCAATACTTAACTCCCACTAAAATCACAAATCTCTGAAAATCTGGATCTCAATGTAGTATTCCTAAATTTCTGCTCACTGGTAAACTTCACCCAATCCCATATACAGGAGAGCTCTGAAGATTGCCCAGACAGTAGATGGATTTGGCAAGGAGATCCCTCCAAGTGTGGGTTATTATTTTGTTGTTTTGAATGAGTATATTCTCGTAAGGTTCTATGGGACTCCACAAAACCATAACAATATATGTTCTTTTTATGATTCATGTGTTAATTAAACATTTCCAGCTCAATGAAGGAATTCTGTATAATCTCTCTAGACAATTGAGCTCTGCATCCTTAATTGCTGTGCCATAGGTCAAGCAGATGATAACGTATTTGCTCTAGTAGAAATAAAGAATTTATTCCTTGTTCTAAGCATTCAGCTTCTCTTCATATACAAGTGTAAAAATCTCCACAGTATTAAAACAGTATAATTAGATAATGGTTATATTCAAAGCTATTTGCCTCAGATTAAATAAAATCCTAAACAATTTCAGTTTCTGCCCCTGCTAATTAACAAATTTTTTGTGTGTTTCATTTAAACATAATGCTAGGACCCATTCAGTACTTTCACCTCTGGGACTGCATTTGTTATGTACTGGTTCCTTAGAGACCTAAAGCAATTAAAATTAAATTGAATTTATAGCTTAATCCTTCCCTGAGAACTACAGGACAAAAAATATTAGAGCTTTCCAGAGGTTTTCTTTTTTTAGAACAATACTGTTCACTGACTCAAACAAAACTCTGCCTACTTGCCCCAGCAGTAAATTCATTTCTTCCAGTGTAAATAAGTAATTCTTTTTCTTTCTTATTGTCAACTTTGCACAAATCGGCCTACAAATACTTCATGTTTAAATACTGACTTTGAAGAGTACAATAAAAGTGATTATATAATTTATATACATATTCATTCTATTTGTGGTTTAAGTGCAACTTATCAGTCATGGCCTCCTAAAGTATCTGCACTAAATTTTTAGATTTTAAAATGAGCTAATTTTTTCCTCTGATGACTTGTTGTAGATGAATGAACAAACAGGGTAAGAGTCACATGAAACACAGTCTTGTCAGCCACCTTGGTCACCCTTTACAACCAGTGCAGAATAAATAAGTAAATTAAGACACAATTCATCTGGCCTAATTTAGATGCCAACATCAGGATGAGATGAATTATGACCTAGAGGAAATAGCTGCTTCGCAGCCTGGTGTCTCTAGATCTGCTGCTTATGCCTGTGTTTGGCAAAATGAATGCCATTCGCAAACTTTCAAAGTGCAGCACATGGAAGAGGAAATGTTGTTTTTCTCCTTATTCTAAATGTAGATTTTATCTAAGAAGTATATAAAAGCAAAGGATATAGGATGTCCTTCTTACATAATGTCTTGGTCAGAATTGAAATAAAGATTTATTTATATGTGACTGCCCTACTCTGAGAGGGTTATACTCTCTTTCAATGGACTAATTTATATGAATGTAGGCACTAAAAAATGTTTTAATAAATGCTCTAATGAAGTAGTTACAGAAAAAGCTATGCTGTTTGAGGTGTTACCTGTCCTTCAGAGGGAATTATTGAAATGATCTTGAAATAGAGGGACAAGATGGGAGTTAATCATACTGAATTGCATATGAAAAGTTAAGTAATGGAGGGCAGTTATACAGAATATAAATAATATCTCTGAAAAAATGCATGATGAATCATGTGATAAAGAATAAAACTTCCATCTTTTAACCATAACAGGAGCAAAATGAATCCTAGCAATGTCTTACATTCATTGAAGAAGATAAGACAATAAGAAAGTGAAAACACTCTTTTCTTTGTGTGTTTGACACTTGATGTATTCAGCAAGAGGGTGGATAAGGATTTCATGCAGGTTGAATCATTTACTTTTGTTCTAGTATTAGCTAAAGAAAACGCCAAAAGATATCTACTAACGTTATACACTGTAAAACTGACTACAGATAACTCAAAATATTATTTTTTTAAAGAATTTTGACCTGTAATGCCAATTTATTGAGGTGAATTGAAAGAAAAGCGACTTTCTATATATTTTTAAAAGATCGGGTGGGATGAGTTGAGCAATTAAAGGCTGACTAGCCTAAAATGTTTTCTAAAAAAGACGACGCTGGAACAGAAATCTTGTCTAGTCAATGTCAGTCTGCATAATATGCTAGAAAAGAAATCATCAAGCAAACTTTACAGGGCTTTTTGAAATGTGCTTGATAAAGATAATTGCAGTGATATATTTAGCTTTCTTTGCTAGATTTAAGTAACATATTCTTTTGTATGAACACAGTGTCATTAAACAGATAAAAACAGATAATAGGCTACTTAAGAGTCTGTTGGTGATTAACAAGGACATTGGATTACATGTGTTTCTGTGTATGAGCTGGCAGAATATAGCACAGACTGTGATCATGGCAACATCATGATAACATACATTAATTTAATTCTTCACACAAAGCTTTACCTACTTCACTATGCATGAATATAGAGAATATCCACACTAAAACTGCTGTGTGTGTTCTCTGAACACTGGATGGGCCTCCTGAGTATTTAAAAATACAAATCTTAATTAGCTTATAAATTAAAATTATTTTTAACCAGGTCTGTAAAGAACTGATTTCCTGTGTCAGATAATTTTGTCCTCAACTGCTTATAGACTATCCTGGTGGAGCAAAGAATCATAAATAAGATCTCCAAAGACTATGTATTTCTAAAATAAATTAGTTAGATGAAGTTGGGATTTTTGCACTTTTGTTCTTCGCTACTGAACTTCTCCTTTAACAGACGTCAAAAATTTTGTCCTTTTCAACAAAACTCAAGAAGACGGCTGTCTCTGAAAATGTCTGCCCTCCCTCATTATTCTGAATATACTGACTCTACTGTCAATAAGCTGGCTTCTTTCTTGCTTTAAGATGCTTTGGCATTGTTCTCTGCTGCTTAAAATCAACAGTCTCCATGTTATCTAAAGCAAGCTGATTTCATTTCTGCTGGTTGCATTTGGAAGTAAAAGATAACTTTTCTAGAAACTGCTTCTCTGTGTTCCCAGTCAGAATACTGGATAATAGCTGCTGTTTCTACCAGACCAAAGCCTCAAAAGCCACTTAACGCTTGCTGTATGTATAAATAATAAAACTCAGTTTGAGAAGGTCCTGCGTGAGCTTTTTACTAGTCACCAAATATAATGTTAATGCTCTCGAAGTAGTAGAAAGTTGTACTCCTTGGAAAAAATACAACTAATGGTCTCCTTCCCGTTAAAATAGTCACAAGTATTTATATAAAAACAGCAGATAATTAAGTGATGGAGCACCTACATTTTTTCTACTCATGTCTTCCTCATGTGCCTCACTTGTGGCTGTCTTCCCTTCCACAGTTTAGTCCTGTTTCCAAATCTTTATGTAGATTCTGACATAATTAATGTGTGGCTCATTAATGACATAAACCCAGGAATTCTGTTTGCTATCTGGTCACTTTGTCCTAATATACAAACTTTTCCCATGATTTGTGCAGTTGAGATAGCCCACTGAACAATTTTGTTTAATTTTTTTAAAGCTTCATGGTTAAAATCAAGGGTCTGAACAAATCTCATTGGCGATAAATCTCACATGGTTAGGTCGGGCCAGTTTCTATAGACAATATCCTGTACAGTGTCACGTACCTAATATCTCATTATTCCAGCTTTTAACTGTTACCCAGACGACCGGTTACTAATTTTGTGTTGTCACCTGGTTGACTCCCACACATGTTGAGTCACTGTAAGAGCTGTCCCACGAGACACCATAAAGCATGGACTTGTGCTGTCACAGTCTCATCTACTGGAAATTCTTTGACTTACTCAGATAAAATAAGTAGATTTCTGATGGCCTCTAGGAAAAGGGAAATTCATTTTTACAAATGGATCAAACAAGAGATTCAGCTTTACAGAATTGTAATTATTTTTCCAATTCTGTTTTGTGCTCCCTTTTACACTAGGTCTTTCTTCCATCTAGATGAATGATGCTATGCAAGATAAGTTCATTTGTCCATGTCAGGGTGCACCAAGGGCTGCCGGGTTATGGATCTCACCAGCCAGGGACCATCTAAACCCCCAGCAAGTGAGTAGGGCAGATTTGAAGATGCTACCAGGTCCAACCAAGAGCCTAGGAAAGCTCATGCTGATGAGGCAGCTCCAAGATCAGGCCATGAAAGCAATCCACAGGTCAGAGTCCAGATCAGCTGGGTCCATGGCCAGGCATGGCTGTGAGGGATCTGGAAACAAGCATGCCTATAACACACTTCTGGCAGAGACTGGCAGAGATGATATGGGGTTTCTGGGTCTATAGGCGAAGTGTGGAAACTCCCAGTGAAGGTGATCAGAGCCAGTAAGGGCTACTAGTACCCATTAGTGGACGTAATCTGGGTGATGCGTCCTTTACCTGTATATTCATCTTGACTGCTTCCTCACTGATTTCTCTGAATGATGGACTTCTTCAAACTACAAATTTTCTGAAACTACCCAGCATTCATAGTGAGGAGAAAATCTTTTAACAGAAACATCTGGCTTTAGTACACATCCGTGCCCAATGTACTGGGCTTGTTTAACCTGGAGAAGACAGGATTAAAGGGAACCTAACAGCAACCATTCAGTGCCAAAGAAAAGGATACTAAAAAAGCAAAGTTAGCCTCTCCACTAAGTTGCAGGAGAAGAGAAATAATAGTTCTAAATTAAAATGTGGAGGTTCTAGTGAAGTATATGGAATATAAGGATAATTGAGCACTGGAACAGCTGCCTAGAGAAATTGTGTGATCTCTGTCCTTAGATATTTTCAATTTCCAGCCAGACAAAGCTTTGAACATCCTGGTGTAGACAACCCTTCTTTGAGGAGACGGCTTGACTAGAGACTTCCTGATTAGCCTTCAAAACTGAGTTCACAGAAAATGAAATGAATGTGTACAGGGATTCAGGAGAAAGTGGGAACTACTAGTAGTAGGAGAACTGTGATTAATATTGCTTTGGTTTTTTGTTTGTTTTTTTTTTTTTTCAGTTTCCCTAGCAAACAAGTAAAAGAAATAAGTGTTTATGAGGAAACCATCTAGACACCAAATTCCTCCAGAATCAGACCTTACTCGATAGTAAGGCCCTGTTCATAGTGAGGTGATGTTTTTGTTTAACAGAGCTTAATCAGAACTGAACCCAAAACAATCATTAATGTTTCATTTCATTGTATGTGAAATACTACTACCTGTGATGTCATGAATATGGAGTGTTCACAACATTGTCTCAAAAGAGTTTCTCATTGCCCAATTTGGTGTTATCTACAGAGCGGACAAGTACCAGGAAGAACCAGGAAGAAAAAAATGATCCCTTTAACTATATATTCTCTTGGCCATTATACAATCCTTTTATTAATTATGATGCTTTTAAACTATGAGTAAAAGAATAGCTGATGCAAATCATCATGCACTGCACAATTCTGACTTGTGAATGGAGAGATTAGGTGGATGGGAGGCTGTAAAATCTTTGCTGCAGACGCAAAATCACATACCAAGTTCAAATATCTCTTTTCCCTCCTCTTACTTCTCTCTGTCCCTCACAATCTATTAATCTGTTCTGGTTTATTTACATTGCAAATCATTTAGACAGTGAAAACAGCAAGGAGAATGAGCAATCCTTGCCTGCAGGGCTTGACAGTGTACCTATGAGTGATGCATGAGCAGGCAGGAAGTTTCTGAAGAGTTGAAGGCATTTCAAAGATTTCTTTTCTCTGCAGTAAGATAGCACTCATTATCAAAAGAGACATGAAATGAGGATTGTTTCCCATGAGTGCTGTTAGGCATATGAATCCAACCAGTTACTTTACTCATTCTCCAAGATTAAAGGGAAATATAATAATATAAAAAGATGATAATGTGTATTCTTTCATGAAAAGCCGATTATGGTTGTGCAGCACATTTTACAAAGACTTTTATGGATGGCTGTTTGTTTAGGTCACTGTACAATTTCCAAAGACTAAGAAATGGTAAAGTAACATATGGAAGAACTCAGCAATAACTTTGTGTTAGAACTATGCTTGAATATCTTCATATCCACATTTGCTTAACCAATGTTTTAAGATTGAAGTTGTCGTTGAGGAGGCTACGTGTCATTATATAAAATTACTTCGTGATCTTTACATAAAGTAACGTTATATTTGAAAAGTACTAGCAGCAAGCAGATCTGGGGTTTGTATGATGGTAGCACACGATTCCATAACTTCCTCAGTTTGTGCCATTTTGTACCATGTGTTTTAGAAAAAGGATCTGCTTTTTGTAACTTCTGGTACCCTTGATGCCATGATTTCTGAAAGATGCATCACTATACAATGATGATACACTCTAAAGTCCAGCAGACACCCTTCCCTTCTTGTCCCGCTATACCTTGCCTCCTTGACTTATATTCGATAGTTTATAGATTAATATACAGTTCTTATGATATGTTTAATTCTGGGGTTTTTCGTGTGCAAAATCAGGTCATTTACATATTTAAGCATGTAACTCCATGCTTAATTTCTAATCACTCAGCTCAGCAATGAAAACAGGAGTTAATGAAGCTTTCTAGTTCACTCACTAAGTTCACCAAGTTTGCCACGCTATGTTTACTCTTTGTGCATACCAAATCTGGGAATTTCAGGTAGTCCCACTGAATTACGGAACAGAATTGGATCCCACTTAGCTTCTAACATCATTCAAGATGTCTTTAGCCAAAGAACTGCAACTCCACACAGAGGTCTGCAAAAAATTAATTCCTTTAAACTTTAAAATAATCTATAAATTTCCCTCAAACTGTTCCTGTCCAGAACTAGGATATACTGCTACTACCTAGTTCTGTTCCCCCACTCCCTCTTATTCGGTGTCACTTAACACAGAAAAATATCATTTCCCTGTGCTTCATGAGATCACACTTGGTAAGGCAGAATTGCAGATGTCAAATGTCTTTTTTTTTTAATTTTACTAGTCAACACAGTGAGACCTTCCTGGAACTTACAGAATTTGTCTAGGTATTTCAGTCAAAACCAGCTAATGTGTTGTAATTACTACTGTTTATCTGACTAAGTGAGGATTTGAAAAGAAAACAGACAAATTTTATCTTTGATTGTCTTTGTTCTGGTTTATTTACACACAAGGAGAAATTAATTTCAATTCGTTTTATCAAGAACTAAGCCTCAGTAATTTACAGTAAGCTTGAGCATGTTTTTGGATTATTTCTTTCTTATTTATACCTCTAACCCTGGAAACCCTGAAGATCCATTGTAAAATCATCTTTTACTCTTTTCATGGTCCAAGTATAGCATACACTGCAAAAGCACCACCCATGCTTTTTGTATGTATGCTATACACTTCAGTGGAACATAGTAATGTATTTTGGCCAATGCTGTAGTTGGAATTCATCCAAATTTATCTTATTTGAAATTCTTTTACATTATCTTTTTTCCATATTGAAAATTTGAATAAGACAGAGTAAATGTCAGAAGCTGTGACTTTCAAAGGAGCCAAGAAATGGCCTAGCCTGTTCACTTCAGCGTCAGCAGGATGTTTCTCATTGACTCAAACACAAGGTGAATGAAAGGAATGAGCACCTCTCCCCGCAAAAAGCAATGCAATGCCTTTCTTTGGGGTTTTTGTTTTGGTTTGTTGTGGTTTTGCCAAGGAGCAAAGCCCTATGATTCATCTTGGATTCTGCATTATCAAATTTTACATATGAAGCACTGTCTACAGGTCACTTTGCTACCTTCTGTTTTCTGATCAAAAATACCCACTTCTAAATTTTGAAAATAAATACTTACAATTAGAAAAAATATATTGAAGATACTTCATTGGACTTATGAAAAAAACATAATGAAACATAAAATAATATTGCATGCAGTGTATGTATTTTCCAGCAGGCATGCATTCTTGTATTAAACTCTTCAAATACATTTTATGTAGGTAGCAATAAAATGGAGCAGGCTTGATGAAAAGGAACTTTCTCTGATAAGTGGGAGGTGGAAGCTCTGATCTAATTCATTGAAAAAAAAATAAAGACATTTTTCCAAATCAGATATCTAAAATCTGATATGACAGGTAAAGTTTTCCTGAATTTATTTTAAAAATAGTACCCATTTTCTTTGTCTGACAGCAAAAATTCTATGGATTTATCACCCAGATGTGTTATTAAAACTGTAATGTTATTTAATTTTTATTAACTTGAGTTAATAATCTCACATGCTAGTTGCCTTCTGGAGTTTTCATGAAATATGTAGCCATATGCTCCAGCACAGGTGAGTTAAGGCCTAGCACAGAAAATTTCTTTAGCAACTAAAATAGACTTTTCTGCCACTCTTTCAGTTTGTTGGTTTGTTCGGTTGGTTGGTGTTTACTTCATAGTGTTTTCTAGCAGGCAGAATACAGGTGACTACAGTTTTATTTCTCAGTTACGAGGTAGCTTCTAATCTACGACACTTCTCCAGTTTTATAACAGCTACAGGTAACATTTGTCTACCTTTTCAGCTATTTTTAGTTCTATGGATTCTGATCAACAGTCCTGTATAAGAAGTGAACGTTATTGCAGAGTAAACTGCTGGGTAACAAGTCAGTGTGTTGAAAATTTGCAAATATTCTATGCGCTTGGTTGTTCTCCGTCAAGAAGAATCAATGCTAAAAAGTTATGATTTAACTAATCTTTCCTCAGGGAGAGAAAGTTTGATAGCACAGTTAGTGTCTGACAGCTTTCAAAGACAACAGATGTTTCTGCTTTGTGGGTAGGTATGGTTCGATTGCTCTAGAAGAGCCAATGTTCTAGATCTATGCCAGTGTATTATTTCTTTGGTACTCTTTGGTGTTTAATTTTGCTTCACTCTGCTTGGCAAAAAGAAGTTCTTACACATGTAGCCCATCATGAACCAATCTAACATCAAAAGAGTTGCTTGATCCAGAATTTTTCTTGAGCTTATTTGGAAAATGCCCTTTAGAAATTTGTCATTAATAAAACATTGCAAACGTTAAATTAGACCCTGTCTTCCTCTGTGACTGAAAAGGGCCATGTACAAATCGCCTAAACTTCCTCTTTTTTTTCTTACGGACAGGTGCTTTGTAGCTTTTCACTCATTGTATAAAAAATAAAAGTCTTTATATTTTATCATTCAATAGCTTGGAGATTTTGGTGCAATTTATATCTCTGTACAGTTAGGTATATAACTGGCCACAAATTTTTGCAAAGCTTCTGTGTGCATCAACCTGAGGTTCTTCTGGCACTTTACACATAGCAGTAAATCTATCTTAATTTGTAGCATTCTCTGGGGAAAAAAAAAAAAAAAACAAACCACCACCACAACAACAACAAAAACAAACAAACAAACAAAAACCCAAAACCAAAAAACCCCAACAGGAAACAAAAACCTACACAGAAATAGAATTCCAGAAGAGTGAAAAAAGTAGCAGAGTTTTCTGTACTCTAGGACTTCTCAATAGGGGAATCCCTGGCTTTTTTGTCTTTGTGTGTAGCTTTTCAGAGGTTCTTCTAAATTAAATCATAAGCTGCCATAAGAAAAACAAGGCTGAATTTTACACTTTTGTTAAGTTTGAAGAAGATGGAAGATGGAGACATCAGCTTTGATAACTGATGTCCTTTTTAGCTGAGCAACTGAGTCATACTTTTGGAAATATGACATTAAATAATCATCAATTTGAGGTCCCCCCAACAAAACACCATTGAAGCCATTGTTATAGGCAAACTCAATAGCAAGCATGTGTTGATTTTTTCCAAAAGTACACTGCTTAAACTGTCAAGGCTCTTCTCTGCCACACTTTTAGATGACTTTTCTTGCCTTATCTGGCAATATTATGAGGTAACTATACTGATTTCAAAGTCTTATGGTAGATCTAGTGTATTTTTAGTTCCTGCTCATGGAAAGGAAATACAGATTCTTCATGAAAGAGGATGATGCACAATATATTTAATGAAATATATAAACTCTCAAATACATAAACTCTCAAAGTCAATTAAATAGTATTGGCTGGTTTGTCAAAGGACCTGAACAGGAATGTGTGGTGCACTCAACACACTGACAGTAATACAAGCTTTTAACATAGAAATTAACAACAATACCATAGAACTACTGTTTTACAATAAGGAGAAGAAGGAACCTTTTATTGTAGAAATTTCATGTCTCATAAGCATCATGCTTCAGTCCTTCATCAACAAGTCTGTGGCAGTGAGCTAAAAGGATATGCAAGGAAGGTGACAAGTACCTTAAGTATAGACAAGGAGATCATAATATTCATTATGAAAAGCTAATTTCACTGAATTTCACTG
>VXAK01011575.1:36886-49584 GCA_013399435.1 Arenaria interpres | reverse complement strand
GTCTGTCTTCATAGGAGAGGTGACTCCATCTGTCTGATCATCTTCATGGCCCTCTGCTGGACCCGTTCGAACAGGTCCATGTCCTTTCTACGTTGAGGACTCCAAAGCTGGACACTGTAAGGAAATCCCTTCATGGCTACCAAAGTACTGCACCCCAGCAAGCCCAGTGCCTGGAGAACTTCATTTTGCCCAGAAGCCACTGAGCACGGAAAAGATTACTACAGCTGGCTGAACGCAAAACATCACCGTGGACCTCAATTTACATCCGCAGGAGAATATATAGGCTATTCATTCACTGGTATGAATTTTACCAGTCCTGGAGGGGGTTTTGGGTGGTGTTGGATTTGGGGGTTTTTTGTTTGTTTTTGTGGTCTTTTGTAGTTTTTTGTTTGTTTGGTTAGTGGGTTGGGTATTTTTAGGGAAAGGAAGCTACTCAGAAAATGGTTTGAGAATTAAAAACGCAGAGCAACCGCTGGCCTCCTCCTCACGAGGCCACCACCTGAGCGAGGCAGAGCAGAGCAAGGCAAAAAGGAAGCCCTTTAGGCAGCCAAACCATCTGCCATATAATTCTGCTGCGTAAAATATCAAAAGGGCAGGAACATACGTTCCTCTTCTGACGAGAGCTACCCACTGCTTCTGGTTCGGACTTTGCTAGCCCAGGTTGTAAAAGCTGGCCCTGGATGCAGAGGTACATATTCGGCAGAAGCCAAGATGCTTCTCTAGCTGCTTCTGAGACACTGTTCCCTGTAGCTGTAAGACATCTGAAACAGTCATAATGAGGTAAGGTTCAAAAGAACCGGCAGCAGATTCACACTGTTGCCGTTTCGGCGTTACTTACTTCCAGTAGTACTACTCCCACCTCTCCCCATTCCCAAAAAGCCAACAAAAAAACCCACCCCTCTATCATCTGGGTGCCTCATCATGTACTGAAGCAAGTTGTTACTCCCTCACAGAAATCACAGTCAGAGAATTCATTAGCCTATTCCCTCACCACCTACCATTTCTCACATTAAATGGAGAGTATTTGTAAGCCTAGGCAATCGAGTTTCTAAGGCAGAAAGTAAAAATTTGCTATTAGAATAGCCCATCACCACAGACCTTTCCTTCCTTCCTCCCACCCACCCACAGCCTTTAAGAGAAACAGTAATAGCTCATTGGGAACAGAGGGAAACACCTCACATTCAGCGAATCGAGCTCATGCGTGTTACCATACAGAAGTTCCTCCTTGGACCAGCTGCACATAGAATGGTTAGAGTTAGAAGGGATGTTAAAGATCATCCAGTTCCAACCCCCTGCCCTGGGCAGGGACACCTCCCACCAGACCAGGTTGCTCAAAGACCCATCCAGCCTGGCCTTGAACCCCTCCAGGGATGGGGCAGCCACAGCTTCTCTGGGCAACCTGTTCCAGTGCCTCACCACCCTCACAGGAAAGAATTTCTCCCTGGTATCTCACCTAAATCTCCCCTCTTTCAGTTTAAAACCATTACCCCTCATCCTACACGCACGAACAGCACTTGGTATGCACTTGCTTGCCCCCCAGCTGATCTTGCCTTGCTACTAGGACAAAGTAAACCATTCTAATTAGAGAAACGTCAGCCAAATTTGTCAGAAGACTATTTCAGGAGTTTAGAGATCCAAAAGTCAAAGAATGCTAAAATTCTCCAGGAAAGAAAATGTTGACCTACTTCTGGGTGAGCCGCCCAGCTGCCCTCCCAGCGAACAGATCCAAAGCTGTCAAAGGATTTGGCAATTAAGAAAACAAGGCATTTACAAGTGTTCACACCAATGCCGAATTCCCCTGGTTTGTACATCGTATGACAAAAAAAGACTTGCCGTGCTGACCCCAAGGACACGGGTTTTACACACTCTTCATCAGAGAGGGCACTTAATCACCTTGACTCAATTACCTAAGCTCTCACGTGCTACATCTTGGCAACGTCCTCGTCTCCCAAAAAGGACGACACTTGGCATTCAAGCCTCAGGACCAGGACAGAAAAATCCCTTCTACTGCTCTCTTGCTAATAGCCTTTTTTTCTAAAACAAATAGAAACAAAAAACCTCATACAAATAAACCTATTCTGCTCATTTCTTTAGCAATCTAAACAATTAGAAGGAAAATTTAACACATTCATAACAGCAGGTCTTGCCCAGCTAATTTTCCCAACAAATCCGAGAATTCAGATCCAACGAACTACGCATTAGTCACTTGGCTAGCAAGGGGGAATTAACCTACATTCCCCTCAACAAGACTTCATTATAACATAGTTTTAAGTTTAGCAATATGCCAGAAAAATCTATTGAAGGAGGAAAGGGACAAGATTGAAACTGCAGGCTCAAGCTTATTTCTTTCTACTTATCACTAATAAATTCATATAAATTAAAAATCAATACAGCAGGACGGCACAAGACAGAGGCTACCGTCCACGAAGGGAGGACGTGTCAGACCCATCGCCCCTGTGCTGCCAGGCACATCGCTAGTTCTGCGGGGCTGGAGAGGACAGGGACGAGCTGCTCTCCCCAGCAGAGGCAGAATTTGCATCGGCTTCTCCTCTGCACTCCATTTCCTATTCCCTCACGCCCAAACCATCACCTTCTTATCTAGATGGGACTGGTAACAACTTTGAATGTATTACAGTGAGGAAGCCTGTCACAGAGCTACTCGAGCTATTTGAGTCTGTCATTAAGAACCATAGAATGGTCAGAGTTGGAAGGGACCTTAAAGATCATTCAGTTCCAACCTCCCTGCCCTGGGCAGGGCCACCTCCCACCAGACCAGGTTGCTCCAAGCCCCATCCAGCCTGGCCTTGAACCCCTCCAGGGATGGGGCAGCCACAGCTTCTCTGGGCAACCTGTTCCAGTGCCTCACCACCCTCATAGGAAAGAATTTATTCCTAATATCTCATCTAAATCTCCCCTCTTCCAATTTAAAACCGTTACCCCTTGTCCTGTCACTGCACTTGGTGACAAAGAGTCCCACAGAGTGAATGGGAACACGTTTACAGTATAATATTTTGTCTTAAGCATCGTACCCGAGGTTATTTGCAAGGCCACTGATGACTCCGATAACCTCGGTCAGTCAAAATCCAAACCGTGCCAGCCCCGGGTGGAAAGATGAAAATGAACACAAAGGATCCGATTTTGAAAATGACCACAAAGGACACCAGCCACCCACCACGTAAGAGCAGTTTTTCCGTTCTTCAGACCTGACCTCAGCAAGGCTTGTTGAGGTTATTGTGCAAAAATCAGTAAGAAAACAGTACACAAAGCTCTAGGATAAAAAAAGAAAAGGGGTTGCCTAACAGGTGCTAAGTATAAAGTTGAATTTTGACAAATTTATTACACAGTTGCGCTTACCTCAAAGAGGAGGAAGGAAAACTGGTGCCACGCAGCTGACAGAGACTCCTTTCTCTGCATGACCTGCAATTTAGGCACATTTCACGTACAAAACGCAGGAATTTCACCATCACGGCAACTCAGAAACTATTGGTCATTTGCCACATAGTATTTGAACTAAATTTACACCCTTTTATTTTTTGATTGCACTAGGTAGGGAGGCTATCTAAAAACAATTTAAAAAAATTCAATCACATCACTTTTACTTTCAAAAATACCAATAATCCTCTTCCAGTTCAGTCGCACATTTTTCATAGATTCATAGATTGGTCCAGGCCGGAAGGGACCTCCAAAGGTCATCTAGTCCGACCTCCCCGCAGTCAGCAGGGACACCCCCAACTAGACCAGGTTGCCCAGGGCTTTGTCGAGCTTCACCTTGAATATCTCAAGGGAAGGGGCCTCAACCACCTCCCTGGGCAACCTGTTCCATAAGCACGCGCATGCCTCTTCTATAAAAAAAGGCAGCTACAAATACCTTACCTTCAAAGCATTTAACATAATTAAGCATGTATTAATTTTTTAAAAAATAAGTCACTCGTCTTCCCCGTGTTAAGTCCCCACCCACAGAATTCATCCTTATATCCTAACTGGTTACTCCTCGAACACAGACAACTATCTTTGCACACACACGAAGACGATGCTCCACTGCATCTTTCCAACCACTTCATAGCAAACATTTAATACATATTTCCTTTAAAGAAATTTGAGTGAATTTATTGTATAAAATTATGATTGGCATGGTACAGAAAAGTTCCTTTTAATGCACATTTCCCATTAACTTGTACACAAGTATTACAAGTATCAAGCAAAATGCAAAAATCTTAAGAACTAATTCCATAATACAAAAGTATTCACGTAGTGAAGTTACTCTGGTTACAAAATGTCATGGAAATAAAAGCACTTCAAAATACGCATTTGGGAAATGGTCTCGAATAATCAACACAACCTTAAGTTAGTTAAAAAATGCAAAGAAAGAGAGACCCTCTTCAAAACACGGTTGTCGATTTGGCAAAATGGAGCAAAGTTCAGATCAGTTCATTTATTGAAGGATTGTTCTTCCCAAGAAACAAAACAAAAAAAAAACACCTTTAGTTAAGAAAGGGCTCAATTATACTATGATGACAAATAACGCCATCAGAAAGTTATCCGGCTCTCTTGTTTTCACACAGGAGCTGTCAGAGGCAGAGATGTGTAAATGAATACTTCCAGGTATATACAGATTGCCTTTTCAAAAGCAAACCAAAAAACCTAACGACAAGAAAAAAAAAAACAACCCCAAAACCCCAAAACAACAAAAAGGAGACAATCTGAACTTTGTTGTTTCATCCAACTAGTTGAGTTCCTTAGGTCCCAAGACCCAAGAAGAGCGGTTTGCAACGGATACGTATTTAAGGAACAAAATGGAACTTCCACCACCCGGGAAGGCGTAGATGCTGAGCTACGCGAGCGCCCTGCATCCTCGCGGTAAGGCTGTCGGAGGCTGTCACATCCCTGCTTCCCAACGACCTTGAAGACCTGCGATTCTCGACCAGACAGCCCTGCAAACGGCCTTACGAAAAGGAGGCACAGCCACTACCGTCAGAAAATAACACAAAATCCTGAAGACTGAAAGCATCTTTAAAAACTTACACAAAATAAGCAATACAGTCCGTTATTTTTGTGTCGGACCACTTGCGTGTGTTTGAGCAATTGAACACTGGTACCTATAGCTACATGAAACTCACACACACAGGACATCACGGTCAGGCATTATTGTTGTTTTCCTTTTACACACACATCAGGGTCTCCAATCTATTCAAATGCAGTGAAAAAACAGTCCACAGCACGCGTAAAAGGAGCATTATCCAATACAGTGTTGTCTTGCAAAAATGGAGTCAGAATTCCTGAGTCTCAGACGTTACTGTCCTCCTCCTTTCCTGGATTATTTATTTTTTCCAAGGAGAACCTCTAGTTTTCATTTCTTCACTCTGATGAAATTTATAATAGATTGCGTCTTGTAAAAAAAGGTCAAACTTTTAGAAAATAACATGCCAACCAAAGTGAATTTTTAAAGCTTTTTAAGGGGAGTGGGGATTCAATTACAAAATAAAGGCCACCTTCATGTAAAATTAGTACTGCCAGTATCCCATCTTTCTGTTTAAAGGATTTAGCTCCCTGTTCTGGAAGCCTTATTACATGCAGTATGCGAGTCGAAAAACTCCATCCTTTTAACGATTAAAAATACTATAAATAGGACTACTGTGGAACAGCCCTTTGTTACAATCACCAAGGTGGCCAAACCAATGCAACAGTTGTCAAATAGTCACTGCAATCTATTATAACTTCTGTATTTTCCCTTTTACTTTGCATATTACACAGTGTAACTTAAAATGTTATTTAAGAGCACTTCAGTCCCACAATGTAGGATTTAAGCTTGTGTGAATACATATGCATGGCTCCGCAACATTTGTAATGACTTACAAAAATACATTCAACCAAAACTTTATATAGGGTTCTCTTATTTCAAAATCAAAAATGAAGGAAAAGCCAAATGGTCCCATCATTAGCTAAATAATACACTCCAAGTTCTGGAAGCAATCTCAAAGCAAAAGCACATTCAAGAATAACATACATTGAATTGCATACTTCCTCATTCATCTTTTATCAGTAATAAAATTCTACTGCATATAATTATTCAGCCTTATAAATAACGTTAAGCAGAAAAATATTTACCTCTGTGCTACTTTTCTCAGTTTATAGAAGCATTTCTCAGTTTATAGGAGCAAAGGAAAAAAAAAAAAAACAAAACCTAAAGTGCAGACTACAGGCCATGACAGGCATAATAAATGACCAAAGGTGCAGCCAAATTTGCAGTTACATCTTAAGTTACCTCGCCATCTTTCTTGTCTTGCTAGAAGTCATCCCGTGTGCAACTGAAGAGCTGGTCGGTTGGTTTGTGCCACAGTACAACCTGTAACCACTTGTAATTTTAATTTATTTTGTTTTTTTTAGAACTAGTTGAATTGTCCATAGATATTTCTAGGCAATAGCTTAGGTTCACAAAACCTTATTTTATTAATACTTGACGAAATCACACAATATTGACACCTCCTCCAGAGAATGCTACTGTCCTTTTGTTGCAGTATGTGGTTGAGCCACTGATGCTGGGCTGACTGTCTTTCACAAGCGATGTCTTCATTTCCATTTCACACGCTACAATAGCTGCGTTCAGTTCCACTTGAGCTCGGTGAACAACATAAAACATGAGTCCTATGCTTATGACAATCTGCAAACCAAACAAAAGAACGTCGTAGGCTACGGGAACGGGGAGCAGGGATACAAAGCAACCGTTCTGAACAAAACAAAAAGTCATCGATGCAAAGACTCACGGAGGCATCTGTTGACTCAACGCTTCACAGGCAAGACATTAGAAGAGAAATTAAATTAACCAATGAGCGGCTCTAAGCCTAGATACACTAACAACCTAGCTAGCGTATCAGAACATAGGCATTACGTAGAACTCAAATATTGACGTGAATCTAAAAGATATTTTTCTTTCTTTCCGTTGACATCCGCATACTTGTTAGAAAGCAAACCCTTCACTTTCTCTCTTGGCAAAAGTGTTTCCACAAAGAAACAACGTGGTGTATTCCTGTCGGTCCAAAGGGCTGATTCCCACCAATCAAGTGAATAATAGGTTGAAATAGTACTGAGCATCTGCAGCTTGCAGAACAGCAGAGACAGGGGATGATGCAGACCAAAGGAAATAAAACTCCTAGTCCTTGCCCCTTTGGAGTGGAAGAGAGCAGAGAGCAGCAGTGTCCCTGGTACTGGGACTAAACAGGACAGAATCAGAGTTTCCGAGCATCTTGGTGTAGTCTGTGGGAAGAACTCGGTTTCTGGAGGACAGCTCAGGGAGGAAACAGAATGTTGGTGGTGTGAGGGTTTTTTGTTTGTTTTAAGGAGGAAATGTCATCCAAAGCTATGGGTTTACTTCAGGTTTTTGGTCTGAATTTTATTGCTACGAGTTTTTAAGCTTTCACCACAAAATTTATCTGGAATAACTCTGGACAATTTTTGCTTCGAAGTTCCTCATTCAATGACGCTGGCAAGCAGCGCACTCCCCAGAGGCGGGCTTTGGTTTCAATAAAACACCAGTTAAGTTTTCAGCTGAGATCCTCCTTAAAAAAACCCAAAATCTTAAAATAAAAGTCAAGATGTCTTATAGTGAGAGTCCCTTTGAAACAAGTAAATTTCTCTGCCTTTTTTAAGAACGTCTTATGAAACCAGCTGGAATCTGCAACTTCCTTCCCAAAACCCAAAAAGGTTACACTGTTTACAACAGAACCTAAAGTTTTGAGTCCAACATCTAAACTCCATTATTAATCGGTAGGGCTACGTTTTCTTTAACGTTAAGGACTATCACTTAAAACCTTTGCCAGCATAGCATAAAAGATGCTGGAATATCACGGAGTAAGATGATTGACAAGTATGATCACAGGACAATTGCAGCTAGAAGGCAGTCTCCAGCCCAACCTGCTGCTCCGAGCAGGGCTGGCTGCAAGATCAGACCAGGTTGCTCAGGACTTTTGTCCAGTCAGGTCCTGAAAACTTCCAAGGACAGAGATGAGATTTCACCATCCCTCTGGGCAACCTGCTCCCCTGCTTGACTATCCTTGTGGTGACAAAGATGGTTCTCACTAATTCATCTTATAAGTTTCAAACGCTGGCCAATGTAAGAGCCAAAAAGACGACTATGGACACCAAGTTCTGAATATATAGGAAAAATCCTACTCTAAAAGATTACCCAAATATTTAAATTTGACTGGTTTTAGAAATATGACGACTAGCAGTCTAGCTGAATAATGTTAAAATATTAAAAAAAAAATATATACACACAGACAAGCATGAAACGTGGAAGATTTTTACAACTATTTACTAAATCAAAGTCCCATCAAAGCCCAACCAGGCAAAGCACCAGGCAGATGCCTGAGAGAAAGTGGGAGAACATAAGTAATTCCTCCACGAACAGGCTCCCTTGCACTTATTCAGTCAGGTCCCAAGGACTACTCTCAAGGAAGCGAGAGCTCCTGTTCACACATTCAGCCCCTCCAGCTAGCGCTTACCTGAGCGACAGTTATGTTACAACTTATATAATCTACAAAGGAGAGCCAATGTCATTAAAAAAAAAAACATTCATGGGCAAAAAAAAAAAAAAATGGAGAAGACCAGTAAAAACTACCACCCTGGAAATAACATTTCACAACTAAAATGAAAGCTGATCAAGTAAGTGCTTATTTTCTTTCTATCAAGGCTATTTACCCCACGTTTAGAAAGGCGTTTTTAATACTCATCACCCTGTTCTACGAAGCCTGTAATTTATATGTTCCATTTAAGAGCACACAAGTTTGGGGGCGGGGAGGAGGTTTAAAATGGTCCCAGCCTTCATTTTACGTTGGCGCTGTTGAATATCAGCTTTATGATTGGAAAAACTGAGGGAGATAAATGACTGCAGTACCGACTGCAAGTCTGCCAACCGTGGCAACTGCTGGTCAAACACAGCGCTGTCAGAAGAGGCTTTAATATATAATCTGGTTCTGAAATATTCATGACCTTTATGCTCATAACAGTTGCAGACTTAAAGTCTACTCCCAAGATTTATTGACAAATTATTTAGTCGGCTAAGATGATGTGAAGGTACTATATACTTCTCATGAGTTTACTCGCTCGCAAAATTAAGATATTCCCATTTAGGCGTTCGCAAAATGGTATTTCTACAGCACTTTTCATCCTGAATTACCTAGGCAAAGTCGTGAGTGTTCAGTGCTAAGAGTGAACACTGCACAAGTGCGAGGTCTACAAACCCTGAGCACACCCCTGCGCAGATGGTGGCACAGGGGCTTTTGTGTAAGGGGGGTTTGACAAGTCTAAAATTCAGCAGGAGGTTACCACAGAGGGCAAGAGAAGAAATCTTGACAAAACTGTGGCAGAAATAGAAAAAGAGAACAGTGAGTAAGTTCTGCTTTGTGTCACGTGAGGTAGGAGAGAATTAAACTTCTCTAACAGAAGAAAACAAAATCAGAAGGAAACGGTACACTGGAAGCCCATTTCTCTGGGCACCCAGCAATCAATGAGCCTGTGAAAAGGAAACGTCAGCTCAGTTTTACACAATCACTGGGAATGCCAATAACAGAGTTAGGAATTAAACACTTTTTAAAACCTGCTACTTTTCAGTATCACATGCCACGCTCACTTGGCCCTGAGTCTGTCAGAGTTCTGCTGCCTCAGCCCCAGGGAGCCATGATGCCAACAGAGAGTGGCTCCTAACCCCCGAGACACGCGTTCCCCCACACCTCCTCCAGCCCCCCGCTTTTGTGTTGGAGGCTGGACGACCTGAAGGGCAGAGCAGCAATACTGAGCCTCTCTCTGTCTCACCCGCGTTCCCATGGGCATGCAGTTTCCAAAGCGAAGATGCAATGGCTTGAAGAGACAAAGCTAGAGGAAGGAAACTCGTCTACTGGCTGCAGAAGAAAAATGCTGTCTTGGATCCCACTGGTACAGCAGATGAGCAAGAAATTAGGGGGGTATAGAAATAAACTCAAACACAGGAAGATGACCGTTTCCGAGAGTAATTGCTTATCCAAGCAGTCATAAAGAGACTGACGTTGGTGTTACCAAGGTCTCTGAAAGCAATTATTTTAACGTACCTGCAAACTGAATATAAAATAGCCGCTAACGCTTTGTTCCGCGATCACATCCTCCATGGTGCGCAAGGTAGTGCCCAAGTATGAGTTCAGGAGCTGGGTGGGAAGCAGCCCAACCGAAGAAGCCATCAGGTAGTTGGGTAGTGACAAATCTGTAATCTGAGTAGAAGACAGCGTAAGACACGGAGCACAGCTCCAACACAGTCTACGTGCACAACCAACCAGGCTGCCGCTCCCGCAACCATCCCTGCAAAATAATTACAGCATCCTGACGTTCCCGCCCCGAAACTTTTCCACTGTGCACGTATCCAAGATCATAAAGCACCACAGTGTGTGGCTAGTTTTCATCTGGCCTGTTTTAAAGTTACCAGGTTTTATTTCATTTCATCTCACGTGACGCAACATCTCTGTGCGGAAGTCATTAACCAAGGATGCAATTACACTGTTCATTGAAGATGTTTATTTCTTCATGGAGAACAGAGCCCTACGATTTATGAGAACTTGCCTGCGGGAAGAAATTACTTTATCAAATGTGAAGGTCTAAAGCAAAAAAATCTATTCGCTTTGCATTTTACATGTATGGAAACTAATAAAAGAGGTAATTGTTCAAAATGTCACTGTCTTAAATATGATCTAGGTAAACAGCATGGCAGATACAATTTCCCTCTGCAAGGGAAGTTCTATAGCTCATTAAGAGAGATACATGTATCAGCTATATCTATACTGATATACATGGGTATCATTAAGATTCTTTACCAAGATATTTTACATCCCACTTTAATTAGTGAACAAAATACACACAGCTATAGCTTTTGTTAGTGTCTCCGGAAAAAAACACTCCTATTACTTTAAAGTATCTTCCTCTCTTTGCTGTGAAATCTCTGTTCCGAGTCGGTACGTGGACAGCTTACACGGGAACAAAGCACACAGTACCAGCTAAATCAGTATCAGCAGCCATTGGGAAATATGGAATGCAAGAGCCAAGAAGCCAAAAGATATTTACTCAAGAAAAATGAAAACAGGAGGAAACTATGGGTTAAAAAGCAGTGTGAAAAGGGTGATTTTGAAACAGGCAGTCTAAGGAATTTTCCAGACGATTCAGTTGATCAGATAGTAATAAACCAAGTTTTAATTACGAACAGCCCCTAACGATGGGAGCCTACATGGAAATTATTGACCTTGACAGTTTTGTACAATGTCGAAGACAAGAGAATAGCAGCAAAGTTACTCATTTCATCATGCTATTCTTAAAATAAACTTTGGTTACTATGAAAGTCACAGTGCTGAATTCTCAGAGCTCTAAGCACCATCAGTGGAAAGTTTTTGGGAGGAAGGAAGGGCAACGGAGGAGGAGAATGCAACGAAGCATAAAGATTAAGAATAATTCACTGGAACAAGATCCAATAAGCCAATTCCAAACTTCACACTGCAAATTATACTTCCCACAGACTAAAATATATGTACCAGCAGCACAAATAATACATTTCCCTCTCTATACAAGATTAATTTAGATTTGTAATGAAAAAGCACTACATAATTATGTCAGAACTTCACATTTGACCGATGCTTCGAAAAGACTTTTTTTTTTAAAAACATTACAGTAATCTGGGGCATGTAATAAGAATGCACAACTGAAACTTCCCATATTGCCAAGGGAATGAAGGAGCTGCTATTAAAAGTCTCTGAAATACTAACGCTGAGGAAAGATTTGCTAAGTAGGACGCTATCATTAAAACTAATGGAGCTGGGAAACTTCCCAAAGATTGTTTTAACACTGCTGGCCACCTCTTTTGGTTTTGTATACATTATTAAGGACACTTCGGTTGCAGAGCAACACATCTGCACATCTGGATCTGTCCTGAAGCAACCATTCCTCCCGAGTCATGACTGAGACTCTTTCCAAACGAAGGGAATGCCAGTGGGTACACTGGACTGCAACTTGTGCTTCCACTAATACGAAAGCTAAGAAGAAGGGGGAAAAAATTTTGCAGGTGGCCTTTTAACTCCTGGTTTGCAAGGTTTAGACCTGCGCTGGTATCCCTTCCCCTAGAAGGCACAAGAAGCGGATGCTGTCCCTACCTAAGAAACTGAGAAATTGTCAATAAAACTTACAGCTTTCCGTATTTTTCCTTCTACGAACTTCACCTGTTCTATAAACCTGCCAGGCTGGGGTCTGGGTGGCCAAGCTGCCAACAGCAGCTCCCAGGACTCTGTTTCTGCTGAAAGTTCAAGCCAGTGAAATTAACAGTGAAATCCCAAGGCAAGCACAGATGCAACTGCGTTATGGGCTGTACCAATGTATTTAAATAAAACTAAGAACTACCCATCTGCTCTGGTAACGAGAGCATTAGCCAGAAACTCTCCCATTAAGCCTTGGAAGGGCTTTTAGCAGCCGAACTTTTTAGTGTATTCTTTGCAGCTGACACCTTTGGTTCAGTGCTGTCAAAGCACAAATGCTTGTGGCAGGACTTTGTTGCGGGTTCACATGCCTTTGGGGATTGCAGCAGATTTCTCCCCCCTCCACTTACAAACCCCCGTGTTTCAGATCAGACAAACTTAACAACCGAGAGCAAAGGACAATTCTGATGGTCCTTATTTTCTACCCCCCCCCCAAAAAAAACT
>VXAK01011575.1:10845-26204 GCA_013399435.1 Arenaria interpres | reverse complement strand
TTGTGGTGAGGGGCCCAAAATTGGACACAGTACTCAAGGTGAGGCCTCACCAGGGCCGAGTCCAGGGGGACGATCACCTCTTGGGTCCTGCTCACCACACTGTTCCTGATACAGGCCAGGATACCACTGGCCTCCTTGGCCACCTGGGCACACTGCTGGCTCATGTTCAGCCGACAGTCCACCAACACCCCCAGATCCTTTTCTGCCAGGCAGCTCTCATCCAGAAGGATGAGGATTGAAATAAACCCAGCTTCTAAAATCAATGGCAGAACCCCTGACTGGGTGTTACGCTCTGTCAGGCCTTGTTGCTGCAACAAAGCACAATTATATCGCTCTACATGTTTGCAAACCTCGGTGTAGTGTATCTACTAAATTATTTCTCTTAGTTTCCAGCTGATGAGTTACGAGGAGGGAAGGAGGATTCACAGGATATGAAGCCTAATTCGCCTCCCATTTTAATTGTTATGGCTTGGCCCCATGGAAAAGAACATCTTAACTAGAAGCCCCAAAAATCAGAGCAGGGTACCAGCCTGGCGCTCCTCTGCCATGCCTCTGAAAGGAGCGGCAGATTATGGCCGAGTTTGGGAAATGGTTCCCCGTCTCACCTCTCAGGTGCTGAGACTACACACAGAAACTCCTTTTTTTTGTCTGTTTTTTCGGGTGTCTGCACAGCTACTCCAGCAGCTGAGACCATGGAGTTCCGAGAGCAGCAACCCATTGGGTTCGCAATAAAGGTTTTGCCAAAGGCTCGAAGCGTCCTCTCTTTCTTTTGAAGGGTTCAGCAGCCCTCAGCAGGCTTCAGCGGGCACTCAGGAACTCCTCAGAGGTGCTCCACATCAAGCAGCTTAGGAGGTAGGCACAGAATACAAACAAATGGTTCATCAGACGAGACAGCCAAGGCTGAGAGGACTTAAATAATGTTGATGTTGAAACCACGTGAAAAAAAGAAAGGACTGCGTGTTCTTTTCAGTCTTGTTCCCCCTGCCCCCCAGTCACAAAAGGCGCTGTAAACATAAAAATGCCTTTTAGTACTGCTTAAATGGAGTTATACAGGAGAAAGTACAAGAAACAGGGCGGGGGGACAGGGTCTGTGCGTGGAAGAGCCTGCTCTCTCCGTCCCACTCTGTCCAAGGTGACCTGCATGCACCGATCCCTGCACTTGAGGGCAGCTTTTCCATGGCCAGGAGGAGGAACCTCTAACGCTGTGAGAGCCAGCCTCGCGCTCGGTAATTAAGATTAGCGTGTTTGCTAAATACGAAGCCTGTGTACAGAGCAGATCTCTAGAGGGCACGCAGCTTCGGCAAGCGGGAGGCACGGCAGTTTGGACTTTTGAAAACAAACATTCCCCAATTGCACCTCTTGGCAGCTTCAGCAGAGCCGGAATAGCTGTCTTAAAAAATATTTAGGCGTGTTGAAACCATTTGTTGACTTTGAGACTGACTTAAACTGCTCATACATCGATGACAATAGCATGTGTTTAAACTGAAGCTATTGAGTAAACTGGTATAAACGATGTTGTTAAATAAAATCAGAAAAAGGTTTGCAAAGAAATAGCAGCGCATGAAGTTTAATCATGCAAGGAGATACTTTGGCCTGCCCTCTTTTTACTGTGTTCTGGGCACAATTGTGCTTTCTTCAGCCAATAAAACCCAAATGAATACTGCAAACAATTGCATACAGCGTTATTAAACACACAGAAAAATTATATGTGTCACTGGCACACACGTTCAGGTGAAGACATCCACAAAATGTGAAAGCATCCAGAGGTTTCCATTGCGGGGCTTTACAGCTCATCATTTCTCTAGCTCAGATCTTCACCTGGATTTAGAGTTTCTTTGTGAAGGTGGCTGCTTGCGGGGTTTGAGCCATCTATACCGTTGCTGCTCAATCGTTATTATAACAGTTTCAATTACAACAGCCCTCACTGGGCTACAACAATTTTTTCCCACTGTCTGGCTCTTTGTACTTTGCACCCTCAAAACACTATATAAGCACTTTGTGTTGGATTTATTGCCTCCGTCTCCCTTGAAGCACTTGAAATCACCTTTGTAAAATATGCGTACATTAAATCAAGCAAATTGTACATTTCAATGAATCTGCTCCAAAGATGCTTTCCAGGTCGTCGGGCGATACAGGCAGTCTGCAAACCCGGCTCAACACATGGGCAGCATACCAAAGACATCCCAGGAAGATGTTCTCAGCCTCAAAAGACGGTCTTTCCCCATTATTCCTCCCAAAGTAACAGAAATTATGATGTAAACCATTTAGCAAGTCCTAACTTTGGTAGAGAATTTCTTCTGCGTTGGAAGAGCGCCTTGAAAGCTTTCTCCAGCATCGAACCGGCTGCCTTTGTAAAACCTCTACGTAATGTTTGCTTGTTTACTTCTTGTCATCAGCAATAAGGCAGAAGGGTTAAGTTAGACACAAAGGAAATTAGTACCAAATCTGGGATCTGAAATCGCCTCTTTGCTCCTATTTGAATTTTTCTTTTTTCTCTCTTTAAAAAAATGTATAGAGGATTATTTATTATTTTTTTTAAAGTAAGTTTGTGCAGTGAGAAAACTTCTCAACGTTTTCCTCATGGTTTTTCACAGTTTTTTGTAACATATTCTGAAATGGCCGTTTCAATGCAGTTTGTATTCCTTCAAGAAATAACGTGTTTTATGAATATAGGAACACCTCGTATTGCTCCATCTTTGGCAAAATGTTAGCTTTTGCCACCATGTACGGTCCCAGCGGTAACACCGAACCTCGTCCTTTATTCCCTGTTTCCAGTCGGTAGCGGTGGGAGGTTCACGGGTCTCTGTTTTCCTTCCTCCTGTGTCCTTGCTGGCTTTCTGCCTATGCCCCTGTGGTAGCAGGCATCTATTATTTCTTCAAGCCGTCACACCAGGAGCTTCAGGCACGCAAATCTCTTCAAATTAACTTCTCTGTGCCCCTTAGCAGCTGTTCCTGCTTTATGGCTTTACTGCCGGATGGGCAGCAGGCACCAGTCCTGAGCCAGGACCAGCCGAGACGCCATTCCATCCTCAGAGCAGCAGCGCTGTTAAATTCCTCACCGGAAACTGGAAAAGCTAATCAGCTGTATTTTTTTCATTAAAAATCACGTTTGTTTTTCTTTATGCGTGTTATTAATAAACTGTCAATAAAACAGGGCTAGTTTTCTCCCAAAGGAAATACTGAAGAGCTATTACGTGGACTTGTATGTATGATTCTTTCATGGGTTCTGAATGCAACTCCACACCACTCCAGCACGAAATTAGCCTTCATCTCAAGAATTCCTAATTTTCTTCTTTAATTGTCAAGGCCTTCCTGATTTGTCTCACATCTAGCAAGACATACAAGAGCATTAAAATTTTTTTGCTGTGAAATAGTTACATTATAAAGGGTGAACTCCATCTCAGCTCCTCTAAAATGCACAGAAATTTCCATAAAATAATTATTTCACAGGGTAAAAAAAAAAAAAAAAAGACGAAAATCAACAAACTACGTATGAAGTCGATTTTGACATTTAATAACTTGAGCAAATAGTCACAGTGTGTGGTAGCAACATTATCCTTTGGTATAAAAAGCAGACCAAGTTATACTGCTAAATCAATTATATTTGATCAATTATGATTGATCGATCAATTATGATTCTATGATTCTATGATATTTATTTCATGATCTTCTCACATACAGCATATGTTTATGGAAACTAATGTGGTCTTTGCTAATTATGTCTGGATTAAGACCATGCTCTATTATGAGCCTCTCCATTCCGCAATAGCTCATTGCCATCATTAGAGAGAGGCTGTGATGCCTGTTTTCCTGACCTGTGACTCTTTCTGTAACACATGCTTTGCTCCAAGGTGCCAGAAGAGAACAGCTGGATTCCTGCAGATGCCTTTACTTCCTTCCTCACGAAGCAGATGTTGTGAGCTGTTTCCTTCCAGATCACCTTCATCGATTATATCATAGACACACACTCCATTAATGACAGAGACATAAATAATTGCTTCGAGTTCGAATTCATGGGCGAACAGTACCTGCAGTCCCTCAGGACCTGTACTACCCTCAGGAGCACTGACATCCAATGTGCAGATATCCCAAACTGTCAAGACCCAGTTCAATACAGGTAATATTTATTTTGCTAATTCTAAGGAAAATTGTGCTACAAATGCAAACTACTTGTCTGGGTTACACACAGTTAATGTGCTACTAGAGGTTGACATGTACAGAGGAGGATCACATCTTTCTTATTGGCGTCCATGGCATTGAGAATGTTTTGGGGTGGGTTTTTTTTGTTTCTATGTTTGTTTTGTTTTGCTGTAACTATAATTATTTTTCCTGGATTTTTTTTTTTTTCTTTCTTTCTTGCATGGAGGTAGAAATGAAGTTTCATCAATCAGTTCCTTAAAGAAATCAGAAAACTGCCATGAAAACTGATGTGAAGGATTGAGCTTCTGTTGAGAGCCGAGATCCAGTATCCTGGCTCTGTGTAAGACCTTCAGTCTTTATGATTTAACTCTCTTGTTTCCCAGTTGCCCCTTCCTTTTAAAATTTGTCGTGCGCTTTAAACTCTCAGCCCTTCAGATGCTTCATGTTACTTCAATGTCCACTACTCCTTCAATATCCACTTGCCCATTTGCCTGAAACTTGCTGGGCAGAAAGGAGAGTGCATTTCTTTGGCAATACCTTTGGAGATTGCTTCAGAATTAAGACAACTGACCATAAAGTTGGTGCGTAGTGATAAAGTCAATCCCAGTAGCTTCCCAAAAGATACAAGAAGCTTTTTGCAAAGTTACCCTTTACAGACATGCCAAATACAGGAACAACTCGATGCACTGGTATTTGGAATCCATGAAGCATTTATTTATTTTTTATTGTCTTGATTTTTAATTAGCATTTTACTTAGCTAACTTTGAGCAGTCCTTTCCCATCTTTGTTGTTATCTCTTTATCTCAGAAACTACAAATGGAGTCCACTGCAGGTAATCAAGTTGCTCAGGCATGATTTTTCCGTGGTAAATCCATGCTGACTGCTCCAAATCATCTTCTCCTTCGTGTTTGCAGAAGACTTTATTTGCGCTGTGTGCCTTTGAGATAACAGGCAGAAAATAATTACTCAGAGTATATTTTTATTGCTGCCACACCTTTCTCAGTACGTGCTTTATGGTACAGTACATATACTATGAGCACTGAACGTCACCAATGGATAGCAAACACGAGCAGAGCCGAGTCCAACCCCGGTCCAGATCCGGGGACTGTGCTGTGCGTGAGCCTTCACACTGTGTGTCTGAATCCGTTTGCCACAGGGGAAGAGACTAAAGAAGGATGGACAGGGAGAAGGAGAAGCTAAAGGGCCACATTACTTGTCTCCCCTCCCTCCCTGCCATCCTGCATCTTCCAGTCAACTCTACCTGCAGGGTATTGTCCTCTCATTAAGAGCTATTTCTGTAAATAGATAACAAACAGAAGGAGGGGGATTAATAAAAACCCTACACGACAAGTAGTTACATAGCTGAGGGCTTGATCTGATTGAACAGGACGTTACAATAGCTGTAGGACAAGTTACCCTCCTTGACATCAGAGGTTTTGCATGAGCAGAACCTCTCATGCAAGCACCCAGAAGCACAGAAGCATCCAGGCTTACCTGGTCTTCAGCGTAACAGAAGGCTGCTTCAACAGCAGAGGCAATAAAGTAGTTGTAACTCTGCTGCAACCAATTACGAAGTTCCTAATTATGAAGAATTATTTAGGATTTCCCCCAAGGAGTTCTTTTTTAAAGAGTATTGGAGATTATCTCTAAAGACCTCCTCTAACGTGTCACACTTAAAAGCATCCCAGCTTCTCAGATGTGCTGCTCAAGGGAGCTCTTTCTATTTTATTGGTACCCACTAGAGAAAAATAAGCAGCAGCCAAGTCACAAAAAGGTTGTTTTTTATTACTTAACATCACAGCAATCTGCTGTTGCTAACCTCGTTGGAAAATTGCGGGGAGCCGAAGATGAGTGGATGAGCTGATTCACTGGGGAACATGATTGACTGATGATGGGAAAATAATGAGAAGTCCCAAGGAAGCTCGTCGCAGCGAGAAACTTCAGCAAAAAGAGAGTTTTAAAGAGAAGCGTTCTATTTTTCCTCTTTTTTTTTTCTTTTTTTTTTTTTTTTTTCCCTGAAAGCGTCCCACATTTTCATGGTACACTTTGATCTGCACCTTTTTGCCTGGGTTATTCTCACACCACAGAAACACTGCTTCTTCCCGTGCGACAGCGAAAAGGCTGCACATGTAGCCTCTGTTTCCTTCTGGCAAGGTAAAACCAGCTGGCTTTAAGCTGTTTGATAAGAAAAGTCTAGAATAGATCATCTGTGGTTGGAGAAAGCAGATGTGTACCCCCCATGACTGGACAATAAACCGCTCTTCCAGCTGCCAGGATTTAGATCAGAGCAAAGCACGTGTAAAGAGCCCCAAAATATCTCCCCACCTGTTTCCTGCCCTTGCACGGACTGTAACAGTCTCTGTGGTTTGGAAGCAGAACCCAAGAGGGAAGGTGTGATTTCAAAGCAGCACGACACGAGGTAGAACGTTCAGCGTGGCAACGGGGTCTTCTGTGCCCGCTGTCTTGTGGAAGAGCCAAAAGGTTGCCCCATCATCATGAGACACTTGCAGATTCAGGGTGTCTGTGGCAAAGATGACCACTTTGTGGTCTGGAACAGCATCTCTGCTTTCCTGTGAGGGGAAAAGAAGGAAAATCCAGTCAACTGAGGGGACAAACCACAGAGCCAAGGGCTTTCTCCTTTCTCAGAGCTCAAGCAAGACAAAGCTGTGGCAAAGGATGATGATACTTCATACCAAGACCTCAGAGAGGAGAGGACAAGCACACATGAGCTTTAGAAGAAAGCCAGAGGGAAGCCAACCTGCCTGTCTCTAGCAGAACTTTGCTTTCAGGGGAACTCAGGAAACGGGTGAACTTTCTGGTTCTTCCTCACTGCTGATGTATACAGGCGGTACCGCATTAAGTCCTACCCTTTAAGGTATAGATTACCACACAAACATGGTTGTCCCTTTTGAGTTCTTTTGGAATTAAATTTAAACATACACTGCCCTAGCAGTAGTGTTACCACTGCAGCAGCTCTGCTTTGTTTCCTACATTCCTGCAACAGGGTGATTAAAATAATGAACCTGCTTTTACGACAGAAGAGCCTCCTGTAAAGGAAATAATCTCATCAGCCTTCTGAACTGGTCAAAATAGTCCTGTTTCAGTGCCGTGCAGACCAGAGTTGCTACTCCACCAAGGTGACTTTTAAACCTACAGTTGAGCCTTACGCCTTCCCAAGGGACTGCCAGGCAGGAGCTCTCTTGAGGGTTTTTTGGAAGCCCCACGTCTTGGTTGCTCCAAGTCCCTTGGCAACACCGCCGTCAACAGATACACACAACATCCCCTGATGGGGTACACTCTACTGTGTGGCAGCAGAATCTAACACTGAAACACACGCCCTCAGGCATGGCGATAACTTTTCTTGAGAAACTTGGCAGGAGGCTGCAAGGCTGCTTTAGCAGTTGTGCCAGAGAGCTCCAGAAAAGGGGAGCAATTGTAAAGGAATTATTCCCACTGCTTACTTCAGGCATCACTTTCCAGCCTAACTATGTAACCAAAAAGAAGAAAACAATCACCATTAAGATGATAATTAAGTAATGACACAGGTTAAAAACAAACAAACAAACAGGAAATTATTCTTTTCTTTTTACTTCCTGAGCTTGTATTAGGCAGCTGACGCGGGCCAGCTCCTGAAAAAGCACTTCTTTGACAACTGGGCAAAAATCAAAAGATAAATTTGAAAGCCATCTCCTTTGCAGCTCTCGTGACAGGACTCTTTTCAGCATGCAGTGAGACTCCTTTAAAAACATTACAAGTCAGTCTATCTAAATATGCTGCATTCCTTTTAGGAGAGGCTCTTATCTGCTGGAGCCGTTGTGTCCCACAATAGTTTATTCCGTCTGTCCTCATCTAATGTTCAGGATATCGGCATGATTTGCCCAGAGAGCATGAGATTAACCTTTTCACTTTATAAAGTGCTGGTTTTAGCTGTATTGCATACAGTATGATCCCAGGATCCTATCAAGGACCCATCCTCTGTGAACCTCCCACAGCCCAGCAACGTGGGGTCTTCTGAGAAAAATATGTTCTTTGTGATTTCCTTTACGGTATGGGAGGGAGGAGAGGGAGAATGCTATTCACTGGAGAGAAAGAAGAGTAAGTTACACCAGTTAGGGTGGCTTCCGTATGACCAACTCTGAGGCAGTTTCAGGCAGGCAATGGGATGCAGACAGTGCGATGGATGGAGACAGGCTCACACATCTCACTCTGGAGCTCCATCACTCCTGGATTTAGTCCACGTTCCCTCTTGAATGAGCAGCTCTAATTGCATTATCCAGAGAGATTTTGGCCATGAGGAGCAGGGACAACTGTGAATGAGACCTTGATACAAACCCTTAGTCTCTTGTCGACCTCTAGACACTTTTTAGAAAGTTTACCCCTTCTGAGTAGCTATAATTCAGCAGAATTATAGCTTTGTATAGGCTATATAGCTTTGTGCAGCCACCTTTAGTGCTGGGGAGTGAAGAAAAAGAAAATAAGAATACTCAGAGCTGGAGAACCTAAGAGAAGGAGCAATGCAAATAAAGCACATCCAATAAAAGAAGGTTTGTGCTTGATTTAGATTCTGTTGCCATTTATATATAAAATAACCTGGTTAGTTCAGGTTGTTCAGCACCTGGAACATTCTCTTTACTGCTTGCCAAAAATAAATTATTAAGCCTTATTCTTTGTGACAAAGGACACTGGAAAGGGAAGCCGGGGAGAAAAAGACAGGAGAGTAGGCCTTGAGAAGTATTCAGAATATTCCACGGTGGGTTTGTAGGCATTTCTAAGTACACCTGAAGCCACCGAGAGACCAGGATTTCTGGCCCACAAATACAAGAGACTTCAGGAACTGCTGAGCCAGGAATGACGGGAGGAACAGACCTCGCAGGTGAGGACGCCTGAACCCTTGTCATATTCTTAGCAAGGGAGGAAACGAATATTTCAGTAATTATGCCACTGATTCAGTTTGAAATTCTAAGTGAAATAGAGCGCCTTGATGCTGTTTCCCTGCTCACAGATGTTTCCATGCATAGTTTTGTTCATGTTTACTGCTACGCCAACAAATGTGCATCAAATGCCTTCCACTGCTGCTTTTTTTCCTCAGAACCTCTGCCAAACCATAGGATTGATTGGTTTTCAGTGTTTACAGACAGTTTGAGAGTCTATAAACTGCCGTTCCTGCAATATACACACAAAAGCAAAGGAAGGAGAGGAGTAAAAATGTCTTGCCTGCTTTGATGGCAAAATGGTCTGTACAACAAGGAACTGTAAATTCTTTTCGTTCTTTTCTTTTAAGATTCAACAGCTGCCAAACTCATACTCTGCTAAACTCCAGTATTTCAAAAATGCAGTGACTGTAACTGGAAGGGATTTTGCTGACGAACTGGAGTGCCGTCCCTCTAGTTCTGAAGCTGGCTTTTCCAAACCAGCTCGTACAGCCCCTCTTGTATCTGGCTGTAGAGCTTCTCCCAGCCCCAGCTTGGACCCCACCTTCTAGATGTTATGATCCTTCCTCGTATTCTCTTCCTTCTGTCATCAAGAACCACTTTAATCCTTCAAACTAAATATGGAGATGTTAATTAGTACTAATTAGGTTAATATACATGTTAGAACCACACAAAAGACTTGTCACTGGAAGCTGAGAAAGGAAGAGGGAAGGAAGCAGAGGAAGAAGAGAGAGTTTATTTGTGGAAACCACTTCATAAGCACCAAGGACGGCTCTGGTTGTTATTTCTGAGGTACAAAACCAAAGCAAAAACTTGCGTTTGGACCCATAAGCCTGGCTGAAACCAGAACAGCTGCCAAATAATTAGGCCATCTTGGGAACCTCTTTTACTGAACAGTACTCTCCATTATACTGCTGTTTTCTCATGTGAGTTACTCAGTAGAGTGAGCAGAAGGAACAGGTCACTGAGTGAAGGAAAGAGAAAGTCTCCAAGAAAAGGGAGAACTAAAAGATGTTACACAACTGCTCAGGTGCAAAGATTCTTCTTCTGGAAAGAGCACACAAAGCTCAACTGCTTCTCTCCAAAGAACTGGGTGGATATTAGCAGGAACAACGGTAGAAGAGCTGTGAGGAGAATGAAGCAGAGCAGAACCACAACACCCAGACAAAAAGCAATTTAAAGCTTACGCAGAGAAGAGGGGAGGCCTGTGTTGGCATGGATTTAACAAAGGATGGTGAAGTGATGGAAGCAGAGCAATAGGAAAATATTATCCCAACAATGCAGTTGCCGCTGCCACTTGTAAATGCTATATAATAGATAATAATGAATAATCAGTCACCATCTTGATAATTAAAAGATAATTGTCTTACTCTATGGCTGTAATGTAAATGGAGAAGTGCTAACCCAACTGAAATTTGTGCTAATCGTACCCTTCTTCTGTATAGGTTTGCTTGAATTTGCTTATTTTGGAAACAAAGCAAAGCTTTAACTTCATTTGTTAAAACTCTATAGGCGGCAGAACTAGCCAGTATTTCACTCTGCCTCGTGACCGATTAGTCAAGTTCCCAGAATCAGCAGATTTACAGGTGCAGAAGTTTTAACTTGTTCCCAGTGTAAGGGACGTAGGTGACTTATGGGTTGTGAGATTAACAATGAAATAGCGAGCTCTGACCTATGTCTCAATGATGTACGCCGCTGGTGGATATTTACCATTTTGCACCAGCACATTTCTGTGAGATGTCCTGAACGTCCCCAGCATTAAAATTACGTCAACATAGTCAGGTTTGGTCATCACTTACAACAGAACAGATCTAGACTAATAACAGTATTAAATTTCCATCAGCAAGAGAATGAGACACCAAGAGCACTTGCCTTTTTTCTGGAAAAACCCAGAACAAAAAATGTTGGTATTACCTTTCCCACAAGTTTTTACATTGGCAGAAGTGATGGGAGAATGGAGAACGAGGCTATTAATTCACCAGCCTCAGAATTAATTTCTAAGCTTTATTATTGTCTCCACTGAGACTCTCCAATTATTTTTGCTATAGCATCATTCCAATTATTTTCAGCTGCTCGGCAATTAGAATTTGCAGAAAAATTCTGACTCTTTGAAAGTTGTGCTCATTCTGAATGGGAACAAAACCAGCTTTCTATAGTTTCTTAAAACACAAGTTTCTGGAGGAGATGCTGTTTCAGGAAATTTGAAATGCATTACTCTAAGATAATTAACTAGTAAAGAACTTTGAGTTTCAAACATGACAATTTATTCTGAAAAGGATCAAAATTAATCACACTGACATTGCTAGAATGCTTTTCAGTTCTTTTCATCAGAATTTCATGAAAAGCAGTGCCTTTTTTCAGAGGGTTCAGTTTTTAATGAAGCTTCATTTCCCAAAGGAGAAATTTTCCTACAGTAAATTTCTTACCTTTTTAATTTTATCTGTTGTTTTATATACTCTGTTCATCTGAAACTCAATTATACAAATGCTGCAGACACTTGTACCACCAGCACTGCCACTTTTTCTAGGTCTGCGTCTCTTACTCCATCTGCCAGTACAAAAATGTATTACAACGCATACATTTCAGCTCTATGTATATGGCATTTAATAGTTTGAAGATTGTCTAAGGGTTAAATATCGGTACCAAACGATACCAGTAAATGCTGTAAATCTGCAGTACACCCCAGCTTTAAATCTAGTTTTCTGTGTTTGAAGGGAGTGCTAGCTAAATGAGGCCCTTCTGCTTTTTAAGGTGATCAGAGGGAAATGGGTAGATTAGGAAAAGAAGCTTATCTAAAAAAAAAATTAGGAGGGAGGAATAGGGCTTGAAGTTGCAAAATACAAGACAGTATCTCAATTAAGAGGAAAAAGCGTTCCAAAGAACGGATGTACTTGGAGCATGGCGAAGAAATTAATTGGTTCTCTTTCTTTAGGGTAATAGGGAATTAGAGAGAGGCTGGAGTCGCACTGCAGACCTGTTGTGTAATTTCCCTGTCTGCTCTTACAAATGAAGTGGATGGGGATTTGCTTTAGCTGGACAGCCCTTTTCCCAAAGGCAGGGTGAAGAACTGAGGGATAAGGCTCAGCTATAGGTCCAGGCAGGATGCAGCAGGGCCAACGGGAGTCGAAGCAACAGATTTGTGGGTGGGAAACTCCGAGGTGACCCCTGGCAAATATTTGCCAGGCTGGGTTTGGTAGAGTCGGACCCAACATCTGTTCTGAAGGACCGGGGGGAAAAAAAGAAGTGTAAAGCAAATACCAACACAAGACTCAAGGGTTGTTTGCCAGAGACTCCAGACATTTATTACTGAGCACACAAACGGAAATCTGACCTTTGGCAAGAAGATACGATTGGACAGAGCGTGCGCAGGGCAGACGGCGCCGCTTTATCACCGAAGGAGGACACTGGAAGCAGCTGGTTGAAGTACACTGGGGTTTATAAAGTGGAGACTGACACATTCCGCACACGTGTCACCTGCGTAGCAAATAATGCACGTTGTCCTGGGGAGGAGGAGATCAGGAGATCACCCTCTTTGCAGCTCAGGCACCTCGCCAAGTCGGTGAGACACGTAAAATCTGTCCACAGCCTCTCCGGCAGGCCCAGGGTCTCAAACTTCTGCAGACACATCTTTGCCCTTACTTTAGATAGTGCAGAGTCAGCAAGGGAGCGGTTCCCAGGCTCCCACGAACAGTGGTGATGTTCATAGAATCATCTAGGTTGGAAGGGACCTTTAAGATCATCTAGTCCAGCCATCAACCTAACTCTGACAAAGAAACCATCACTAAACTGTGCCCCAGCACCATGTCAACCCGTCTTTTGAACACCTCCAGGGATGGTACCTCAACTGCTTCCCTGGGTAGCCCATTCCAATGCTTGATAACCCTTTCAGTGTAAACATTTTCCTAATATCCAACTTGAACCTCCCCTGGCATAATGTTCTTTTACTAAAGGCTGCTTTAGTGGCTTTAAAATGTCTTAGATATAATTTGCCTCCTATTCAAGTGAGATCCACCTGATAAGTACATGCATTTACTGTTCAACTGCCTGTACATTCCTCATTGTTGACAACATAAAGCAAGAAGGGATGGTAAATCTTAGCTGTTATTTAAGGCGATGCTGAGAATTAAGGGCTCTGCCATAAATGGCCATTTTATTGCCACAGGCAAGAACCCAGGAGCACAGCAAGGACCGTTTTAGTGCGAGCTACAAAACGTGAAAGGGTACTTTATATAACTCATCCACCAGCTGTCCCGAAGTTCATAGAGTCATAGAATGCTTAGAGTTGGAAGGGAACTTAAAGATCATCGAGTTCCAACCCCTCATTTCCCCCAAAATTTCATGTAGATGATCCTCTGATGCCTGTCGCCTCCCAGGCAGACTCCTGTTTTCCACGTATGTCTGCTGAGCGAAGAGAAAGGATGGTCAGGACCAGGAAGGTCCGTACAAGGCTTTGCACAGTGTGAAGCAAGAAGGTTTGTGGGAAGGAAGCTGGGATGGGGATAACAGGACTCCAGAGGGGGCTGAAGAGAAAGACTCCTCCAGACCAAGGCCCAGGGGCTATGAGAATCTTGTCTGTTACAGATAAAAAAAAGACATCAGCTGGGATCCTGCAAGTGTTTTAAAAAAAAATAAAGAAAAGGGCAAAAATACAGCTGCTATACATCTCCATAAACCTTCTCATCCATACAAGGATTCCAGACATTAAATCCCCTCTCAGTCAAGAAACTGAAATTGTCTAAGAATATTCGTGTTGGCAAATCAAGTGCTGAGTAAAGACAGGTGGGGAAAGGATTAAATCTGGCACTTTTGTAATTTTTTGTGCATTGTATCCATCACAGAATTTTTTCCTATAGTCACCAGAATTAAAGCTCCCTCCTTGTGATCTTTTCAGATAATTCAGTCACTTTCCACCTTGAGAAACAGAATCAGGAGCCAACAGCTTTGAGTTATTATGGAATAGAATCATAGAATTGACTGGGTTGGAAGGGACCTTTAAGGTCATCTAGTCCAACCATCGACCTAACTCTGATAAAAACCATCGCTAAACCATGTCTCTAAAGATAAAGATCATTAAAGATGATCCAGTTAAACACACAGAAGAGAGGAGCATCCAACAGACCGTGCCAGCTTCTTCAAACAGCGCGCACCCTTGTCTTCACGTGGCCATCGGGGAGGGTGCTCTCCGTGGAAGCACTTTCCCTGCTTTAATTTGGGGTTTGCAGAAACTGATAGCCCATTAGCAGCTATCTTCGGTCATCATCCTGGCAACTGCTTTCCTGGATTAATCAGATACACCGCAAATGCTACCAACCCTTGTAAACTCCCAAATCCTTACCTGCGAGGAAGGCTTAGTGTGAGCAATTTTATATTTTTTTTTGATGACTTAGTAGGTAAGATTCAGAATTCCTAAAGCGTTCAGTTTCAGAAAGTCGCTGGGAATGACAAAGCCAATAAAAGGGAGAAGTTACAGGGTTCCAACCACCTTCGTGCTGTTTCATCAGATAACAATTCTGATTTTTATTTAAATATAAAAAGCTCAAAATGAGTTAAAATGAATAGAGGCGCCATGTTTACACTTCAAAATATAAATTAGAAGTTTATAAACTCTATTTTCTAAAAAGATAACATAAATTTCCTGTTCCTTTTACATTTTAAGGGAGAGTGATCTGAGTATTTGTTGATGTCATTTTAATGTTTTACAACTTCTGTCAAATGCATTATTTATTTTCAAGCATGTTTGCTGATTTACTTGTTTAGTTCTGAGCAAACACTCGAAAGTGGGAAGTTGGAAAGATTATTCAAATATTATTATTCTTTTCCACCAGCTCTGGTTGAGAGCCAGAAGGCGGCATGTATGCTGAAAGCCCGCTCTTCTAACACTGTAATTAGGAGAGACTGGAGAAAATTCCCTAAAGCTTTTGGCTAGACGGTATTAGGCTGCAGTGTTAAAGAAAAAAAAAGACATCTAAATTAAAGGAGGAGCGCTCCTCTCGTGGCAGATTAGAGTTCAGATGGGAGACCAGAGCGTGCCTGCAGCCTGGGTCGTTTTGAAGCCCTGGAGCGTGTCCAGAGGAGAGCCACCAAGATGGTGAGGGGTCTGGAGAACAAGTCCTACGAGGAGAGGCTGAGGGAACTGGGCATGTTTAGTTTGGAGAAGAGGAGGCTGAGGGGGGACCTCATTGCCCTCTACAACTCCCTGAAAGGAGGTTGTAGAGAGGTGGGGGTTGGCCTCTTCTCCCAAGGGAATAATGACAGGACCAGAGGAAATGGTCTGAAGTTGGGGCAGGG
>VXAK01011575.1:0-10817 GCA_013399435.1 Arenaria interpres | reverse complement strand
TAGTGCCTGGGATTGTTGGGTTGTGTCTGTTTGTGGGGTTTGGGCTTTTTCTGTCATGTTTTGGGGGGGGTTTTTTGTGTGTTTGATTATTTTTTTTTTGTGGTTGGGCTTGACGATCCCAAAGGTCCCTTCCAGCCGTGAAGATTCTGTGATTCAGTGATTCTGCTTTTTGCTCAAAAGGTGAAAACAGTTTGGCTTTCATATGCTTTCTACAACAAAATTGCAAGAGATGAGAAGAGAAAAATTACACATCTCTGAGAGTTAAGAGTAGGCTGTTTAAGGTAAAAATCTGAGAGCCACATGCTACTCAGGGACTCGATGTGGCAGGGGGGGCTGTTGGAGGCAGAGCATTTGCCTCTGTGGCTGGAGGACAGCCGGTGGCTTTGTCTCTGTGGCCAGAGGACAGCCGGCGGCCGTGCCCCAGCAGCCCAGCTGGGACAGGGACAACCCTACTTCTAGACCCTTCACGTGTCATGGGTGTTTCTGTCCCGACGTTTCCAGCGTGGACTGCGACAGATGTGAGCGTTCCCTCCGGCTGTAGCCTGAGCTGTACCTGAGCTGTAGATTAATGGAGTTCAGCAAGCCCAGCTGTTCATCTCCCCCTTCTCAGGAACATGATCTGTATATTTATTTATACTCGCATTGGTGCTCGTGGATGTAAGAGCAAATGCAAAGGGAACAAAAGGAAACCATTGAAGTGGAAATAAAAATGAGACCCGTGGGAACTCTGATTTTTAATTAGAAACACTGCACATCTATTATAATTTTAGCTCGCAGAGGTTAATAGAAAATGAGATCAAAGGCAGCATGTGTTTACCAATGGTAGATCATGCCAGACTAAGCTTCTTTGATGTGCTAACAGATCCGAATAGGAAATGCAGATCTCATCTATCTGAACTTGAGGGAAACATTTAATGTGCTGCCGCTTGGGACCATATCTGTTAGATGATTGAGAAAGGAACTCATAAAAGAGCTGTAAAACTGCATGAGGTTTGGAACAGGGCAGATGACAATATGATCCGGTGGAAAGGAGAACGGCAGTGCTGGAAGGAGGTTAGTAGTAGAGATCCTCGAGGATTTGTGGTTGGTTCCGTCATCTTCTGTAGCAGTACTTACACAGTTCCTCCTCCCCCAACCCCATCGGTTCCTGAGGGGTTTTTTAACCAGATGCTCCAGGGCTGCTCAGCACACAAATTCGATGCTGCCCTGGCCCCTGGGCTGTGTCACCCAGCTGGTGGGAGCCCACGTTGCAAGCCCCGTCCCTGCCTGCTTTCTCAATCCTCACTTGTGCTGCAAAGGTTTGCTCCAGGGAGGGCTTCGGTACCCGGCAAGCGCAGGGTTGGCAGTGCTTCCCACTTTCCTCTAGCACGGACGCTTTCAGGGCCACACAAATATCACAAAACCTTCTGGTCTCAAGTCCACTTGATAGCACTGCCCGGTCATCTTTCAATTGGTAAAGAAAACAGGCTCCTGTATCGGTTGGAAGCAAATAATGATCATAGGATTTTCAGTCTTAATCATAAATTCTTCATTTTTTAAATTTTTAATTAAAATTGCAGGTGTGACAAAGCAGAAGACTGCAATATCATTCAAGAGGAACTAGAGGACCTTAGAGCAATGGAGGCACAGCAGTGCAATGAGCTTCCATCAAATATATTGTAAAGCCATGCCCTCTGGACCTACAGTAAGGCTGGCGTTACAGACTGGGAGTTCATCATCTGGGGAGATGATGGACGGAGGATGCACTTTCAAAGAAGCAAAGATACCGAGAAAGTATCGTTTGAGCTGCTTCTAGCAAAGAAACATAAAACAACATTCTCCTTGTGAGCTACTTCTGGAAGATGGCATAAAAATCCTTGTTCCTTGCTTTGAGAAAGAGAAGCAAACATGAACCAGTGCAGAGAACACAGACACGACGAGGGAACTGACATCTTCTTTTAATGAGAGGGAAGCTAAAGAGTTTAGATTACTTTAGTTTAGTTTAGTTTAATTTAGCTAGTCTAGCAAAACCAAAGCTGAAAAAGGAAGCAATTATTCTGTGTAGAGCTATCAAGGTCAAACCTCAAGGAAGGAAAAAGACTTTTTAGCTGACACAATAATACATGGGAAGAAACTGGCCATGAATATGTTTAATCTGGAAAACAGAAAAAGAGATTTTTAACTATCAAGAGGAAGGTTGTCTCTAAGTAGAGGCAAATAAAAGCTTATGCAATTTTAGGACAGCACCTAAACAGCATATGGAAAGGCCACCTTGAACATTGCCAGCCTAGAGCAGGGAAAAGAAGCTGTAAGGCGTTTCTAATTTGCACCTGGACGTACAGAAGCCCAAGGGATACCAAAAATGCATGGCAGTAAGTAAAACCTGCTCTCAACAGCAGACCCTGCTCTCTAAGCACAGGTTATTAACACTGGGACTAAAAGGCCAGTCCTACACCAGAACAGGCAATTTCTTTGCTCTGGAGCCAGAAGTGAAACTGGAATCAGCTCTCTGTAGTCCCTGTAGACCCATCTGCTTCTGCTCCTGAAAATAGAGAAAGGCAACAAGAAGTGCAACCAAGGCCACAATAAGTAGCTTCAACCAACGTTCAGATCCACGGAACTGCTGGGTATAAATCCTCTGCTTGGGAAAAAAAACCGCGCGACCTTATAGAAAAGTTGACGTACGCTTTTGCGCTGAATTACTCAGACCCCAAGTAGGACGTGCGAGCGTTTTGAGGGTGAAAAGACCTCTGGACATTACCACGGCGACAGCCCTTGAGCTCCCCGCCTGCCAAGCCAGGAGCCCACTGAGCTGAAACTTGGCTTTGGGCACAGATCCGTCTGGGAAGCGTCCTCCGCTAAACAGAGCGGGTGGGCGACCGCCTGGGGAGGGGGGGGTTGCCATTTCATTTGTGCCACCTTGGCTGCGGCTGGTGACAAGCTGTGACACTTCTGATTCATTTCCAAGCTGTAAAACGCCGCAAGCTTTGTGCAGACCACAAGATGGCACAGCTGCAGTAGCTATATAGAACTGGATAAGGCAGCCCGGCACGAGCTCATTAAAAATGAGAATTAACATAGTATTTAATATCAATTAGAGATGGGTGAGCAAAAAAAATCCTGTTCTGGGCAAAAAGTTCTTATTTCTAGTTGAAGGGCAGCGTTTTCTGAGCCTATAAACAACAGACAATGCTGAAATCTTTGATTTTCAATATCTGCTTATGTATTTACAAAAAGCATTTCAAAGCAGAAAGGACTTTTGAACGAGGAAACCAGTTTTGTCTGAGATGTAATAGAACCCTGTGGCTCTAGATTATTTTCAGTCGAATGCTAGAATGATTATGGAATAGTTTTTTAGCGTCGATGCTTTTTTTTTTATTAAGCTGGAAAATTCTTTAATACCAGCAAGCTCCTTCTATCCCACAGACGATTCCATTTGCAACCACTTTCAATTTTTGAATAGCAACAGAGTTTGAGAACAATCCCTAATGAGATGTCAGATACCAATGACCTTTTGAAAATAGTCTTTTTACGATACAATCCACAAGGCAATGAATGCACTCTGTAAGACAATAATGTTTCTAACGTGGATTTATGGGATTCAGGTTCACTGCTGTGAATGACCCAGAAAATATTATGGAAATTTAACCCAATTATTACACCGGCAGCGTACCACAAGGAACTGGATGATATAGGTTTATTGTCTCCCGGATATTTGTTTCTATTATCCCCTAACTACTGAGATGATTTGAAGTAAAAAGAAGCAGACATATACTGGGGACTATGCAAGGAGGTGGAATTTCATTATATTTATGTTATGGGGTTTTTTTAACGAAAATGATGTGATTTGTGTCAGTCACCAATGAGTTTTGCTATTTGTCCTGCGGCTGTTCATCATGTAGCATAACAGGGTGATGACCTGTGATTAAGTTTTCTATGAGTGTCTGCAAGAAAAATATTGACTTCCCATCTGTTTATGTACTGCCATATTCATCCATATTCTTCACAAATGCCAGAGATTTGGAGCAGTCTCATTATGGCAGAATCTAAACTCATCTAAATCCTGATGTATGTCCATCAGAAACATCTATATCTAGTCATCTAATCAATACCCAAAAGGAAGGAAAATAATTTTATTAGTCAGCTCCTCCTGGAGAAAATCAGAATTCCTGATTAGCATCCAAACGAAAAACTGGCCTTTCCAAATTTGCTACATTTCATCCCAGCAAACTGTTCTATGACTCAGAGAGTGAGGAGATTCACAAAAGCCTGCATTTTTTTTTAATGATATTTGAAATCTAATTAGCAAGTTTTTCATTTGGGTCGACAGTCTTCCTTATTTTAACTGGGAAACGCCTGTGACTGTTCTTGCCTGGCATAATACTTACAAGGAATGTTTTAGTAAGTGAAAATTTAAGTCACTGACATTTGCTGACAATCATGGATACGATTTTCAAAACAACCTGAGGGATTTGAATGCATAATGTTCTTCCCCCTCTAATTCTTCCCACACTGCTCTTATTATTATCCGGTGCAGTACTGGGTCTCCTTCAGGGCTCAGTCCCCCGAACACAGGACGCAGCTCCAGGAGGCCTGGAGTGATGTGGGGGGTGTGAGTCTTCAGATTAAAATCTTTCCCAAGGAAGGAACGCACACTCAGAGCTCTGAAAAAGGAAAAGGAAAAAAAAAGGAAAAGAGGAAAAGGAAAAGAGGAAAAGGAAAAGAGGAAAAGAGGAGAAGAAGAAAAGGGAAAAAAAGGAAAAGGAAAAGAAGAAATGGTGATTGATTCCTACAGCTCTCACGCTAAGTGAAATGAAAGGAATTGACTTCTCATCTCCCACTGTTAGATCCCCTGCTCACACCAGCAGCATTGCTTCGGGGGACTCTCCAGAGCTCAACAGACTGACACCAAAAAATACAATTATTCTTTTTTCATATTAATATAACTCGGCACAGAAAGAGACCAAAGAAGTATAAACTCTCTATTTAGTATTTAACTGAGGGTAATAAAGAGCCTTTAAAATCTCACCGAGATGATAAGTATCCCACGTAGAAAACTCAGTCTTGCAGTTCCCATTAATTTTAATGTGATTTGCACAATCACTTCCTGAATGCCAAAAACGCCTCTCACAGTGAAACACATACAACGCCCCTGTTGTTTTATCGCATCCTTTGATGATTAAGTTTGTGTATTTTGGCCTCGTTGCAGAGAATACACATCCTAAAATCTTGTTTACAGTTCCCTGCTAGTATTGCAACGAGTGAGTGCTTTTTGAGATCATACGCCGATCTGTAGAATTCTGTTTTCCTGCCCCTGTGTGTCTATTTATATATATATAAATATACATATATATGAGGTCCCCCATGAGCCTTCTCTTCTCCAGGCTGAACAGTCCCAGCTCTCTCAGCCTTTCCATGCCACCAGTAACCAGTGGTGCACCACAGGGGCTGATGGTGGGACCAGTACTATCTAACATCTTCCTTCATGACAAGGATGATGGGACAGGGTGCACCCTCAGCAAGTTTGCAGACCATTTGTGGTTCCAGGGGCTCCTAGGCACGTCTAGGACCCTACAGAAAGTCTGCCATACGTCCAGGAATCTAACCTAGCTGTCCTGGGACTTCACAGGACTGACTCCGGGACAATTAGTGGGATGCATTTGTCCAAATCACTTACTTCTATTCTCAGTCTCACAACTCATCTGTAAGTAGAACTTCCTTGAGAATATTGTATGTATACTTTCTGCAATATTCAGAAGCAGGCCAAAACTGTGACTTTCATTGCTGGAAATTCCCTCGTTTTGTTGAATTACTCTCCTTCACCAGGGATTGAACATGGTAAGAGCTGGGGAGCAAACAGAGTGCTCGTCACTGAGTACTCTGGCAATACAAAGTTGCTAGAGATTTTTTTTTTAATAAGAAGGCTCCACATCTGCTTTCTTCTGCAAGAATTCAGTCCCTGAAAAAAAAAAATAATCCTCTGAAAGCAGAACAGAGTATCAGCTACGCTTGTAACAGCACAATCACAATCATCAGTCAAAAAGACATCGAAGAGCCCTTGGCTTTCCTTCAGGTGGGAAGTACCAGGAGATGTGCCACCAGGCTGTGAGCATCGCCCGTGGCAGGAGGGAGGGTTGCCCACAGACTCTGTGAGCGTGGCTGTAAGCGATGAAATCACTGAGCTGGAATAAGGCAGGTGGCCGTTTCCGAGAGCAGAATTTCAACGACTGCCAGGGGTTTTCAAACTGAAAAGCAAAGGAAAGAGCTGGCATCATCACATCAGGTACTACTTCATGGGAGATGTGCACCTCAGGAGGAGCAGCAGCCTGGGAATGGTAGAGAGAAAATTCTTCATTTCACAAAACCATTGGAACAGTACAATTTTTCTTAAAAAAAAAGAAATCAAATTTTCTCAAATCCAGCTATAGAAATGAATTTGAGACACTCTTCTCAGACCCATGATCTTGTTATTGGATTCGTGTAATTAAATCCCTGTTGCATACGAAGAACGATGGCCTGCACCCAGAAAAATATTTGGGCACCTAAAGCAGGACTTAGGTCACCCTTTGTCACAGGTCTCAGACACCCTCCCAGATGGCTGTGCTGCCTATTACATGTATATATGCCTTTACAAAGGCAGAAAGACTTTGGCATTTTCTGACCGAATCACAGAATCGTCATGGTTGGAAAGGACCTCTGAGATCACCGAGTCCAACCATACACACACAAAAGACCCCCACGGTCTCGGGCACTACAGCGTGCCCTGAAGTGCCACGTCTACACGTTTCTTAAATACCTCCAGGAATGGAGACTCCACCACCTCCCTGGGCAGGCCGTTCCAGTGCCTGACCACCCTCTCAGGAAAGTCATTCTTCCTAATATCTAATCTAAACCTCCCCTGCCCCAACTTCAGACCATTTCCTCTGCTCCTGTCATTACTCCCTTGGGAGAAGAGGCCAACCCCCACCTCTCTACACCCTCCTTTCAGGGAGTTGTAGAGGGCAATGAGGTCCCCCCTCAGCCTCCTCTTCTCCAAACTAAACATGCCCAGTTCCCTCAGCCTCTCCTCATAGGACTTGTTCTCCAGACCCCTCCCCAGCTTGGTGGCTCTCCTCTGGACACGCTCCAGCAGCTCAATGTCCTTCTTGTGGTGAGGGGCCCAGAACTGAACACAGTAGTGTCCTTAGTGGCAGTCCTCAAGCACCTCTTAATTCAAAACATGTTACTCATAGGTTGGCATTGGTAGGAGAGTACATAGGCAGGGAAGAAGAAACAGTAATTATTTACACACCCCAACAAGCCTCAAGCACTTGAATAAATTCACCAGACTCTTAAAATTACCCTGTAGTCAATGGCTTCTTGAGAAGAGACCAGGACCCTTGAGACTGGACTTAACCCTTTGGTGGAGCCTCTCTCCCGTCTTCAGCTGTGTGGAAAACTGTCCTCCCAGGTTTACAAATATTTATTGACTGAAGCTTTGGAATGCAAATAATCTTATGGTCGCCCTTCTGAAGGGGGAAGGAGCTGGGGTGTATGGACCTGGCTCAGGACCATTGCTTGTATCAGAGTCTGACAGGTACTGAGAACTGGACCTCTTTGGGTTTGGATTAAATATGAAATGAATTTAGTCGCAGACTAACACTAGCAGTTTTCTTCTACCTTTTTGCTGGGACTGTTGCAAACACAAAGAATGAAAGTGCATCTTTTTTACTGTGCTGTTGCACTATTATGCTTCTGACTCTCTGTTTGGATCTTTTCCTTTGTTCCTTGTCTTAGATCTGTTAAGTAAATATCTGACTTAGCCATCCAGCCCCACAGCAGGCTTTTTCTCAACACGAGATGTAGCCTCTGCTGGATGCTCTATTACAGTCATTTCCATTACACAGCTTGCTTCCAAAATGCTCCTGCAGGGCTGGTCATAAACAGAATGTGCATAGGGGAGTCTACGTGGTATATTAATTATCATCACACGTCTTACGCATTTCACACGTCCCTAAAAATTTGCCCTAAAATCTACCCGATTGTCTGGATCCACGTGAAAGTGTGTGCATAAAATAAAAGTGCGCTGCATCCTGCAAGGAACAACCGATATTCCGTGTACAGCGACGTGCGTCTAGTTTACTCGTGCACTTCTAACGCACCGCTGTGCATTACTGACCCAGACCTCTTCCATCTTTACTATGTTTATCTTTACAACCATAATTGTCTATCCCAGGAGCATTATGTGTCCTCTCCAGACAGCAAGGGGCCTGGTAAAGAGAGGCTGAGGTACATAGCTGCTGGTCTAATGCCTGCCTTGGATGCCAGGAGATCCCAGGCTTGGCGTTTCCTACCGGCTGGGAAGAGTCTGTCAAAGGCTCCAAACTATTAAGAAAAATTAGGCTTGGAAACCTACATGAAAACGGGATTGAATGAGTAGGTCTCCAGTGATTTTTCCCAAATATTTACAGGAAAAGCATGCAAATGAAAAGAACAAAGTCACGTTGTAGGGCAAGGTGTGTGGTTTCCTGCCGCAGGAGCTCTTACCAACACAGACACAGGCATCTCCCCGAATCCCCCATGTGTAATTTTTGACTTTACCTTACATTTCTTTTCCTGGTGATTTAGAAAAGAGCTCCAACACACACAGCTTGCATCCAGGCTCGCCTGTTGATGTACACCCCGCATCCCAGTTGCCTGTGCTGGATTGCTGTTGGAGCGCAAGGTGGCTCCAGTCCAACCTGTGTCTGGGTTTCCTTTCCACCAAAAATTGGCTACGGGACCAGTGGGAAAGGACGAGGACAGGAAGGGCATGGGAGCAGACTCAGGTCTTGTCCCAGGAGGGATCAGGATGAGGATCAGTTTGTTCCTGGAGCTGGGGACTTTGAGGTGCTTTTCATTCATTGAACTAGATGTAGCCACACACTCCCTGTACAGGTAGTTGACCCAACGTTTTTCCAGGCTCATCAACCACTCCTTTCGGGATTTAGTACATCTGTCGTTGCTGTGACTGGCACAGATACCATATGGAAAGGGACTCGCTTTTCCATCCTCACAACGCCATTCATGGAAACACGGAGCTGTAAAGATACTGGCTCCTCACTTGGGTCAGAGAGTCCATGTGCAAGACACAAGGTGATGGAAAAGAAGGGTGCCTTCTGTTAGTGCTCATGTAACAAGCCATGGCTGCACACGTACTAAATCTGAAGTTTATCTTTTTTTACGGCTTACAATCAAGAAAAGTCACGAAGGAGCTATTATGGGGGTGGGCAGCGCTTGAGTACTCAAACCAGAGGCTGGTTTGGGGTTGGCCCACAGAGCACCAGACCGGGTGGTCAAACCGCCACAAAAGAACATGTTTTGGGAGCACAAAGGAGACACCGTATCATGCTAGCTCGACTCTTTAGATAGGTACCAACCAACTCCTGTGGTGAAAAAAAGGACCACAAAGCAGATCCATTTCCTTATCCAAGGGCAAATAGTGCTTTTCACTCCAGAACCGTGGGGTACCCGAGCGTGCAAGCTGTTCTTCTGCCGGGAAGGTTATATTTTGACCTAAGCATTATATAGCGGTTTTCCCATCGTTTAGAGGCAACACACGTGGCTGACCATCACGGAGTGATTTAGAAACTTGGTTAGACGGTTCGGCAGCTGGCATCTCCCCAGCAGAAAGGAAGCTTTGCTGTCTCTCTGTCCCAGCACGGGTGGCTCTCGTTGCGCAGCCCCCGGCACGCTCAGTGTTGCCGCCGGTTCTCCTTTGTTTGTTTTTCCCAGATAAAAGGGCAAGACCATTAAATACCGGCTGACCACTTCATCCCCCGCCTCACAGCCTCCCCCTCAGAGGCTAGAGGGAAATCACGGAGTGAACAGGGGGAAAAGCCAGAGCTTTTGTCCCGCTGGCGTTGTTGAAGCTGAGATATTACTTCAAGTCACTTGAAAGCGGTATAAAAAAGCATCACCAGTAAGTGACGCAGGCGGTCTGCTCGCAGATTCGTTTGCTCATCCGAACCTGAAAACTACATTCCCTAAAAATCATTACTTAAACAGTGCTTTCACGTTTCCATGTCATGCAAAAGTGATTTGCAAGTAAGTTTTTAAATAATGGAAATCACGCATCCTAATATAATAAAAGGCCTACGAGTTATTTTTTGCTTCTTATGATTTCATTTTTGGCCTAAAAATGTCAGGATTGCCCACCCTTTTTTTTTTTTTTCTTGCCGTTTTAAGATTTCTCTACGCAAACAAAGTATTCCCAGTGAATATTAAGACTAATCGATGGGGAAAGGTACTGTTCTTTTCATTCCAAGACAGTAATTAGTCACTAAAGATAAGAGGTCAATTATTATTGTTGATGTTGTTTTTGTCATAACAGTTAACAAACCCCAGCACCTCTACAGTCTAAAGAAGCTTTCCCTGATCTCACTCACCCTCCTGCCTTTTGAGACGACCTTTGGACTTTTCTCTTCCTTTTTTTTTTTTTTTTCTGGAAAGAAATACATACTCATACTTCCATCATAAAAATAAGATTAAATACAAGCCTTTCAGTATTGTTCAAAAGCAAGAATAGGCTGAGATGATTCTTTCGTCTCTTTTTCGAGCCGTCTTTAGGAAGTGAGATAAAAAAATCTCACCCTGTGAAATGCCTTGTCTTTCCTTTTGGACGGTTCTCTCTCCCCTCTCTCCGGTTTCCTTCTGGAATGTGGAAAAGGGGAGCGGGGGTGGAAGAAGCAGGAAGACCCACGCACGGGAAGTCAGGCCACAGGCAAGGCTTTCCATAGATAAAGGTGTTTTAAAGTAAAAACTTCACATTTAAGATTTGTTATGTGATAGCAGCCGTCCAGTGCCTAAAGGGGGCCTAC
>VXAK01011566.1:0-17060 GCA_013399435.1 Arenaria interpres | reverse complement strand
TATCAAGCTCCCAGGATGACATCACCGGCAGGCACTGAGGAAGTCCCAGACTGGACTCAGTGACGGATGGGAACTGGGTTCCAGCTGTGGAGTCAGGAACACACAGACCAGGATCAAAGGCAGATGAATAGAGTCCTCTTCGGACGTCGGCCATTGCAGAAAGAGGGATGACCCTTTGATCCCTCAGCTTTTATACTGAGCGTGGGGCAGATGGGATGGATGCCCCAGTTGGTCAGGTTTAGGTCACCTCTCCTGCCTCCTCCTCCCCACAGGTGTGACCCCTCTACGTTTTCCCATTCCTGACCCTCCAGCAGGGCAAATAACAAAGTTACCTGACATTGGTTGTTATAGCAATAAATATAAGCAAGGGCCTCTCTGCATACCATTCCTTGGCACGGAGCACAAACATTGGTCTGATCACTATGAGAACGAACAGTTTTGTCCACAATGTGCAGTTAATTTCAGAGAGTGAGAAGAGGCCTAGTAAGATGTAAAATTACTGAACAGAAAGTTGGTTCTGTTTTACCTCAAACTAGGACAGCGTTATGGGCACTGCTAAGTTTTTGAATAATTGTTGCATTGTTCTGTGGTATGGTTACTTCCTGGAGAGGAACAAGAAGCCCAAAAAATCTGAATCTTAACCCACATGAGTTCTTGAGACCATATTGAGTTAGAATATCCCCCAAAAGATACCATGATAACATTACTGACCACCTTTGCTTAAACTCTCGTAAATAAAAGGAAGACTAAGCCTATTAGATTGGAAAAAATGTTCAGAAGAGGTATCCAATTTCCTCTTCTGTTGTAAAACATCCAATCCATATCAGTTCATGAACCTCCCAGTGGCTGCCATTGCCCTGCTAAAATAATAGGCATAGCTTTTCTGGTTTTAATTACTATCTCATTCACTAGAAAGCTAATGACATCACATTATATGTCAGTACATACTGATGGAGCAAACACTGAAATGTTAAGAATGATAAGAAGGAAGAAAAGATACCCCTAGCATGAATTAATGCAAATGGCAAACCACAAAATGACTTCTGGCCATGCTCTCCCCCCACTCTGAATCTTACACTGGTGGGTGGATTCACTGTTTGCTTCTGCTCCTGTCCCGCTGGTAGATCTGCTCCTCACCATAAGGTGAGATCCAATAAAGGAGATCTACTCCAGTGAACTGGAGTGTCAAGAAATTATTTGATTTCTAGAAGTTAATCTCATCTCTGTGTTTATGAAATTTTGATTAGAACTTTTATTGTCAGTTACAATTTCTACACCGTCTTGTGCCTGAGAAAAGGGTTTCTTTTCTTGGATCATGGGTGTTCTTGGGGAAAACATAAACATAAAGAAATGAAGAAACAAAAACCACCATAACAGCTGCAACTTAAGTTCAAGCTATTTTGCTTCCAGATTTTCTTATTTTTAGTACCTATTCTTAAGATACTGAGTGGTCCCTGCTTCATTTTCTTGCTCTTCAGAGGAATATTGTTTATATGAGCAGTATGTTTCACATTTTAAAAAGGGAATTTTAATATTTTAAATGTTAGCCTGTTAACAAGTTATGAAATAGTGCAGTTTCTGCACTTCCAATTATTTCTTAAATATTTGGTGAATGTTCTTTTCTTAAACTATGCATATTACAGTGTTTTTAATGCCTTAGGAGATTCACAGGCCTATGAATATTGTAAAGTAGCCCTGGAAGTAATATTTTTATGTCATCACAGAATCAGATTGTTAATTATTTAAAAAAATTGCTATAAAGTCAATAATCCCTATCTGATCGACCAAATATCTTCGCAAAATAACTAATTAAAAAAATAACCATCAAGATGCCTGATAGAACCAAGTGTTATAATCTTTGCTTTTATAAACATTATCTATGTATTGCTTTGTCATTTGAGTTTTAAACTACAAACTTAAAGTTACTGCTTCCTTTGCAGGCTGCTGTCTCTATGCAGATCTGGACAGCTGAGATAGACATGTGGGAAGGACTCAGCTATAGAAAGTGGACCAGGGTTGGAGTAAGTCCCTCAAGTGCAAAATTTAAGATCTCAAACTTCCACATTATTTTAATATTTTTTGTCTATAATTATGAAGGCACTTAGAGTACGATTCATCTACAATGCAAATATATCTTCAGTGACATTTGAGGTACTCTCCCTAAGTTTCTTGTATAGCCAACTGACAAAAATAAGTGCTTCTAGACTGAGAGTTACATGAACTATGTTAAATGTGTACCTGAGAATGCAGTGAATAGTGCTTTAAAACCGTTTATTTCCTTCTACTGAATATAAAAGGAGTCTACATACAAGACTGATTAATTCAACTGTATAAATCTTCACAATAGATTTCTGAACTCAAACAAGATAAATACTGCATTTTCGTTGGTGAGGGGGTTTCTGTTTTGGTTTGGTTTGGTTTTGTTTTGGTTTGTTTTGGTTTGGTTTTGGTTTGGTTTTAGTTTGGTTATTCATGAGAGGTGGCTAAAAGCCCATTTCTGGAAACAAGAAGAGTGTTTCAGTTAACACAAAGCCGAAAAGCTTGCTTAGCACTTGTTTCACATACATACTTCAGATATTTCTGGATTTCATTTTTGCCATATCTTATGATCATGTTTTCAAGTTTAAATAACACACATATTGAACCTACTACATTTCTGCAAGACATAAATTTAGACCAAAACGAAGTGATTCTTTCTTCTTTTTCCCTGATATCCATTGCCTGGGAACAGGTTTAATTTCATTTGTCTTGAGGAAGTTCTAAATTGTATCATTATAGACATAATCTTAATCGCTGCATTATAGCGGAGAGACAGTTACATAAGGAAAATTCCTGCTGCCGTGCAAACAAAGAACTGAGATCTACCAGCTGAGAGGGAAGACAATGTATGATTTTATGTAAAACCTTTATAGTTAAGGCAACTGTTTGTGAGGGCGGGCTGAAATATTTTTTCATTTATTTCCTGAAGTTACCATGTAAAATTCAACTGCAATGCCCGCAGCAAGAACAGACACTCAAAATTCTTCCTTCCTAAGTGGATGCGCTGACCTCTAGTTATATTCAACTGCTTCAACCACGTTCAACCAGGATGTTCCTCCTTTGTGTTTTTTTTGGTTTTGTTTTTTTTTTTTTAAATGGAAGAGTCATAATGGGTGCATTGGGGGTAACTGTGCCCCATGGTATTTTACAGCATGTAGGCTGTAGTAGTTTTGAAGGAGACTGAAGAATTTGCATGAATGTCAAAAAGAGGCAGTGACTTTTTTCTCTCTCATGTACTTGTCCCAGCCATGATAAACTTGACTGCTGGGGGAAAGATGGTGTCTCATGTAGCCATTTAAATAAAGAAAGATATTGATGCTTGGTCTTTGAATGTGAGTGATTGTACCCAAACTTTGGGGGATGATTCAAGTCCATGAGTCCTTAGAGACTGCAAGCCCTTTCTGATTTCTTGATTAAAGGCAGCTGATCCCCAGAAATCCACCCTTACTCTCAGTGTGCTAGTTATAGTCAACAGTCATGAATACATTTATTATGGTTCACAGACACTTCCAACCATGTCCAAACCCATTATTTTTTCCTAAACTTGCTAAATTTTTCACTCTTCCTACTGGGTGTAGTGGAAGAAACTCAGTTTTTTTACTTTGATATTTTGAATTAATATAACTTTTAAAACCAGTATTAGAAGGAAAATTAAATGTGTATAGAACCCCAGCAAAACAAATCTTCTAGGTCTACACTGACTGCATTTAGTTCTTCATAAAACAGCGTGAGGTGGCAGTGTTTCAGAACATTACTATCATATAGATGGATATAGACAGAATAGAAAAGCATAGATATTATCAGTATTACAATATCTTATTCATGAAGGTTAAAACAATGCTTTACTGAAGGATGCACAGCTCTTGATACAAGAGAAAAAGGCTCAAGCGAAGACAAATTAAACCTGAAGCCACATCATTTCTGTTATGGACATTACAAACCACCACAATACACTTTAATGAAAGCAGACAGACTAGAGTCTCCTTCTAGATAAAAGAGCCTTAACTTTTAATATGTTGCAATTTACAGTTGTACTAATTTTGTTTCTGAAGGATGTCATATTCCTGAGGTCATGGAAACTTCTCTGTCATTGCTAGAATGCTCTGCATAGAAAAGGTAAAATCCCTTAACACCTCAACCGTTTAGTCGTACATTGAGGTATACATGTGACTTCAAATACTGTTTATTGAATTGACTAGATATTGGTTCAGTGATTTAGTTTCATAGCCTAAATTAGGGAAGCTGAAGCCATTTTCTGACACTTTCCTTTTTAACATATTCTCTTTAAAATCAGAACCTCTTTTAAAGATATATAAGTACTTTGTGTAGGTGGCGAGGAGGGGAGAATTATTTATGCAAAATACAAACTAAAGACAAAATCTCTAATAAATAGCTTTATTTCTTGCTGAATTGTTCAAGGAAGCAGAGCTCAAACAAACTACAAATAAGTATCTGCATTAAATCCAGAAAGATTCTGTACCTAAATCAGAAAGAAGTGGTTTGTATCAATGCCTGTATAAGTAGATAAGGGAGATGGCAAGGAAAACAAGTTACATAAGGTAACAAAAATTTAACATTTTGTAATGAATTATATTATTCTTAAAAAAAAACCCAATTTTCCTCTGTATTTCATTGCTTGCAGAAAATTCCTCCTATCTTGTCAGTAATGCCAGTTAGTGGAAGTGTATATTGATTTAAAAGAATTTTTTACTCTGAAATAAAATTGAATGTAAAATATATTGGCAAAATGAGGCCAAAAATCCTGCTATTGAATCCCTAGATATTATTATGTAGATGAAGAAATGCAGAAAACAGAAACAAAACCAAAATAATTTGTTTAGATGAGATGTTTCTATAAATTCCAATATCCTGAAGAAATATACCAGAGATGCAATTCAACTGCACTGGTGAACAACTCGCAACAAAGTGGACTTTGCACAAAGGTGTTTGTGTTGAGAACCTCGATGTTTCTGAAATAAATCTGGCTCATTCAAGACTAATATGCTCTGTTTTGTTCCTATACTGATGATAACGTGAATTCCTCCTACACATTTTGTAGATTATATATAAAACATTTTAAGCACCAGAAAGCATGAGGCACCAAGCTCAGACATCATCAGACAGCTGAACTGTTGTCTAACCTCTTTGAACCAAATGAATGCACATGAGTTATTGCACCTAAAGGTACCATTCCCAGTGGCAAAGCAAATACATTCTCAGATAGCCTTTTTTTTTCTTTTCCCATCAGGTTCAGTTGAATTTCACTACATAGTATCCAACGATAACTTATCCACGGGTTCTGGCCTTTCGATGTTCTCTAATGGATGTTGTGATTTATTAATTTCTAAGTCCATGTACACCTAAATGAGAATGACCCGTGGAGTCATTTTAATTAAAACTCTCACTGCCCACTTGTTTGCCACTCTGATTCATGCATCTTTACTAGTCCATTGACCAGACAAGCTAGATACCTTTATGAATGCAGATATTACAATTTAAATGTCATGATAGAAAACTTGTGTACAAAAATCTCTTTAATAAATTCATGCTATTTCCAGCCCTAGAAAACAATCTTAATTACTCAAAATTGGAAATTGTCAGCATTGATTATTTTACTGTTCCTTTGAAGACATTGTCTTTTCTTTTTTAATTTTCTTTCATAGAGTACCTTAATCAATTCTTCCATCCAGACAGATAAAAAGATCACTCTGCTTTAATTACCAGCTTCCTTATTCCAACAATTTTCAAAAGGTAAGATGTGTATTCTAAAGAAAGTAGTTTTTGAGGCAGTACTTTTTATAACACTTGAAATACCATTCATACTCTTGTCAGGCAACATACTCAAATGTAATGTAAAACTATTGTGCATACACCCGGTTGATGGTTAAAAAATGCAGCAAAAAACTATATAAAAATAAATTACAGTAAAACTTTAACTTGATATCTACAAAGAAACTGTGGAAATTCTGTCCTACTGAGAAGAAACTCATATAATTGGTTTTGTTCAAAATAGTGAAATAGATCTCTTGGCTCAGATATTAAAAAGACAAAACCACTAAATAAGACTAGCATTTAGAAATAATAGAGTACATAAAGAATGTCAAAGATGCCACTATGGATCACACATAGAGTGACACTGCTATAGCAGAGGAATTGAACCAGATGACCTCCAGAAAGTCCCTTCCAACCTCAACATTTCTGCCATTCTGTGCTGCTACGTGGGTTAAGGGATTTGACTTCTATGGCAATGGAACTCTTTCTCAGGATGAAAGACTCCTAGGAAGAGTTGGAAGTAGAGCATGAGCATTTTTGCCTACTGGCTAGGCAACCTGGTGTGGGGAAGAGCATTAAACAAAGAAAGACTACATCAATGGACAAAGGAAGAAATACAGATCTTATCTTTCTGGACTTCTGTAAAGTCTTTGACATGGTCCTCCACAATATTCTTCTCTCTAAATTGGAGAAAGGAGAAATGGGTGGATGAGGAATTAGTTGGATGGTCACATCCAGAGTTACACTGGTGGTCAATAGCTCAATGTCCAGATGGAGATTGGTGATAAGTGGTGTCCTTCAGGGGTGTGTATTGGGACCAGTACTGTTCAACATCTTCATTGATGACACAGACAGTGGGATTGAGTGCACCCTTAACAAGTTTGTAGACTACACTAAGCTGAGTGGTGCAGTTGACACGCCTGAGGGACAGGATGCCATCCAGAGTGACCTGGACAGGCTTGAGAAGTAAGTCTGTGTGAACCTCATGAAGTTCAACAAGGCCAAGTCCAGGGTCCTGCACATGTGTCAGGGCAACCCCTGGTATCAATACAGGCCGGAGGACGAAGGGATTGAGAGCAGCCCTGCTGAGAAGGACTTGAGGGTACTGGCGAATGAAAAGCTGGACGTGAGCCGGCAATGTGCTCTGGCAGCCCAGAAAGCCAACCGTATCCTGGGCTGCATCAAAAGAAGTGAGGCCAGCAGGTTAAGGGAGGTGATTCTGCCCCACTGCTCTGCTCTTCTGACATACCACCAGGAGTACTGCATCCAGCTCTGGAGTCCTCAGTATGTGAAAGACATGGACCTGTTGGAGCGGGTCCAGAGGAGGGCCAAAAAATGATCAGAACACCTCACCTATGAGGACAGGCTGAGAGAGTTGAGGTTGTTCAGCCACGAGAAGAGAGGGCTCTGGGGATACTTTATTGTGGTCCTTCAGTATTTAAAGAGGACTTTATAGGAAAGACGGGGACAAACTTTTTATCAGGGCCTGTTGCGACTGGACAAGGGGTCATGGTTTTAAAATAAAAGAGGGTAGATTTACACTGGATAAAAGAAAAATTTTTTTACAATGAGGGTGGTGAGACACTGGAGCAGGTTGCCCAGACAGGTGGTAGATACCCTGTCTGTGGAAGCATTCAAGACAGAAGCCAGTTCCCATCCATTGCTGGGATTTCCCCAGTGCCTGCCAGTGATATCATCCTGGAGCTTGATATGGTTTTGCATATATTGTATCTATTTAATTATTTCCTTTTTAATGTTAATATCAATATTTCATTAAAGTAATTCAGTTCATTCTAAAATTGTAAATTTCTTTGNGTGAAAGACATGGACCTGTTGGAGCGGGTCCAGAGGAGGGCCAAAAAATGATCAGAACACCTCACCTATGAGGACAGGCTGAGAGAGTTGAGGTTGTTCAGCCACGAGAAGAGAGGGCTCTGGGGATACTTTATTGTGGTCCTTCAGTATTTAAAGAGGACTTTATAGGAAAGACGGGGACAAACTTTTTATCAGGGCCTGTTGCGACTGGACAAGGGGTCATGGTTTTAAAATAAAAGAGGGTAGATTTACACTGGATAAAAGAAAAATTTTTTTACAATGAGGGTGGTGAGACACTGGAGCAGGTTGCCCAGACAGGTGGTAGATACCCTGTCTGTGGAAGCATTCAAGACAGAAGCCAGTTCCCATCCATTGCTGGGATTTCCCCAGTGCCTGCCAGTGATATCATCCTGGAGCTTGATATGGTTTTGCATATATTGTATCTATTTAATTATTTCCTTTTTAATGTTAATATCAATATTTCATTAAAGTAATTCAGTTCATTCTAAAATTGTAAATTTCTTTGTCTTTCCCCCCTTTTCTCCTGGAGCGAGGAAGTGGGGGGAGATCATCTGTCGCTGTCATAGACCAATTCAGCCTAAACAACAACTGTGGTCCAACACTGGAACACGTTGCCCAGAGAAGCTGTGGAGTTTCCATTCTTGGAGACAGTCAAAATGTGACTGGACACAATTCTTAAGCTACTCTGGCTGACCCAGCTTGGAGCAGGGGATTAGACTGGATTTCCAGAGATGCCATCCAAGCTCAGTTCTGTGATTCTGTGATATGCTGTGATATTCTGTGAACAGCTGTACTTTCTACGAGAAAAAAGACTATGAGGGCTTTCTGTAAGTTTGCTTTTGTGACAGAAGTGTGACACTGAAAGAAATCAAAATTTTGAGGGTCCTATTTGCCTTCAAAATAAAAGTAGAGTCAAATTAGTTAAACCAAGGGGCTGGAGCCAGAGAACAAATTCCTTATAGTGATAGCCAAGCTCAACAAGAATTAGGTCTCTTCTATCCTGCTTCAAACATCAACAAAAACATTACTATTTGGACCACCCTGAAACTGGTCTTCTGCTGGGGAAGATTTACTACGCGTATCCAATCACCTAGTTTTGCTGCATGTAGTCATATTAATACTGTTGTGCACTGACCTTTTCATCTACTAAAACATTAAAGAATGTAAATGAAGCCTTGAAGTAATTTTTATTTTAATCTTCCATAGGCAATGCATATGACTTAACTGATACCCTCAGCTTATCCAATGGTAAATCAGAGTGTTTTTCTTGGACTGGAGATGACACTAGTTTATACACATCAGGTAAGTATTAAAGAAAAATGCAACATACAGCTTGTTCTTTGAGTGCTACAGCAAGCACATTCTTTGCAGTTGTAACTTACTTGATATTAAGTTGGAGTGCTTTCAGTATTACTGAAAATGTTTTCATTATATGAAAGGAACAGCAAGCACTGTTTTATAACAGACTTCAAAAGTACAAAAGCATTTTCATACCACCTTCTGATAATAAGAGCTGTCGAAATGGTGCCCTATAGCTTGATTCTTAACGTAAGGCACTGATAGTTGTGGTCCAGTATTACCAGTGAAGATGAAAAAGCTTTAAAGATTCAACCTGATTCACTTTCTGCAAGTGCAGTATCTCACTGAAGTCATGTATCGAAGGACACAGGCGGAAATTGCCTGCATGGGAATGCAAGAACTGAATCAGTGACCCCTTAGTGTAACCACTTTTAATAAAATCTATTACTGTTATAGTACGTCTGAAAATATTTTATTAGAAACATAGCTTCTAGATAGGATTACAGACTAAAACTTTAAAATTTTCCTCCGACTGGAGATGAAAAGGAGCAAAAACTTACATAGGAGAAAGACCTGAGTTACTTATTATTTAGATCCTTACAATCCTGGTTTTGTCTTCTCTGAAATTCCTTGGATTTTGAGTGTCTTCTTTTTCACCCCATCCCTGTCCTACATGTCCCTTCACTTCAGTCGTTCTCACAGTAATAGCACGATATAATTTTATTTTAAGAATGTACCTTCAATTGTTTCCCCATTTTCTACTTCAATTTCAAATTTGTTGCATACAGAAACAAATCCAACAAAACCCTTTCCCTTTGCACCTAAGAGTTTGTATTATCCAATAGAAACAAACTGTGACAAACATTCCTTTACACTTCTCTTTAATTAGAAGTTTGATAAAAAGGACTCTAGAAGAGGTTACTTGCACCCAGGATTTCCAAAAATTCTTTTAGAACACTGAGCATCAGAGGTTCAACCACAGTTCAAAGGTTCAAAGGTTCATTCTTGCAGTTGTGAACTACTAGTTCTGCTTTATCATGGGTTGGTTTTTTTTTTTTTGCAATAATGCCTAAGATTTAGTTAAGAATAAACCCTATTTTAGGCAGTTAAGCATTTACATTCAAATATTGTCATGTGAAATGACAAAGCATGTTCTATCCCCTTCCTGTCATGCAAAATGCAAGTAGTGAAATAAAATTTAAATTCTAAACACATTTTTTGAACAATATTTTTTTCTTAGTATGTTTGACTGGAAATAGTGAACCAACACAGCTAAGTAACAAACCACACCTTCCAATAACTACACTTTCCACCTCTCCAAGTCCCCCAGACACACATGCACACATATACCTTCTAAAGAAATTAAATAATTATTCTGCATAACATAAGGTATGGTTGTCTTTTCCTGGACTTTTTTTCATTCCTACTCAAGACAGACTTTTTATGCCATTGTAGACCTTGCTTTAGTATGAATTAGTATGTATAACCACAGAATTGTTTTGCTCTGTGGACCCTCATAAACCCTGGTCAAGAGAGATATTCTTCTAACAAAATTGAGAGTGTGATAAGATAAATATGGTCCAGGAAAATACCAGGAAAAAAAGGAAAAGGAAGGAGAAGAAAAGAAAGGCTCACTCAGTGGTAAGGATGGTAATTAAATGGTAAGGATGGAGTGTAAACACTGAAGTGAAGAGGCTTAATGTAAAATAATATGCTCTTATTTTGACTAATCTGTAAAAAGAAAGTAATGCCTTGCCTGTTAGATCTTGAATGTGTTAAAGCCATGACTTATACACGGTAAAATTGTTCTTGCCAGAGCCTGTGGTCATTCCTTGTGAGAGAATTGGAACCTTCAGACAGCAAATTTACTAGCCCAGAGGCAATCTGTGATACAACATTGACAGAAGGAACTGTAGAACCCCAGGGAAACAATAGTCATTAACAGAGTACACAAGAGTAGTCCAGGGAATACAAGTCACAAATAAACATTACAGCTGCTGTTCTTATTAAAGAAAAAAAAAAGACAATTGTAAAAAGATCCCAGTGTCCTAACCTTACAGTAAACCCATTACTGCTAGTATATGGAAGCTGCTGTTAAGTACAACCAAACAGAGATATATTTTTAATATGCATGCAGAAATATAGATGGACTGTCTTTTCTCCACAGAATATAATTTTATCCCTGAGGAGAAATACAACATTTGCTTTTCCAGAACAGAATTAGTAAAAAAGTAGCTTTCTTACAATAAACAAAGCTCAAAAGACTTCACCAAAATTCTTCTAAGCTTTTTAGATATGCTTCTTTATTGGTTCATACAGTAGATAGTTCACATCTGAATAAAGACAATAAAAAGCAAGTGTGATAAGCCACCAGAATTAGACTTTTCATATTCCTTTGCCAAAATGACAGAGTAAACAATAAAGCCTGCTTGGATGCAAAGTACAAGTCTTAATATTCTAGCTCTGGTTCTAATTGAATTATAAATGGGTGAATCTAAATCCAACTCAAGCTTTCAAGAGCTGTAGTGTCTTTTTTTTTCACCTAGGAAATAATCTAGGAAGAAAAGCTGAACCTCTTTTTTTTTTTCCTTCCCTTTTATGATCTTCTCTGCTTTCTGATAATGCTTTGAATAGAGTACGAACTGACTCAGCCTATAATTCAATTTTTCAACACTGTTTGCAGCAGAAACTGTTTAAGCATCTGCCCTGCCCCCTCTCCAGCCATTTATTCCCATGTTACTCTTGTAGTTCCATGATTCTTCAGTTGAACCTGTGCAACTTACTGCAACTCATATGGGACTATGACTCTAATGCAGATAAGTTAAAATCTCCACTGTCCACATACATTTTTATTTGGCATAGAAACAATGCTCAAAATACAGTTCCTTCAGGGACAAAGCTATTCTAGGAGATTCACTTCTCCAATCATTTAATCTCACTCTTCACCACTGTGGGTCACCCTACAAGCTTGGAAGTTGTGTTTTAATGGAAACCTTTTTGTTGTAGATTTCATTTTAATTTTACCCAAGCTGCTGGTTTATAGTGCATTCTATTATATAAATCATTATAGTGCATTATGTTCTATAAATCATTATAGTGCATTATGTTCTCTAAATCATTTCTATATATATAAATAATATACAGTAAGATAAAATGCAGTGAAGGATACAACAAGGGAAACAGATAGTTAAGCTCCTTTTGCCACCAGAGAAAATTCGTATTGAACCAACCATGAGATAACTATCTTAGACTCAGAAATACCGTGTAAAAATATAGGACTTCTGCGAGTGAATTCAGTTGGGGTTTTTTTATAACATTGCAAATCTGATCAAGTCTGTCTTCATAGGGGAGGTGTTCCATCCCTCTGATCATCTCCGTGGCCCTCCACTGGACCCATTCCTACAGGTCCGTGTCCTTCCTTTGTTGAGGGCTCCAGAGCTAGATGCAGTACTCCAGGGGGGGAGTCTCACCAGAGCAGAGTGGCAAGAATCACCTACCTTGACCTGCTGGCCACACTTCTCCTGATGCAGCCCAGGATGCGGTTGGCTTTCTGGGCTGCCGGCACACCTTTCTTTTTTTTACAGTAATAAAAAGGATATCAGCTTTAGCAAAGTCTCTTATCCCACACTGAGGTAATCCTGGTGTGCTTTACTTCGTGATCCAAGTTTAAAAAATGGGCAAATTCAATCTGAAAGCACTCTCTGACTGTATTGTCTCTCTCTTCACTTGGAATGTGCAAAATAAATTGACTGCCATGAAAGAAAAAGATTAGCCAGATTTATTCATTTAAATGAACCTAAAAACAAAAACATGCTACAGAAGCATTTTTTTAAAATCTATTAGCACAGAGCAAGAGATCTTCCTGGTGGTATGGAAAGCAAAAAGTTTTCACATGAAAGTAAAAATACAGCTTTTGAAGTAAAGAAAGAAAATGGATCATGAGGTTCTTCACTCTCACAAAATGTGATTACAAGAAACTAAGCAAATTAACTGTTGTAAAAACAGAGAAAGTGATAACAGCTGACATGAAAGGCTACATTACAAGAATTAAAGTATTTTTAAGTGTCTAGTAAAGAATGCCTGTGAACTCTTGATAACAAGTGTCAACACATTTCTTCTGGAAAAAACACATCCATGTGGGGTTCTGAAAACGCATCCATGTGGGGTTTTTTTCCACTTACTAATTTTCTTACTTTATAATAGAAAGTGGCAAATGGTTTATTTTTCAAATCTACTTTATGCTTTAGTTCACATATTGATAAGATGGGGATAAGAGTGTCTCCAGAAACAGGTGATAAAATAAGGATAAGAGTTTCTTCACAAACAGGGAAGTTAACTGAAATTGCAGGAGTGAGACAACCGAAAAATAGGGGAATTAACTGAAACTGCAAAAGTTAGACAATTGAAAAACTGCAAAAGTTAAACTTTTATGTAATAGGTGGATCAAGAAGCCTGTACCTTCCAAGTACCTCAGCCAATGGGGAAAGGAAGAGGGTTACGTGCGGCCGGGGAATTAAGGATAAAATGGAGGCTGCATCCTCCGGCAAATGGAGAGACCCCACAGGGGAATGCCCCAGTGGAGTCTCCCTTTATTCGAATAAAGCCTTTGCAGGACTCCTTTGTCTCCTTTGTGAACATCCACCTCTGGCTACGGGATTTTCTGCACAATATTACCGTAGAATTCCAGAGACATAAATTCAGCTCTTCAGAAGTAGCAGGTAAATCCCACAAATTCATAATATTGTAGCTGGAAACAGAAGTATTTAAGACATCATTAGTTAAAATTTGATAAGTAGAAGTTACCTTATTCTCTTCAACAAGTATCTATTTCCAAATTTCTGTTGGAAATTGCCACACACTTTGATCTCATCTTTTTGAAGGCTCTATTGCTACTGAAACTATCCCTATTGCTATCTGAAACTACAGAAAGCTGCTGTAACTCAAAGGTATAAAAATAAAAGTCTATTTTACAACTAATTGATGTTTTCTTGCCCAAGCACCACAGTTCAACAATAATCTGAAGATACAGTACACAGAAGCGGTACTAAAGGAGAATAAGAACATGTCACTATTAGGCTTAGGGAACAATATAAACAAACAAACAAACAAACAAACAAACAACAAGATCACCATTTATGAATCACAAACTTAAATTATTTGTATTGATCCTGACTAGGAGACCGCTGCGCATCGAGGCCTCTGTACGCTCACAGAATAGTTGGCCTGAGTAGGCCCAGGCCTGCGTTGGGCTGCAGGTACGGCCTGGCTGTGCCCCACAGATTCCTTGGCTGTCGAATAAACTCAGCAGCTCCTTGTAACAGAGGAAGCTGTCACAGGCAGCTTGGAAGTGTGGTGACACCACACAGGCTCGGCCTTGCCTGTATCTAAAAGTGCAGCAAAGAGTTCTTATGCTTGCAGGACCAAAAAGGAGGAACTTTTCTCTGTGGACGGGGGACAACGTGGACATGACACACCAAAAAAAAGGCAAAAAAAAACCGCATCAAAGATAATCAAGCCAGGGTCCCTCAGATGCTGCACAAACACAGGGTTCCCAGCATCTGAAGGAATGTGAGATTTACTTGCTATCTATATACCTCTATTTATTCTCTTTTTAAGGCAGCTATTTTATTAAGATGTTAATTCCTGGGGAGCATCAGGAAGAGTGTGGCCAGCAGGTCGAGGGAGGTCACCCTCCCCCTCTGCTCTGCCCTGGTGAGGCCCCATCTGGAGCACTGGGTCCAGTTCTGGGCTCCCCAGTTCCAGAAGGACAGGGAACTGCTGGAGAGGGTACAGCAGAGGACCACAGAGATGATCAGGTGCCTGGACCACCTCCCTTATGAGAAGAGGCCTCAAGTAATAGGTAAGACGTCTAGCCATTCATTTAATTAGAGACTGAGATAACACTAGTCTTACTTCACTAAAAATTAATTTTATTTAATGTATCAATCAGAATCTAAGAATAAGATTATAAGGATTTCTTGTAGCGATTGTACATGGCAAATGTCACCAAGGCAGCAAACAGTATTAAAGCTGATTAGGCAAACTTAAAAAATCTCTATAGTCCAAGGAAGTAAGATACATTTTAGAACAAAGTGATTAGCAATTCATCTCTGAAAAATCTTTCCATTTGATATTTAAAGACTCTGAAATGGCTTAGGTATTTGAGAGTTAAATGATATTGTGTACTTTCTTTGCTCACCATTACTCTACACAAAAAAATATTTCATTCTTTGCAGCTAGACAGGAGGAGTGAGGGGTGTCTGCCTGGAAATTTCTACCAGATGGGGAATTTTTCTCCATCCTTGATACAAGATGAAACTTTTTTTCTAGAGATTTTTAGGAGAATTCATATTAGTCAGCTTTACCCCATCTAGAATATGAAGAGCTGATTATTACAAATAATTGTCTTGCAGGCAGTTTCTTAGATTTTCCTCTTCTAATTTGTCAAAATCAATTTGAATTCTAACTCTGTCTCCCATGAAGCTGGAGCTTTTACTCATTTTATGTTATCTGGAAATTTAATATTCTGTCTCATTCAAGTCATTAGTGCAACTATTGAGTCAAATCTGTAAAGGGAATATTTCCTTCCATTTTGACAGCTCATGTCCACATGTGAGGCAAGATTCTTAGCTCCTAACAGTATCAAGTAAGTGTCTTAACAGGATAATAACTCTTTCATAGAGTACTGACTTCCTTTCTGAACAGACGTCCTTGCTATCATAAGAGGACTGTGTATTTTTGTGCTTTAAATACCTTTAAATGTCACAGTTGAAATACTTTCGGGGAGACAGAGGTTTTAACAGTACTGAAGAATTCAAAGCTAATCTTTTACCTCCTAGGTTTGGTTTGGCTTTTGTTTGTTTGTTTGTTTGTTTGTTTTTACTTGTTTGTTTATTTATTTTTATTTTTAACCCAAAGAAAGGACTTCTTTTCTAGCTATATTTCAAAAGAAGGTGGTGGCTACTTTTTTGAAAATCCAGTCATGTCAATGTCTTCTTGAGAAATGTCCACTAACTAACTAACAATTCACTAACTATTAAACTAACAATTCAGGCATAGCACCACATAGCACCATAATTATATTACCTCTGAGGTCATTTGAGTAAATTTACTCAATGAACAGGACCTCGTATTTACTCAGAGTGATATAATGAGGACTTTCTTCACTAAATAGTTGTGTCATAAGTGGCTCTGGAGAAAACAAACATTTGGGTTTGATTCTCCTGATTTTTTAAGGTGTTTTGTTTCTGTGTGAGCCTGAAGAAGTCCCAGAATTAATGAATCACATAATGGTAGGGGTTGGAAGATAATTTCAGACATCATCTAGTCCAACCCCCCCTGCCAAAGAAGGTTCACCTAGAGCAGGTTGGAGTGGAACACATCCAGGCAGAGAAGGGAACTTCACAGCCTCTCTGGGCAGCCTGTTCCAGTGCTCTGGTACCCTCAAAGGAAAGTTTTTCCTTGTGTTGAGATGGAATTTCCTGTGTTACAGTTTGTTCTTGTTGCCCCTTGTCCTGTCACCAGACACCACTGAAAAGAGTATGGCCCCATCTTCTTGACACTAGATATTTATAAGCATTGATGAGATTGCCTCTCAGTCTTCTCCAGGCTAAACACACTCAGGTCTCTCAGCCTTTCCTTATAAGACAGATGCTACAGTCCCCTGATCATCTTTGTAGCCCTCTTCTGGACTCTCTCCTGTAGTTCATTGTCTTTCTTGAACTGCGGGGCCCAGAACTGGACACAGTACTCCAGATGTAGCCTCAACAGGGCAGACTAGAGAGGGAGGATGACTTCCATTGACCTGCTGGCCATACTCTTTTTAATGCAGCCTGGGTGACCATTGGTCTTCTTGGACACAAGGGCACATTGCTGCCTCATGGTCAACCTGTTGTGCCCCAGGACTGCTTCTCTGTAGAGCTGCTTTCCAGTAGGTCAACCCCTAACCTGTACTGGTGCGTGGGGTTATTCTTCCCCAGGTGCAGCACCCTACACTTGCCCTTTTTGAATTTCACTAGATTCCTCACTGCCCAACTTTCTAGGCTGTCCAGGTCTCGTTGAATGACAGCACAGACTTCTGGTACATCAGACACCCCTCCCAGGTTTGTATCATC
>VXAK01011565.1:36593-78391 GCA_013399435.1 Arenaria interpres | reverse complement strand
CCCTCGGCCCGGCCCCGCGGACACACCAGCTGAGGGCCCCGCCGGTTGCGGGGCGAGGGGGAGCCCTGGAATGGCCGGGGGTCGGCGGCTGCTTCCCGCCTGGCCTCGGCGGCCCCGCCACCTTCATCCCCTCCCCGTGATAAAACCATCCAGGCCCAGCGCTGCTCCCAGAGCCAACACCGGCGGCAACAGCCCCGGCAGGCAGCAAGGCTGCTTCTGGTTTAATACAGAACGCCACAGCAAAATAATTTCCCCGTTGCTGCAAGTGAGGTTATAGCTTTTCCCCCGGGGGTGCCCAGCGTGGCAAAGTCCATCCGTGAGATGTGTTTGGCAAAAAGTTGACATCACCGCTGTTTTCCTTTGGATTCAGGTTTGATGTGGTAAATGCAGATGGAAAGTTTTCCATTGGAAGGGAAACATTGCATTCCGACATTTGCCCCAAATAAAAAACCTGCTTTTTAAAAATAGGTTTTCAATCAAACCACTGTTTTCGTAAATACTGTTACTTTGCTTACAGCATGGTTAGGACTGTTACAACCTACACGAAGCTGTTAATGGTATTTTCCACACGTTAACTGTTCAGAGTTGGTCCAGAGGAACCACCAAACACTACAACTTGAAGGAAACCTCATTTCTACAGGAAAGGGGAAGCATTCTCAGTTGACAGCATTCATCGTCTTCCCAGTTGCAATAAATAGCGATAAATCAGACTGGGGCATGAAGCTCAGAAGCCGCCTGCTGGGAACGGGCCCTGCAGAGATGCTTTGGCCGGTCCCATACCTTGCTGTTAAAACCAAATACTAAAACACTCCAAAAAACCCCAAACACACACCAAAAAAGGCCACCACCCACTTTCATCATCATCTTAACCAAAACCAGAGGATTTCACCCTTGTGGTTCCTTTGTGGAGATCCTGTGCAGGAGCCTCTGGTGAAGGGCTGGAGCTCAGGGGACACCAAACCTTCCTCAGCAGCCACAACTATTTTCTAAACCGGTATCTCAGCTCCCTTTGCCGTTTAGATGGCATTTTTTGAGGGGTAATGGCTTCAAACTGGAAGAAAGTAGATTTAGGCGAGATCTCAGGAAGAAATTCTCTGCTGCGAGGGTGGTGAGAGCCTGGCCCAGGTTGCCCAGAGAAGCTGTGGCTGCCCCATCCCTGGAGGGGTTCAAGGCCAGGTTGGAGGGGGCTTGGAGCAACCTGGTCTGGTGGGAGGTGTCCCTGCCCAGGGACAGATGATCTTTAAAGCCCCTTCCAACCCAAACCATTCTAAGATTCTATGATTCTTTTAGTGGAAGACATCACGATAACTGCATTCTGTCATCTCCCTACCATACCTCACTGCACAGCCTATATCGGCCATTTCATAGAGATTTAAATGTCCTATGCACACCCTGTCCAGAAGCGACTCACACAAATCCTCCCGTTGGACAGGAGGAGGTTTACCTGCCTCAGAAATGGAAGCTCATTGCCAGGACATGCAGTTAGGGGCTGGTCTGGATCCTTGTCCGGCAGGTACGGACTGTTCCTGTTGGTGGAGAAGATACCTTTTGATTACACGGCGTCACGTCACGATTTATTTTGCGTGTCACACGTGGCAGTTGCTTTCCGCTGGCAAGACTGTAGTTTCTACCACGTGGGTCTTCAAGAAGGGTGGAAATTCGGTGTTTCTCCTGGACAAGCTTCTTCCCACTCTTCCATATCCCTCTCTGCCACCCGGTCCGGCCGCAAAAGCTATGGAGCTGGATAAAGCTTAGGAGTTAAGTCAGAGAGTGAACTTAAGCCATGCTTTGTGTTTACCCATCGTGGCTACAAGATGAGGAACTGAAAGATTAGTTCCTTCAGGCTTCTAAATCCGTGGGAGACATTCACCGGGTGTTGTAAATCAATGCTCAGACTCGAAATAACTTGTATGTTTTTAGTAGCTAGAGCAATTAACAATTGTGACGTATTACCATGGACTGCGGGAATTTCTCCATCGGTTTGGAGCCTGGAAATCCAAGGAGCTTCCTTCTAGAAGAGACACCCAGCTTCATACACTGCCTCAGGGGATGCTTACCAGCCGATTCCTGACCTGACTGTTATATACAACAACTGACCAGTTAATCTCAATATTCTTTCTAGGTTTAAAATTCAAGGTCAGGTCTTCTGGCAGAAAATTCTTTGAATTAGAAATTTTGATTTAGAAATTCCTTGGTTTGAAGTATTTTTTATGGTTTTGCCCCCTCCCTTTCCCAACCCCCCAGCTAACCAGCTGGGCTTCACCGACAGACTAAACAAGATTTTCACACGACCACAAGCAAAACGTTCCTCTTAAACAAGGGAGCCAGACTGTGAAACCAAAAATGTTGGAAGAGAGGAGTTGAATTAAGAGTTATTTTTATCAGCATTAAAAAAATAAAAAGACAAATTCAACTTCAAGTTCATAGTCGTCTTCTGAAAAGAAATTGAGACCAATACACACAATTTTTCTTTTTACTTACTCATTAGTTTGGGGAATTATTCTGTTTCATCCCCAGAAACATGCATTATTCTCTTTCGTGCTCACACAAGCGAGGCTATCGTTATCAGAAGGCTTTGTTTCACCGCGTGCAAGAAGCTACAAATTTAACCTCAAGCTAAGTGTAGCGTGGGGGATTTCAGTCAACTCGCCCTTGAAGTTTCTGTGGGTAAATCTAAAGATCCTTGACAACTTTCCTCTAACATCTGAGAGTCTGCAAACCTTAGCACACGCCGGCTGGAACTCCTAGGGTCCGTAAAAATCTGTGAAGGGGTGAAGGTGAGTAGAGACCAACCTCTGATCACCCCAGACCTGCTTTTCCAGGCAGGAAGACGTCCAAACCCCTGCAATAACTTCATGTGGGGGCGGTTCCGATCCAATCTCAAGTCTTCCCCCCTGGGACCAGCAAAGGACACGTGCCTCAGGTTCCAGCCTTTACGTGGTGTCTCACCATCTCTTTCTCAAAGCTTTAGTTCCAGGAGTCACTTATATAACCTTTGAGGAGAAGGGAAGTGCAGAGGGAGAGGGAGGAGGAAGCCCCAACCTCTCAGAAAAAAACAAACAAGGCAGAATTATATCATCTTCTATATTTTGTGCAGAATTCAGACTGCAGCGCCTGGAAGCTACGTGCAAATCTGCCAGACCCTCAGAGCTCGGGGTTCCGAGTTCCTCACTGGGCACTGCTTCTTTTATAGGTAAATAGAATCTCTTTCCTCTTCCCAAATTATTATTTTTTTTTAATTGCAGCTCCCAAACCAGTGTAGCCCCAGTTCAGCCCAGGAGCAGCAGCGTTTGTGTCAGAGCCCAGTAGTGACGACGGAGCAGAACAAGACTATAGCAATCAACATTTTTCCAGCACACGGCTCCAGGTAAGCTCATTTCATGCTCCTTTACCAATTCTCCTTTGCTCCAGTTGCCTACATTCCTCCCCAGTTTTCTTTCACTAAGCTTTTTCTCCTTTTAATAGTAAATAAGGACATCCTGTATTTTTCCTGTACATGTGATAAGGCTGGCGAACACACGGGCAGTGCAAATATTTGGCTAGTAACAGCACAGGCACTGTTCCCTCCTGTCATTTATTCCTCTGCCCTCGGTTAAGGATGTTGAGGGAAGTTTAGCGAGGAAGGATGTACTAGAATGTCTTGGCTTTTCCCTCCACATCCCCCTGGAGCAATCATCTTAAATCAGGAGCCTTCTGTTACCATCATCTTTAATGACAATATAAAGTCTATAGAGCAGGCGGGAATTCTGCACTGGCTTGTGAGCTGAAATTTTTAAAAAGAAGAAGGAAGCATTTAAAAATAATTCAACTTTTGTGACAGAAGGTTACAGTGACAGTAAATACACATCTTTCCAAAGATCAGGAAAAATAAAAAAACCAACTTGCACACTGTGCAAAATTGCAGGCATCAGCAATAGGTCATGGGGACCCCTGAATGCATCACAAGAAGCACAAAAGAAGTTGCCACTTTGAATCATAGAATGGTTTGGGTTGGAAGGGACCTTAAAGATCATCCAGTTCCACCCCCTGCCCTGAGCAGGGACACCTCCCACCAGACCAGGTTGCTCCAAGCCCCCTCCAACCTGGCCTTGAACCCCTCCAGGGATGGGGCAGCCACAGCTTCTCTGGGCAACCTGGGCCAGGCTCTCACCACCCTCACTGTAAAGAATTTCTTCCTGGAAATACCCAGCAGATCTGTGCAGTGGGGTGTTTTGATGAGCACAGCAGCTCATGGGGACATTAAAAGTATCCCTGGCTGCCTCTTAATTATTTGTGTCTCATAATGCTCGCTGCCCTCACAGGCTTGGATGGACGTTGCTGTGTCAGCTCCTGCTTCCCAAATTTTCCTCCCAGCCACACCAGCCGGGACCCGAGCCTTTTGGAGGTGAAAGCTGAGGGGGTTGTGCACGAGAGGGCAGAAGTGCCAGCCCCAGTCCCGGGCAACGGAGAGGACAAAGTGGGCAAACAGGAGCCACGATGGCTCAGGTCCTGCGGGCGCGCTGCAAAGTGATTCAGCTCTGTAACAAAGACTTTGGAGTGACACAGAAGCCGGCAGTGCTTGTGCCTCGTACGTTCAGCCAATCCCTCAAAGAAACTTAAATGACCTTTTTTGCTATTAGTTGGAAGTTAGATCGGAGTTTGCCAGCAATGCTTTATCATCCAAGAAAGGGGCTTTGGGTTTGTGTTTTTTTTTTTTTTTGTTTAGTTTTGGAGTTCTCCCTGCCACACCCCCCACGCTCCTCACCAAGAAATCTTTGCCAGTCTAATTCCAGAGCCTAAATCAAGACGTTGACAAAGAAAGCAGCAATTTGGGCAGCTGTGTGTACAATATAAACACCCACTGTTTTAAAGGCTGAAAAGGGATGAAAAGGGATTCTTTTTTGCAATTAAAGATGACAGACCTTTCCACTCAACCTGCATTTCTAGAAGGAGGGAGTTTGGGAGCATTTTCGTTTTACAGAATGATTTCATTGGCAGCTAAACTGAAAAAAAAAAAAGTATTTATACAAGAGTCAAAAATAACCCCAACAAACCATTTAGGGGCCTGCCTGTGCTCAGTTTATGGTTCCAGTCTGGTTTTCCCAGACACTGTCCATCCCTTCCCCTCACATACTCTTGCCTGCACAAGCTGTGGAAGGGTGGCCAGGGCCCATGGCAGCGAGGAGGTGGCAGCAGGCTGGCCATGATGGGCATCATCTTCTAGGGTTAGGAGCTCTTCAGTAGGGCTGCTTGAAACCTGCCCATTGCCTGCTCATCTCCTCAGGGCACAGCACAACTTCTTCCAAGGGGCCAAACTCCCCCAAAAATGGTGGTGAAGTTTAAAACTGAGCAGCAGGGAGCAGCTTGGCACTCCTAGTGGGGAGCCTGGGATGTGGGAGACCTCTGTCCTGATCATCTTGGTGGCAAGACATCAAAGCCAGATGTGGTTTCCCTCGCCCACAGAGATGGTTCTTCTTTGTGCAGAGGAACCATTGAGCGTTCCTCAGTGAGGGAGAGTGTGTCTGCATCCATCACTGTCAGTAGAATCACAGAATGGTCAGAGTTGGAAGGGACCTTAAAGATCATTCAGTTCCAACCCCCCTGCCCTGGGCAGGGACACCTCCCACCAGACCAGGTTGCTCCAAGCCCCCTCCAACCTGGCCTTGAACCCCTCCAGGGATGGGGCAGCCTCAGCTTCTCTGGGCAACCTGGGCCAGGCTCTCACCACCCTCACAGTAAAGAATTTCTTCCTCAGATCTCATCTCCATCTCCCCTCTTCCAGTTTAAAACCGTTACCCCTTGTCCTGTCCCTACACTTCTGACAGAGTCCCTCCCCACCTCTCCTGTAGCTCCCTTCAGATATCCTTCCCAGAGAGGTGGTGCTCCCGAGGAGTAGCAGTAGCTCTCTCACACCTCAGTGCCATCCTCCGCAGAGGCTTCCCGAGGCAAACACCGGGCCATCTTATTTATTTTTTAGGCTGAACACAGGTGGCTGTCACTACCACTTACACGTTTGCAGATCTATTAGCGCTTCTAAACGTAATCAGCCTATTGCATCCTTACCTCCAATTATTCTGCACTCAGGTCTATCGACATTCGGGCATGAAGAAGAGGGGCTTTTTTTTTTGTCCTGCTTGCAACAGAAGACAGATTTACTGGTGCAGACATCAGCAGTATAACCAGCAGCTTCAGATGAGCCATTAATATCAGCAGAACAACTGGGAGGAAGCTCCCTCTCATAGACTAATCAGATGCACCTCTTTCTTGAGGATTTTACAATCCTTTCTAAGACCTTGAGCCTGCAGTCAGCTCTCTGCAGGCTGACACCAGCGCTGCCAGGGTCTGGCCTAAAGCTGGAGGTTTCCAAGCTGTCAAGCCAATGTATTTTCTCTATAATGAGGAAGAAATCCTGTGCCACCACACGGCACAGCAGCGACAGTGCTGCATGTGGTGCGGCGGCTGTGTTCTTCGCTCTCCTCATCTGTTTGGAGATCGGTTGTGTTGGTTCAGTCAGAGAATTGGGGAAGTGTTTCAAAGAAAGCTTTGAAGCAGGACAGGAGGAAAGATCATCATCACAGGCCACTCAACTGCAAACACTTCTAGGGGCTTTCCCAGGATGGGCCATGCCCCAGAGACAGCAGCAGCTGGTGGCCACCATCCCAGTGGGTGATGCTGGATTGCACCCAGGCTCACTTCTGTGCAGGCATCAGAAGCAATTTCTTGGTGTTCACGCAGCATGAGATCCAAGAGAACAACCCCAGTGGGTCCAAACCAGCTCAGACATCTCAGCTTGGGTACAGCAGGACCAACACCAAACCAGAGCCAAGAGGCACAATCAAAGGCATTCTCATTGCTTGCCCCAGCACAGGTCACTGTGACCCTTCCAGCTCTTCCAAACACCAGGAACAGAATTGCTGGGCAGATCCGCACATACCTTTAGAGGTGTGTGTCCAGAGGACCAAGAAGAAGAGCAGGAAGCCTCCATGGAACATGCTTCCCTACCCAGAGCAAGTCCTGGGCTACAGAGGCACAACTGTGCTTGTTCAGACTGTACGGCTGGTGGCCACCACAGCGTTTGTGCACAGGTGGCCTGAGAAGGCAACAGGACAAGCACTGTCAGTGCTTTCCCAAGTGCTCACCCAGACCCAACTGTTCTGGGGAGGTTCCCACACCCAATGTGGTTCACCAGCTTGGTAGCCCTCAAGAGATCTTGCTTCCAAGTTACTTCTCCAGCCTCCCCTTGAGTCCACACAAATTTTCTGCATGATTCTTTGGCCCAGAGTTGCACAGATTCCTCCCTGATGAGCCATTCCCAGCACCCTTCCCCTTCTCCCTCAAAAAGCTCCTGGCCAGGCCCTTCTCAGAGAAGTGTTAATGTGCTAACGAGGAGCCTCGTTACCCTCCTGTGACCACCCAGCTGCTACCAGGGCAGATGTCCATCACTCTTTTTTTTGCCGCCATTTGCCATGAGCAGAATCGGGCAAAGCAGCAGAGGTGCCTCCTCCCCAAGCCCACCGACGGCTGTGGATGTGCCATGGACCTGAGTCTCCCGATCCCGAGGCAGTGAGGAAGCCCCAGCCCCCGCCAGGAGGAATATGAAGCCATTTTAGTAAGACGCATGGTCTTGCTGAGGATTTGGCCTGTCCTTCCGAGGAGTTTCATAATCTTATGGGGGAAAAAAAATGAATAAATAACTTTAATGATGGCTCACAGAGATTCATTCCACTTAAACATCACCCGTCAAGAAAACCCCACCATGGAAAGACATTAATCTTCACGTAAGAGTGTTCCAGTCCAGTTCAGTTACATCAAACTGCCCTTATACCCCATGGATTTGGTAACCTGCATCTGAGACAGGTGTTTAATACATTAATTTAACAAAAGACTAAGACACTCTCTGGCAGTGTCCTCATGAGCTACAGCTCGTCAGCACGCTCCCTCTGACTGACCCCGGAGCCTCCAGCGTCACCGCTGCCCACAGCTCTCCCACCTGGGTAATCCTGATCAATGGGATCAACCGGGATGACCGGTTTAAAATGAACGGTGTTTGAACCATTAACTGGAGAAAGTAACCCAAGAGATGGTAAAGCGCAGGTTGTATGTGATATACAAGTCATAGGGGAGAGATGGAGAGATATATACATGTTTTCTATCCATCCATCCATCTACCTACCTCTCTATCTCGGGTATATGGGGGAAGGAGAGGCACAGCTGAAGGCCAAACAACTTGCAGACACAATAAATAAATAAAAGTCACCACGCTGTCAAGCAGTTGCCACCCCGGGGAGGCTCTGGTGCCTGCTGTGTTGAGAAAGAACCCCCACAGAAACCCGTGCCAGCTTCTCACTGGGACCACTGGTATTTTGGGATGGAAAAGCATCCTCTGGGCTGTCCTTCCCCTCACACCCTCCTGGACCCGGGGGTAGTTACTGCGGGGAGGGCTGGAAACCAGCCTGAAACTTGGTTGTATCTCAAGTCGAGTCTGACTTTGGCATCGGCTAAACTCTTCCGAAACAAAAATGAGAATAAACCACCCAAAGAAGGAAGGAAGACCCTCACGCGTGGCTACCTGAGCGGCGTCCTACCCTCGCCGTAGCATCAGGGGAAAGAGGTCTCCGCACGGCTCCTCAACCCGTGGCTGCTCCGAAAGGGTTTGCAAAGTGTTTCCTCGCCAACGCCGTCGGGTTTCTCTGAATAAAAGCCCAGATGCTGTTTATGCTGTTCTCTAGCGTCTCGGTGCACTATATTTTTTAAAAAATGATTTGAATCAAAGCTCTCATTCTTTAATTAAACTTCATTTAGCTGCCATCTGCCTGGGATCAAAATGGCTTCATGTTTTGCAACTCTTAATGAGGATTGTTATTGGATTTGTAAACACATAAACAAGAAAAAAAAAAAAAACCCAAAAAAACCCAACCCACCAAAGTCTTTGAAAAGTAATAAATGAGAAACATGGCTCAAGTGTTAAGATCTGCATCTTCACTCGTCTAATTGTAATGGAGCGGATCCCATTCAGCAGATAATCACGGTATACACAAAAACCGGGTATAAAAATACCCTGCGACTGCGGGATCACGATTAGGGAGGCTGCGAGAATTACAGCCCAGGGAAAACGGGAATAAAGCGAGATCTGGCATTTTTCCAGCGCGGGAAGGGTCAGGGCTCCCGGGCCACAAGCAGCCACAGGCACCAGGGGCAGGAGTTCCACACCCCGGCCACAGAAAATGAAAAGTGCATGTTGTAGCCCTCAAACTCCCTGAAATTACAGCGGGAATTACCGCTATTCACTCCCTAAAAATATATCTGTTACCAGCACCCAGCAACCTCAAACCCCAACCTGGGGATAGTGGATAAGGCATCCGTGGGGCTTCCCGGAGCAGCCGGGGCCGGGCGGGAGCTGCCCTTCGGTGCGTGGGGCCTGGGGCACGGGAACCTCCGGTTAATCCAGAAATTTAGGGAAGAAAACCTGAACTCTGGGCTTTGGCTCAGCCCGTGTGGTCGCGGCACAGCAGCCTCCTCCTGCCCCATCTCCGTAACCAGGCTCCGAGCCGGGGATGGGGCTGGGGGAGAGGGAAGAGGCAGAGGGGGGGACACAGCTACGCTGCCCTCCTCGCTCGGCTTCCACCCCCTCCTCGGCTCCATTTACCGCCTTCCCCGTTGCATTCTGCTTTCTGAACTGACTCATTAGTGCCCAGCGTAGCTCCCGTGCCCTAATTTAACTCCGCTGCCTGCGTCCCCCCCTGCCTTTCGGCGGCAGTGATTAGGGCCCCGTGCAGGGCGCAGACCCGCGCCCCTCCAGCACCGGCACAGACCCGGGGCAGCCTCAGACATCTCCACTCATTACCGAACCGCGCCGCTGCCTTCCCTGCTGTGGCATCTGAACCCTTTTTTCTTTTTTTTTTTTTTTTTTTAACGGCAAAAATAATAATAATAAAAAAAGTCAAAATATAACGAGCATGAGACACCGACTCGGAGGGGTTTGATCTGTGAATAAGCCCCTTTCAGACATTTTGGAAGAGAAAATGGTATTTTTACCTCCAAATCATGTTTCTTTGTTTCCTAATTGGAGATGCCACAGGTTTGAGCATCAGGAAGAAACATGAAAGGCTTCAGATTTTGATGGCAACTGCTCCCCTGTCAAACCGTGTCTCTAATTGGGGTCACTGATACACATCTTTGCCCTTCTTTCGGCTGCTGCCTTTGTGCCGTCTCCTGCATTTGTTTGGGCTTTTATTATCTCATGTGATCATTTGCATCTAACTCCACAGCAAATGCCAAGTCCCGAGCCAGAAAATAAAACTGCAGCTGCCTCGAAACACTTCTACCCGCCATCAAAACCCTCCGGTGGCCTGAAAAGACCAGGATTCGAGCGGACTGAAATCCCATAAAACAAATAAAGCGGCGCATTCCGCTCGGAAAAGCTGCCACGAGGGACTTTGATCCCGGCCTCTGCTACCACCCGCCCTCCAGCAGACCCCGGCCGCTGCTCGCGGGGCAGCTTTGCTCCGTGACAAGGCTGTCACCCTCCTGCAGGGACGCCCAGCAAGGGTGACACCACACGTTTCTGCTTGGGATGGCACCAAAGCCACAAGCCCCAGGGCACCTCGCGTCCCCGGTGGCCGGTGCTGGGCTGCGTTTACCCACACACAAGCCGGGGTGTTTCTCCTCGTTGGCTTCTCACACCGGCATCAGCTCCCGCCAACGTCTCGCCCGTGCACGGCGCCCAGCGGGCACAAAGCACGCGTTAAACAGTCAGGACCAGTGCTCGGCGCCATTAGCTTCTGCTGCCAAACTCTACGAGCGGAGTGGAGGTGAAATTACAGGCATTTCAAGTAACATCCCTCAATTTACTGCGTTGCTTCTTATATGGGGTTCAGCGCGCTCAGCAATGCCACTCGCCGCCCCTGCTCCAGCGTTATGGAACCTGTGGAGCATCAGTGGGATCAGCCTGTACTTGCTGTGGGAGCTTCCCCCCAGGAGAAACATCAAATTCTATTAGAAAATCATAGAATTGAATCATAGAATTGTCCAGGCCGGAAGGGATCTCCAAAGGTCATCTAGTCCGACCCCCCCGCAGTCAGCAGGGACACCCCCAACTAGACCAGGTTGCCCAGGGCCTCATCGAGCCTCACCTTGAATATCTCCAGGGATGGGGCCTCAACCACCTCCCTGGGGAACCTGTTCCAGTGCTCCACCACCCTCACAGAGTAGAGTTTTCTCCTAATCTCCACTCTAAATCTGCTCCCCTCCAGCTTAAAGCCATTGCCCCTCGTCCTGTCACTACAGGCCTTTGCAAACAGGCTCTCCCCAGCCTTCCTGTAGGCCCCCTTCAGGTACTGGAAGGCCGCTATTAGGTCTCCCCGGAGCCTCCTCTTCTCCAGGCTGAACAGCCCCAGCTCCCTCAGCCTGTCCTTGTAGCAGAGGTGCTCCAACCCCCTGATCATCCTCGTGGCCCTCCTCTGGACCCGCTCCATCAGGTCCATGTCATAAATAGGGAAGAACTTTACCCAATTAAATGCTTTTCCTGGTTCAGAAGCCGGTTAAACGCACGCAACCAAAATTGCTTCTGTGCCTTTCCAAGTCTGGGGCGGACGGAGGCCAGTCACGAGAGGGTTTGGGGGGGAGATCTTGCTCCTTGGGGGGCCCGGAACCCCCTTCCCACTTGATCCAAACCTGCTTCTGCTCCAGAGCAAACAGGACACGAGGGCACAGGTCTCTGATGCTCGTTAAGGGCTGGTTCTCTCGCCCTTCACTGCGCTGCAGTCTGGGACCACTCCTCCCGCAGCTCTGCAAGTCAGCTTTTACACCTTTGATCTAAATTGAAGCCATCGGTGGCCAATGAAGCATTAAAACGTGTCAAACCTCTTGGTTTCAAGCACTGGTGACACTAAGGCTTTTATTGAGCAGCCGAAGCACGGCAAGGTCTGTCCGGGGGTGCCCGCCTGCACTTACTCTCACCTATAAACACTACTTATCAATAATATACAAAATAAAATAAGTACTTTTAAGAGCAAGGCAACACTTTTTATTTTTATTTAAAAAGGCCTTGATGGCAGGAATATAGTGTAAAAATCATTGGAAAAACTAAAAGGCATTGATACATATTGGAATATACACTTTTTACATAAATTACATTTATTTATTTATTCTTTCATTTGAGGTTCTTATTCGGTATTGAGGTCTAATAGTTAATAGGTCCTGGGATCTGGACGTTTAGACCACCATAGTCTAACATGTACATGTTCATGGGCCATTGCTGAAAGAGAGGGAGAGAAAAAGAAGGCAAAAGTCTCTGTTAGGACACAACACAAAACCATGCATACGTCAAATCTCTGACATGTTCCGACACGGGCTCTTGCTCCCTCTTTCCAAATAAGACAAAAGAACCAACCCCAAACCAAAACACCACCAGCAAACCCGACAAAAAAGAAACTTCTACGTTTATATTTCTCTTGTGCTTTTTTTCATTATTTTTTAGAAGCTTTTGGCGTCAGCCACAATCGAAGCCAAGCCCTGAGGGAGAGCAGCTGGATGCGTCTCCCTGATTTTGTTTCCTATTTTCCCAGTTTCACTGCCGTCTGGAGTGAGCAGCCGAAGCACGGCAAGGTCTTCTGCGGTGCTCCTGGGAGGGAGCCGGAGCGACGCTCCCAGCGCAGCTCAGACCACAGGGGAACCGCTGGGTCCTGCCAAGAGGTGTCACGGGGCCAAGGCGCCACTGCCAGCACCAAACTGGTGTTTTAACCCAGCGGGGTCGGGGGATTTGTGGGAGCCTGTCTCATGTGCAGCTCCCGCTAAGGCCCCGAGGCACTCGGCAGGATCGATGCCGGGGATCCCTGAGGGGTGGCAGGCACTTTGCTCCGCTGACCCCCCCACCTCAGACAAACCCGGCAGGAAAAGGGGAGCCCCAGAGCTGCGTCCCCTCCTTCGCCAAACCTGCTTGTGCCATTTAATGTCACACTCTATAGTGTTTTGTCAGGCGGAGGGAGGTGGTGACGGTTGAAGGAGAGCAGAGAGCAGCATCCTGAAGCAGAAAGATAGGTAGGCAGTAACCCCCCTAATATCTGGAAGGCTTTACCACAAGTGAGATCTGATTTGTTGATGATGTAGACTCCATATTGGAAGAGGAGGAAGAGGAAGATGAAGAAGAGGAAGATACCGAGTTCCCTTCGGAGATCCTCTTCCGCTTCCGTTTGGGAACGCTGGTGTCTTTCTCTGCAGGGAGAGAGGGGAGGATGAGGTCCGAGCCCTGCGAGTGGTCCCTAAACACGGGGATCCATCCCCCTGTGGCCATCCCTTGTGCCACCGTTGGTGACATGGGCTTGGCCTCCAGGACCTGGCACACAGAGCTCCCAGCCTCCTCAGGCACCAGCAAAGAAAATCCCCAAAATAAATGAACCCCAAACTCTAGGGCTTACAAAGTCCGATATCCCACAGACTTGTGTCCGTGCTGGATGCTGTGGGGCTGTGAAGGTGCCAGCTGTGATGACAATACGTCCATACATACATCTCTCTGCATATATAAAGTTTCTCCAGCATCTTTTTTTTTTTTACATCAGGTTGCAGGCATGCTTTTGCTTGCCAGATCTCTCTCCTCTACCCAGCCACCTTTTTTCATAAATCTAATAGGTTCCTAATTATCTCTGGGGCTGCTAATTCTGACACATTTGATTAAAACTGGCTGAGATTTATTGGGAAGGATGGAACAGAGAGAGAGATGCGTTCGCAGCAATCACAGAAACCTTGTTTCCTTAGAAGCTCAACTGCTGAACGATGGCTCAAATTAAGGGCTTTAACCAGTGAATAAATTGCTCGTGGTGAGTAAATTGCTAATGGGAAAGGGATAATCAAATCCTCCAGAATGTGCTGAAAGTTTCAGCCTAAGCCCAGCCTCTCCCCAGCTCACAGAATTGCAATTGTCTAAGAGGATGGTTTGCTCCTGACCAGATGCTGAGCCTGACTTTTTCCAGGTAGGGTCTTCTCCCCAGGCTCTCCTGGGGATGCAGGAGGTTCAAATGCCTCCCCCCCAGCCCCCATCAGTTTTGCCCATATATTCTCCCTGCCACAGGGCAGGGGAAGCCACGGGTATTGCTTACCCCTCCGCTTACCTGTTTGTTTGGCCTCAGTGCAGATTTCGGCAAACGGCCTGCGTAAGAGACAAGGGGGTGAGAGCAGGCGGGCGCCATCGTTTCTCCCCCACGCGCCCGTCCTCGCTGGGACACAGCCCAGACCCCGACCCCACGCTGCCTCCTCCGACACCCCTCTGCGTGGGGATGGGACAGGGAGCCTCCCACCGCCCCCCAGAGGGAAGCGACCCGACGTATCTCAGCTGGGTCTCTGAGGTGTCCCGTGATCTGCCCCCGCGCCGGGCTCCTTCCCAGCACCATCATCTCAAACTGTACAAGAAAGAGGGGATAAACCATCCCTGCTAACGCTTTGCTGTGCCCACCCGTGGCCGAGCACGTCCCTGCGGCACAGGACAGCAGATGCTGGGGGTGGAGCGGGTCCTCTGTGGGCACACGGTGGTGTCACCCTGCTCCGGTGGCCCCACGGTGACTTACCCCACTCGCAGCTAGAAAAGCAAGGGCAACGCTTAACAGAAACCTTCCCCGGTCACAGAGCTGGGGGAACTTACTGGAGCTGGTTTATAATCACCATCCGGATGCTCTCCCGTGCCTTCAGGATCTTCTCCAGCCGATGGATGTCGTAGGTATTGGGGTTTCTGAAAGGGATATCGTCCGGCAGCCCGGTAACCTCCACAGCGTCAGGACTGTCCCTGATGAGTTTATAGGGCACCATGACGGGTCGGTTCAAGCCCAGAGCTTCTCCTGTAATGGCAGAGCAGAGGACAAGGCACCAGCTTTACCCCACAGGGCTCCGGATCCAACCAACCTAAGGACCACGAGCCCTGGGAGGACTTTGGGCAGCTGTGGCTACCGTGATGCCCAACCTTTGCTGCAGCCACGTCTCTCCCAGCCGTTTCACGTCTGCCTGCCCAATTTTTTGGCTGCTCCGTTAGTCTCCACTTAGGATCCTGGCAGGAGCCTCAGGGGAGGGCTGTTTTACAGCACCAGCACTTGCAGACCCACCTCTGTGCTGTGTAAAACCCATCACCACGCATGCACCAGCCGGTGGCTGGGCCAGCAGCAGCCGCAGCGAGGGAGACAGCCCAGGGGAGAGGGCAAATGGGAGAGATTTGCCCATTCCCTCTTGCCTCTGGCTGTCAGCAGGTTTGGGGGCCACGGGGGTGGAGATCCACATCCATCACTCATCATCATATTGGTCCAGCCCATTTTATGCACCACTGCATCTATCCCTTTGGCCTCCACAACACCCTGAGGCAACGAAATACCACGATTTAATTCCTTGCTGCATTAAAAATCCTTCCTTCAGCGTGATTTAAACCTGCTGCTCATCCTCCTCCATACCTTTTCAGTTCCTGCACCACGGGGAGCAGCTGATGTCCCTCCTGTGCTGGTCCTGACTCCAAGAGCCTCCTCTTGCCTTGTGTTTCTGCAACCCTCAAACCTGGAGGTGTGAGCTGCCCCTGTCACACTCATGGCTGTCCTCGCAGGGAGTGTGTCCCTGCCATCCACCTCACACCTTCTGCTCCATAAACCGTGCCAGGAAAGTGGGAAGGTGGGGATCTGCTGTGGGCTCAGCCCCCACGTGGACCGAGTGCTGCTGAGGGTGCCCAGAGCACGGCACCAGCCTCCCTGGGGGACTGGCACCTCCAAGGGGGCAAATCCACCCCCAAAGCAGCAAGCAGCACCCCAAACCAGACAGGGTTTGCAGGAAAGGTGAGCAGCCTTGACAAGGGGAAACTTGAGAAAGGAGGGAAGTGACATTCCCTGCTGCTTTGCTATCATTTTGGCTATTTTCCTTCTCCTTCAGGCAATTATTTTGGGGAGAGAGGCGAGATGCCACACCGGTGGGGTGCCACTGAGCCGCCGCGGCCCTGCTGCGGGGGTCTCATGGGCTGGTAAATAACCACCCAGCACTTAGACAAGTCCCCAAACAGGGGACAGCCACAAGCAGTGGCAGCCTGTACCCGCGGGGCTGAGATGGTGACGCCACTCGGGGCCGTGCTCCCTGCAGCTGGGGCTCCCCCACTCCCCCCACTGGGCTGCTGTTTTCGCAGCGCCGGGTGGAAGGAGGGGTTTGGTTGGCAGCAAGAGGAGCCTGAAAATGGCATTTTCACATCTTCTCCAGTCTCCTGAACCTCCTTTTGTGCTGTGGCTCCAGCGAGCTTTCCCAAAGCCATGCCCAGTGTCAGGCTGCGGCTCCAGCCTTGCTCCCGGCCGGGCAGGCAGGGCAGGCTGGCACGCTCAGCACACACACCGCGGCTCACGTTCAAAACACATCAAAGGCCAACACCAGACGGAACAAATCCTGCTCCTGGGCTGCGTTTTTCCATCCTCCCTCCCCTCTCCAAGGAGGAGCTGTCAACAAGAAGGTCACGGTCCCACCTGCCGGGAGCGAGACTCGGGAACGTCCCCGGGGACGGGCTGTAACGTGAGGCAGTGGGATGAAACCTGTGCTGCAGCAGGCTGCTGTGTGCTTGGCCTATAAATAGAGGCCTTCAGTCGAATTAATTTTAACTATGGCTGCTGTCAGCAAAAACAAACCTGCCTGGTGATGCGTGCGGACGGGAGACTCACCGTATTTTTCATTGAAAAGCTCTTTCACTTGCTCTCGGAGAATCACCTTCTCCCCGAGCCTGTTGGCATCGTCCTCATCTGCAAAGCCAAAAAAAAAAAGAAAAAGGACAGGGAATAAACCACCCCGTTTCTTTCTCATGCCCTAGAAAACCCACCCCGCTGTCACGAGGCACGACCGTGTCTCTGTCCCCATGTCCCCAGCGTGGCGTGGGGACACCTCGGAGGAGGCTGTTCTGCAATTGCACCTTGTGTTTCAGAGCCGTGCAAAGTGGCTATAAAATGCTGCCAAATCTGCATTTGCCACACGCTGCCACGGCTGAGAGCATTTTACATCCACTTTGCGGTGCTGTAAATGACTGCAAAATATGCAAAGCAATGGAGACTCAGGCCCTCGGTGCCACGAATGCTCCCACAAGTGATATCAAGGAATGAGATAGCACTTTTATAGCCGGGCTCCTAAGTACAGTATTGTTTTATAATATGCCATATAATCAGCTTGCCTTTACTAGCTTTTTTAATTATCCTCATCGTGCCAAACAGTTTCTCCTCCGTTCTCTCGTTTCAAACGACGCTGCCTATGGCAGTAGATTTTTTCCCCCCGGCTATTCAGCATCCTCAGGGGGGCTCCAGGAAAAACGACTGGGGTCAGAACTGGCCCCATTTGGTGCTTTTTCACCCCGTGGATATAAAGCACCGACTGAACGACCCTCATCTGCCTCTCGCTGGGGTCTCCCCTCCAGCCCCGAGCCAGCCGGGGTGCGCAGCGCAGGGCCGGCTCGGTGGGGTCTCCACCCCATGAACCTCCCAGCACCCGAGGCAGGCATTTTCACCCACGCTACGGGGTGGAAATCCAGGACGGTTATTTAAAACATCAAGGCGAGCGCTGCAAACCTCAGCATGAGGCCCCCGAGCATCCCCTGCGCCCCCCCACCTGCAGCAGACTATAATCTATTTGATTCTGAGCAATCACGTGATATTTGATTCTGATTTTGAGCAATCACACGATTTTGATTTTGGTTTTAAGCAATCGCATGGCTTGCAATTTTTGTTTTAAACGCAAGCTCAAAACCTGATGTGAGTCCCTGCCTCTCTGCGCGGGACCCCAGAGCTGACACCCCCGGCAGAAAACCCCACACCTCAGCCACCCTGATGCTGAGGATGCTGGAGAGAAGCTGCCACCCTTAAATCTCCACACCCTTCTACTAGAGGGTACAGCCTCCAACACCTCTTCTCCACGTGGAAAACAAAAGTTTTGTCTGGATATAACTAGGAAAAAATAAGGGAGAAGTTTCTGCGAAGGAACCTCAGGGCCATGTTGTGCCTCGAATCCAGAAATGGCAACAAAGCAGCTTGAAAGGGATGGAGCAAAAAAATAACTAAAATAGAAGAAAATCAAATGAATGTCACCAAGGAGCTCTGATTTCAAGCACCAAGACCTTGCCTTGTGGTGCTGCTCCCCAGGCCACGTCAGGCCAGTGGGGGCAAAGCCTGCGGGCTCCCTCTCTGACTTCCTTGTCATTGATGCTCAGTTTCTGGGCTGTACATACACACCCCCATGGATGTGTAGATGGTAGCAGACAAAGAAACACCCAAAATTAAGTGTTCTCACTCGTTTAATTCCCTGGGACTGAAAAATGCAGCAGCTCTTTCCTTTCCGCTCATGCCCCGAGCAACCCGAGTGCAAGAAACAAGATCTCAAGGTTTGGTGGGGTTTTTTTTCCCTCCTTGCGGTGGGCAGGATTCCCAAATTCCCATCCAAGGACTCAAATGCCATGGGAAATCTGGAACTGAGCATGCAAAACGGAGAAGCCAGAGAGGAGGCTCCGGCCAGTAGCGCTGCTTCCTGGGAACCTGCCCCTCCATCCCCAGGCAGCTCCAGGCAAGAGGGATCTCCATCCACCTTTGACTTTATCCACCTGGGTTTGGGAAATAATTGACTCAAGGAAGCCACTGGCACCCCTGGAATGTGCTGAGTCCTTCCCATAAAGCAGGTGTATGCATGCTGCTGGCTTCAGCTCTGTGTTATCTTTTTTTTCCTTTTAATTAAAAAAAGTAGCCAGTTGATTGACTTATTTGTTTCCCAATCCTACTTGCCTGAAGCGAGGACCCCTGCGCTCCACGGGCACCTACGTGCAAAGAGGTCACATTTTTGAAGCACCATTTGCTCTTTGCCAATGGGGCTTGTCAGAGCGTGGTATTTCTTTTAGAAACGCCAAGTCATAATTAGCAGTGATTAAAAATGGGGTTTAGGTGTCTGCTGTTGGACACCAGGATCCAAAACACCGCCTATTCTTCTAGGCACTTCAAAAAAACCCGCAACAAAACCAAATCCAAGGGAACCCACGGATCATTAAGGGTTCTGTCTGGGTTTGTGATGCCATGTGTAGAGCCCTAATCTTGGCTGGGCAGGGTACCAGAGCCTTCCTCCTCCCCGTGCCGCTGCCAGCATCCCAGGGTGCCAGCTGCTCCAGGCGATATACGTCCTCCACCCGGCCATCGCACTCGGAGTAACACCCTCCCATCGGCCAAAAAACCTCCCGAAGCCTGTCTCATCAGTGAAGCAGCCACTGCCCAACACGTCCCACCAGGAAAGGGGCTCGGGTCCCTCCTGCAGGCAATCCCAGCTGTGTCACAGAAGCACCCAGCCGGGGTGGCTGCTGACAGCAGTCAGGACCTGGCCCTGAAGCCTAAGAGGATAATTACACATCTCTTCCCCCTCTTTCAGCTTCAATGGGTACAATTCAGTTACACCCTGGTGTAAATCCGCATTAAACCTGCTGACTTTACCGAGGCCAATCCAGAGTAACGCAGGTTTAAGTCCAATTTGAATTAGCTCAACATATGCATGTTTCCAAAGTGGAGCTATAAACTTGCAGGAGCAGGCAATTAACAGCCAGACACACGGCCAGAATCCCAGCTGATGGGACTAAAACTGGATTTGCTGGAGATACACCGTGCCCTACCACAGGTACAGGCAGGAGAGCTCTTCTTTACTCCTGTAAATTAGTATATATGTTAAATCCCCAGAGCCTACATGCCTACAGACCAACTCTAGCCCAGAATATGTGTTAAAGCAAAGCAGAAAAAAAAGAAACCACAACCCAAGTCCCTACAAGCTCTCCTTGTGATTGGCAAGTGGATTTTTTAACAAATTAATAGCCCAGACACATGGATGAGCTGAGGGTAACGTGGCAGGTTGGTCTGTCTGGAGCAGAACGGGCACCGATGCCCAGGGACTGCAGCAACGGTGCTCAGAAACACAGAGAGGATTAATAACAACAATAAAATACTGTTAAACACATTCTGCATCATTCAGTTCTTGGTATCACAGGGAAACAGAGCAGAGAGGGGAAAAAAAAAATACCTGAATTTTGGGGGTTTAAGACATTTTCATTCCCATATTAAAACGCAAGTGCATTTCTTGTCTGCTACCATCTACGATGCATCAACTGAGCTACGTACCATTCAAGGCAGCGTAGGCTTTTTCCAATGATGTTATCCGTCTAGGGGCTACAGCGCAAGTTAAAAGAAGACAAAAAAAATAAACAAACAAAAAAAAAAAAAAAAAGAGAGAGAGAAAGAAAAAGAGAGCCATGAGTGCTGCAGCTTGGTTTCTTGGTCACAAACAAAAAGCAAAACCCAGGATGCCACTGTCCCTAGCAGCTTAAAATTCCCCCGGTCCGGAGGCCCCTTGGCACAGAGGTGCTTTAGTACCTGCCCGGTGAGCTGGGCGGGTGGGCTGGGCTCTCCACCACACACCAGGGACCCGTTTTGGGATGTGCTTGAGCCCATGAGCATCCCCCTGAGCTACTCCTGAGCAGCTGGAGGCCCAGGGACGCAACGGCTGAATTGCAGCATTTACAGCACGTGCTGAAGCAGCAGTGATTGTGCCGCGTGGCCGCGCCGGAGGAGGAAAAAAATATCTGAGGTTAAAGCAGATGAAAAGCAAACAGGGAAACTGTGTCAGTTCTGCAGCAATGGGAGGCGGGGGGGGAACAGGAGAAAAAGAGATCCCTAAGGAGATGCTGGTTCTTGCCACCGACTCCGAAGTGAGGAGCGCTATCAAAAAGAAATTAATTTCCTGGGGAAAAGGCATCAGCGAGGGGGCTGGGGCTAGATTTGCATCACGGGGAAAAGGGGGAACGAAGAGGGTCATCACGCCAAAGCAGCAGCCATGGGGAGAGCTGGTGGGGAGAGACGGGGGCTGCGGGTCACGGCACCGGGGAGGCACTTACTGCCAAACTGCAGCTGTGGGAACCAGCAAACTGGAGGGGATGGGGGGAGAGAGCAGGGGTGCATGTCCGAATGTGCTGAGCGGAGACAGGAGCACTGTGAAGTAGCTCAAAACACACATCAAACATTTCAAGCAGGCTCAGGGAAGCAGCCGTCGCAGCCCTCGAATTCAGCAGCACCAAAGGAACAAACAAACCCACGGGGTTTTGCACGGGGCAGCTGCGTTTCGGTGCCAATCGGGTGCTGAGACGGGGCTGCGGGTGGGCAAACCCTGCCATAAGCAACTGGTGGCCACAGCACGGCCACTCACTGCCACACAGCAGGACCCAGGCAGAAAATCAGCAATGCTGCCCATCACCTGGTCCCCTGTGTCCCTGGGTGACACCCTGCCCAGGTGGACACCCTGCAGGCAGCAGCCAGCACCCGGTCCCCTGAATCCCTGGGGACACCCTGTGGGCAGCACCCACCACGCAAAATGTTTAGGGAAATATGCAATGCGAAGGGGAGGAGGTGCAGATGGGTCACGTCGGTGCAGGGAAAGCCAAACCAAGAGGGAACAAGGTCCTGGCACAGCTCCTACAGGACGAGGAGAATGCAGGCAGAGCACGGGCAGGAGCGCAGGCAGGCAGCGAGGAAGAGAAGGATACAGCAGCATCTTTCCAACATGAATCAGAAACAGTTTAAGAAGGGCAGCACGGCATTTCATTTGCTTGGCGGCATTGGCAGCCTTTCAGGTGAAGACTTCAAGGTGCTGTTATGAAATCACACTGATTAAGAAAGATAATTAAAATTTCTTGTCCTGGTAACCCACATGTGCTGCTCAGCCTCATCCCAGCAGGCTCACGGCCGCTGCACTGCGTGGCGCAGAGGGTATCCCTAAATGCTGGACCACAGCTGGGATGGAGCTGAACCCATCTCTATGAGCACCCTGAAAAACGGGGAGTTTTGGGGTCTCTGAAGGACACATCAGGATGTGAGGCTGGTGGGGAACCACAAAGAGGCAAGAGCAAAGCAAACACAAGGGCTGGGATGAGCTGGGCGATGGCGCTGCCTTCCCGTCGGCACGAGGCTGCCACGCAGGCAGGAAAAAGGAGACAAAAAATAGGCAAAGAAAAAGGTGATTGAAATCGAGGAGATGCTTAAAAACAGGCTTTGAAGCTCTGCAGCTACTCACACTGCCTGCTCAGTTCTCCACCTTGGGACTAGAAACACTAACCAGCTGAACACTGAAAAATAATTCACTCTGGTTAACAGGAAGGCAGATCAGAAGGAAAAATAACCCAGCTGCTCCCTTGGGGGTTAAACATCAGGGCTGCGGGGTGAAGGGAGAGGGACACGGACCTGGAAAAGCCACCTGGTGATGGAGCTGGATGTTCTCTGCTCCCATCACCACCCCAGCCAGTGCCTTCCTCTTTTCTTTTTCTCTCGCTAGGAGTTTCCAACGCGAGGCACATCTCATCAAAGTCTTGAGGAGGATTGTGCTCGTCGCGTGATTAGAAAAAAAAAAAAAAATAATATGAAAAGGATGCCTGGATGTGTGGTTTTTTTAATTAAAGAACACTGCCTGCCCTACTTTATTAATTGGAGTATGGGAAATAATCTATCAGGGCGGTAGAGAGTTTGGGGAATAGGACAGATGGAGCTGGTGTACATTTTCAATCAAAGCACATAAAAATTAACATACAGAAAGATTTTTTTGTGCGTGTGCTAGATTACTTATGCTTGATTTTTTACTTTTTTTTTTTTACTTTTTTTCAAAGGCTCAAATTAAGCCTGTTTTGTATCTCTGTGCCTGAGGAAAGAAGAAAAGAAAGGAAAAGTGCTATGTTTATAGCACTGGAGCTTCACCCCTGCTCTCCCGCTTCGGTTACGATGCCGAGAGACCGTTCTGCTTTCAAAAAGGGGGTTTGAAGGTCTTTTTTCACAGAGCAGAGACCAGCGGTGAGGAGAAAAGAAACTGGAAATCTGAAGGAAAATCTCTGGATGCCAGGAGGGTTGTGCTCCTGGGTGAAAGCCCCTGGGAGCCCAGGCGGGTAAAGTGACGGCAGAGGCACCGGTGGCCTCGGGGACATCATCCCACCTTGAAAGCGGCCGCAAATCCGCACTGCGGAAGGCGGTTGCAGCCACTGACCTCCTCTGGGTGCTCACCAGATCTATTTGTTCTAAACCCAGCCTCGTTTCCCCTCCAAAACCACCTGCTTCAGCAACCAGCATTCCTGCAGGCACGCACCCCACCCAGCCGCCTCTGTGGTGGCAGCCTCACCCCCCGCAAGCTGCGACCCATTAGAGGGGAGATACCATCTCAACAGAGAAATTACAGATTATCTTGAGGAAAAAAAAGCGCACGAGGAGCTCAGATTATATTGAAATCCTTTTATCTGTTTCCGTCGCACTTGAAAAATGGGTGTCCCTAAAAGAGAGAGATAAGGAGGGCAGCCCTCCCCAGTCCTGTAGTTATCTGGGATGCTCTTTGCAACTTGTTTAAGGCAAATTAAAGCCCAGAATTTAACCCAAAAGCAACTCAAATCACCCTAAAGTGATTTATTTTTTTAAAAAAATGATGTTAAATTTCCCCTTTCACTTAAAATGTGTACTCTTCATGTAATTTTTAGCGTAAATGATCCACAAAAACTGTAACTTCCATTAGATTTAAATAGTAATCTCCTGGGCTTTCCAGCTTTTAGACGCCTTTGCAATGCCATCCTGCTTGGGAGTAACTATTGCTTTCATTTAACGCTCCTCTGCGAAATAAAAGTGATTTTCATTGATTTTTGTTTCAATGCCAAGCACGCACTTCTGCTGCTGCTCTTCATTTTACATGGCAGGACTTTACCACACAAGATTGAGGTAAAAAGAACACTCTTAAATTTAAATTTTTAATGATCTATGACTAGTTGGAAATCATTAATTTTGTTAAGGCAGATGAAAAGCGATCAAAGCCAAGGCAGTGAATGTACCACTGTGTTGCCACCATCCACTTCAGCGTAATGGGGTGGAAAAGCAGACGAGAGGTTAATTGCTGTCAACGGGGATTTTTGGGGGGCAAAATACAAACAGCCTTTTTTCTCAAGGAGACATCTCAGTCCTAGTATGACTACTAGAAAATAATTATAAGTCCTGGAATTGTCTCCGAAGACTTAGCAAATATATGAAATAGTCTATAACAAATTGAGATGTCAAGTAAGAAAAACCCCTCACCCGTGACCGCTCTTACTTAAAACCGCTGTTGGAGGAGAGGGTGCGAAGCCCTGAGCCCAGCAGGGATGCTGTGACCTCCTCCTGAGCCTGCTCGGGTACCACAATACACGGAATAAAATATACCTTTGGGTTTGCGCATGGGCTAGCCCACGGTGGGAGCGTTCAGCTGGAGAAGGAGGGAAAAAAAAATGCTGTGCATCGAAAAGAAAATCAATTTCCTCTACATCTCTATCTATCAGGCTGCGTTTCCAAGCCAGCTGGCAGGCTGAAGTATTTGCCTTCTGATGTGCTCCTTTGTTAATGGTGTGATTTGTGTCAGATCAGCGTCTCTTAACGTAATTATACCGATTACGGCAGAGGAACGGGAAGACAAGATGCGGCTGGAGGAGCAGATACATGCTCGGCTCACTCCGGCGTTATAGCCGTGTAATTCTGTGAAAAACCAGAGTTCTGCAAAACCTGCATTTCACCGAGGGCTCGTTTCAGGTGCAGCTGATGCGAGCCAGGACCTTGCTGCTTAGGACTGAAAGATAAGAAGTCTGAATCGAAGGTGCGTGGAGGTCTCTGGGGACCTCCCCATCACTGGGCCGGGCCACACACAGGGATGCAGAGGGTCGACACTCAGACCATGCCCTGGACTGAATTTCTCAGACAGCTCACCTTTTGCTAGAGCCCCCCCTGCCCGGGTGTCTAACGCCTTTTCGCTGTTCCCAATGAGGGCATATAAATGTTTTTGACTCTGTCGTATTTGTCTTCCCTAAATTGTGCCATCCCCATGGAGGCTGGCCAAGGAAATGAGAAGCCATCAATAAAGACGACAACGTTTTTTTGCACCCATCTGTGCTCTTCCAACAGTTATAATTACAGACATTTAAAACTGAGACAGGTTTTTACCCCTATTTCTGACAGCCGCTCTCTTTTCTGGGCAGCCTAGAAGCGAGAGACAGAGCTACCACAGCGATGTGGGGAAGGACGTGGCTCCGGGGCGGTGCTTTCTGCCACTGGGTACGGAGTGTGCCCAGGACACCCCGTCCTCCCCCCCTCTCCCATGTCTCCCCCACTGTTTCCACGTGTGGGATACCCTCGAGCTGGTGAGGGCTTTCCCTGCCACGCTGCTGCAGCCCGATGAGGACCCTGTGGTTAATCGCTCCCTTCCCGTGACCCTCCCTCGCCACTGAACCTGCCAGCTCATTGCAACACTTAGTTATTTTAAGAAAACACATTAAAAAAGCAGGCGCTTTCTTAAATACAGAATGCAGATCCCCTCCCTAGTTTAACTCTTGAAAAATGCCGTCATTTCAAGGCAACAGCAGCAGAACTGATGGGTGATGCTGAGACCAGCTGTCTCGGTCAGGAGAACTTCAACAAACACACCAAACAATAACAAAACCAAAGCGGGAAGCCCAGGAAAGTGAGGTCAGGGGCAGCCTTTCTCCAGCTGATAAAATTATTGCTCGCCATCCACTGCTTACAACCCCATGGCCACCACTAAGTACTTGGCCAATGCATTGCTTAGGCAAAAAGGCATTGTCTCTTACCGGGTTTGGGGATGAGTCCTTGAAAAGGCCTGTAAAAAATAAGGAAAAAAGGAGATTTAAAATGAAACGCCACTGGGAAGCCAACGTGCCTGGACCGAGCATCCTCCCGTGGCCCAGGGAGGGTTAGGGATCAGCCTGTCCCTCGCACACTCTGCCACAACTTGTGTGGGACTGGCAGGAGCTCTGCAGGGACAGGGAGAGGGTCCCTGCAGTCCCCGGGGACACACACCCTGCTCAGAGCAGCATGGGCCACGTCAGTAAGAAGAAAGACAGCGTGGCCCAGCAACACGGTGATGGAGGTGCCCTTAAAACCTGTTTTTCCCCTGTCTCACCTTACAGTGATGAAGTGCCTTTGCCCTCCCTGCTTGTGTCCATCCCATTGGGCTGCAAAACCTGCAGGAGCCCCCATGAACGGCTGGTGCCCCTCCAAGAGCTGCGGGGCCCTGAGCACTCCGTTTCACCGGCCATAAACCGATCAATGTCTCTCCTATCTCAAGCCATCTAGAAAAGGGGCTGGGATTTCTCTGCCCATGCATCCATTGCACCAAGTGTCGCATTTCCTTCCACCGACACTTTCCCCACCACCTTCCTGGGCAGCGGACAGGAGGAAAGAGCAGGAGTCTCTATTTTACGGTCCCCTCCTTTCTGTTGAACCATTAGCTGCCAACTTAATTGCTGCCTTGGGGCATTTATAGTATTTACAGCCCTGCCCCGTGGGGCTGGCAGAACTGGGAGTGCATTTAGGTGGGGTCCCTCCTCTCCCCCTCCTGGCTGGTGGACACCTCTCGCCACATACCTTGTCACGGTGAACTTGATTTTATCGGCCACGGCCAATATCCTCTCCAGGTTCTGCGAGCCAAAGGTGCACGGCTTCCTGAAGGGGATCCCGGGGGGCAGCCCCTCTATAATCACCGACCCCGGATTGCTCTTGATCCGCTTGTATGGCACTTGCACGGGGTATTTAATACCCAAGGCCTCACCTGGGAGAGAAGCGAGCAGTAAGGACACCAGGGATGCCATTTCTACTGCCTCCCTGGCTCCATCCCCAGCCCTGCAAAGCACGGCGTGGTGTGAAGCAGGCTGCTCGAGGCACCACGTCAAGCATTAGGACCAACATTTTCAGGCTGCCTCCACGATGGGAGTGGAGGGGTCCCAAGGCAGCCACGAGCACGCAGCAGAGGTGGTGGAGCCAAGGAGAGACACTAATCCATGCGATGATGGCTCTTTCCTGGGGCGTGCCCCTTCCTTGGAGGTGTTCAAGGCCAGGCTGGACGGGGCTTTGAGCAACCTGGTCTAGTGGGAGGTGTCCCTGCCCAGGGCAGGGGAGTTGGAACTCCATGATCTTAAACCTCCCTTCCAATCCAAACCATTCTATGATTCTATGATGCCCATGCAACAAGGTGAGAGGAATGGAAAGCTGCTGCTCTTTGCTTTGGGACATTATTTGGAGATAACTCCATAGGCGTGTTCCATCTCTGGCTCTTTGGCTGCAGGAGCAAGGCTATGCATCTTCTTGCGAGTCATGACTCTTGCTGATACCTGAGAACCTGCACAAGTCTTACACCTGCTGAGAAAATGGGGACAGCAGCATTTCCCTGCCTTGCTGGATGAAGAACAGATGCTGGGGCAGGGCGGCCATGGGAGCGCCCTGCAGAACCTGGGTAGCTGCCCTGGGGAGAGGAGCAGCATCCTCATTCCCAAACACTCCTGCGAGTGCTTGCTGTGGCCTCTCCTTAATCCCTTCCCAATCTCCTGCCAGCCCCAGTGCTCCCACAGCTCTGCAATTCTCCACTAATGAATTTACCATCATTGCTCTTCACAGAGAGGGGGGTTAAAAGAAAAATCAAAGCGTGGCCAGCGAGGGCAGGGAGTGGGAAGGGCTGGGGCACACTCCCCATCACAGGCTCCCCCAGGAGCTGCCCACACAGTGAGTGCCTGCAGCAAAGAGCACCGATTCCCAGACCCACCGTTCCCTCCCCGTCCCCACAAGGTGCCAGTCGCTCAAGGGCGAGGCGAAAGAAAGCACCTGGGAAGGAGGAATCGTGAGGAGAGGGGAGCAAAATATCTGTGAGGCATAAGGGGGAATAAAACCCACTCCCACCCTGGTCTCTCACCGTATTTCTTATTGAACAGGTCCTGGACTTGTTCCCGCAGCGTGTTAGCGATGTCTATTCTGGAAAGCCTGGCATCATAATTTTCTGTAAAATAAAGAAACAATTATGGACTTCTGCTGGTAAATTAAAAGGCACTCTGTGACTTTTAAGTAATGCCATTTTCTAATTATAGGAAAGTCCTTATCTTGCAATTAGCTAATCTCTGGAGTGGCCCATTCAAAGTCCTTAAAAATAATCTAAACAGAAATATGTTTTTTTTTCCCCTGCCTGTTTGCTAAGAATAAAAGCCGCATGAAATCGAAGATTCAGTTGCAATAATTACCGGCGTTAAAATAAAGCACACTCCAAAACCTCTCCAAAAAGCCAAAGCCTTTGAAAAACCTCCGTCCCTCCCTGCAAACCCTCGAAGGCCCCCGTGGCCCGAGGAAGAGGGACACTCAAGCAGGGCAGCACTTGCTTCTCCAGCCCATGAGCTTCTCACCGTCACTCCCTTCCCTGAGGGAGCCACCATGCACTGGACAGGAGCGGTGTTTATACAAACATCACCCAGGTGGAAAAAGCCCCAGAAAAGGCAAACTCCAAGGCTTACAAGACTTAATTATGCATCTCACAAGGTCAGACAGCGAGATAAGCAAAGCTGGTTAATTAGGGCACCATCCAAAGTGCTTCAAGCCTCTTCCTTGGACCTATGGGACTGCCTACCCTGGCTGTGCGTCTCGTCTTCTGGTTGTCTGTCCTTCCCATCCTTTCACTCCACTTCTCCCTCTCCTCTCCCTCCCCTCCTTCGCACCCACCCAAGCCCCGACACTCCGTGTCGCTCCCTTCCCATATCTTTGCTCTACGCAGCCCCCACAACAGGCCAGGGACTCTGCCTCAACGCCCCCCCAGATGCCTCCAGGCCCTCCTCACCTTGAAATCCCTGTCTCTTCACAGCGTCCTCCAGCAGCGCCTCGCTCGAGTCCCTCTCGTTCGTGGCTGAGACAGGGGACACAAGAGGAATTAGGATTCGTGATGCTGTCGAAGGGGATGCACAAGAAGGGGTTTCCAACCAAAAAACGAGGTGGGGAGGGAAGGCAAGAGATGCGCTGTAGGAAAACGCTCTCACTCCTCTCCTACCTAGTCCTTAATGGCCCGGCTGCCGGGCGTCTCGCAGCCTACCTTTGGCTGCCGGGCTGTCCGACGCCGGCTCCTTCACGCCCTCCGCCAGCAGCTCCGGTCTGGAAAACAGCAAGAAGCAGAGGGCATGTGATGAGCTCCCCGGTCAGCGACACCCCGCTGCTCCAGCATCCCCTGGGGACAACACACCTACGGCCACAAACCACTAACTGTGTCTGCCCAACGCAATTTTAAAGCTCCTGCAATGCAGCGGGGGAACTTTGGAAGTCATTTTCATGCTGACAGATTCTTTAGTGAGCTGCTATGATGCTCCCCGGGATGAGATTAAGCTGGCCAGGGCTGAGCAGCTTAACTCAGCAGCTATAGACTTTTAGGAGACATGGTCCTGCATGTTTCTCGGGGATGGGAGAAGCTGCGCATGGCTCCTTTCTACATACAGTTGGCCCCAAAAATGGTCACTTGGGTACCTAGTGCTAAAACTGCACAACAAGGTGGTAGCAGGGCTTGTTACGAGCTGCGCTGAAGCTGCGCTACAGAGAAATAGGTCTGCGATAAGGACAGGAGAAAACCTCAAAGCGTGGTTGGGCTGGTCTGGGAGCTGCTGGTCTGACACCACAAAAATCTCTGTGCTCCCAGTGTCTGGTTTCCGTTTCAGCCACCCACTGGCACTGGTCGCATCATCTCTCTCCTCTGCAAGGGAGGCTGAGTCAGCATTTGGGTGAGAAACCCCCCAAAATACCTAAAGACATTTTAAAAATCCATCTCTGCTGGGTCTGTTCCCTCTTTCAGGGCAATGCTGTTGTGTTACATCAGTCTTGGCTTTTCACAGCTCCCCCCAAAGCTCCCGTGACACCTCCCTGCTCTCCAGAGCAAGGATAGCATCTTCCCTGATGCCCAGAGCATCCCACTGAGACTGGGGGACAGAGCTGCTTCCAGTAAGAAAACCCTCTGGGGCTCCCAGCCCCTCTCCTTGCCCCATGCCTGAGCACCCTGAAGGTTAAAGGCTTTGGCTCCTCTCATCCACCCTTGGGTTCTCCCTGCTGCTGTGACCAAATCTTTGCCCCAAAAGACATCGAAGGAAACATGCTGCCTCTCGGGGATGGCTCCAACAAGGCAACAACCCTTGATTGCCTACAGTCAACCAAATTTATTGAAGGCGACCAAGTGATGGATGTTCCCCAGGACACTGCACAACAGCCAGAGCTCCGAGCAGTAACATCCACCCCAAGGGACAGCTGCTGCCCCTGCCTTACCTTTTAATGACAAACTGGATGTTGTTGCTCGCTTGCAGGATCTTCTTCAGCTTGGCAATCCCAAAGCAGTTGGGGCGCCGCAGCAGGATGCCCTCTGGCAAGCCCACGACAAACAAGTCCTCGGGATACATCAGGAACTTGGAGTAGGGAACTTTGACCGGCTCCGATATTCCTATGGCTTTCGCTGCGTGAGGACCAAATCTCGTTAGTTTGCTGGGCATCCATGTTGGGTCAAAGCAGCTGCATCCCCAGTGCCTAATCCTGCTCAAGAGCATCCTGGCCCATCTCCACTCCCCCCAGTCACGATGGGCTCTGGCAGCCCAAGGGCCACAGCTCAGCTCTGCCCCAAGCTTTTGGGGACTTCCAGGCAGAGCCACATCTTCTGGGCCTGCCAGCAGTAAAAACTTTCTGCCAGCTCTCAAAATGCACTTGGATTTTTTCTGGGTTAAACAACCTTTCTAAAAAGGGGTGAGCAGAGCATGCTGAGTGGCAGCCCACGGTGCTGGGGTTCCACCAGACTTCCTGGGCCATGCCACATCCCACTGGCATGGAAAACCCTCTCTGATATTTCAAAAAAGTGATGGGGGGGGAAACACTTTGGTCCTTCCCTCCACAGGAGGAAGGCTGAAGGTCACGGCAGCGATTCCTGGGCTGCAGCCAGCAAAAAGGCATCGAGGAAACGAAGGGGAAGAGCTGCAATAACAAGGCCCGGGGAGATTTCAAATGCCCAGCAGACAGCAAATGAACAAATTAGATTGCACCTTTACTCAGCTGCTGGTTTGGAAATGGTAGGTGACATTTCTGAGCAATTAGGAGCTCCCCACGGCAGAAGCCGGCACTCGGCATGATGAACGTGTGTTAATGACCATCTTACCGTATCTCGTGTTGAACAAAATTTCAACTTGTTTCCTCAAATGACTTAAAACGTCCCCTATACCATCTGCAAAGAAGAGAAAAAATAGAGAGAAAATCTCTGAGAAACCAGCTGCCTCTGAGGCAAACAACACACAGTGCAGGTGAGCAGCCCCTGACCTCCAGCAGAGCCGGCTGCGAGCTCTTCACGCCTCCCAAATCTGTGCCAGTCCTCCGGCACCTGCCTCCAAGCTCATCCCCAAGTGAGGAAGGGCAGGGATGAACCTACCACAGCGCTGTGCTAGCAGCAAGGGTAAAAAGTAAATCTGGGCAAGGGAGGGGAGGACAGAGCCCAGGAACATGGTTGTGCTCTTCTGCGCTGAGCTTTTCCAAAGCTGAATGATGAGGTAGGAAGCCCAGAAAACCCAACCCAAAATACATCGGTGTTCATCCATCCTTCCAAAAACTGGCAATTACCAGGCGATGCTTGAGGTTCATCGTACACTCACCTGATCCCTCCATCTGCTTTTCTTCATGTCGTGACTCCTCGCTGGGCCCCTTCTCTGTCCCTGCAGAGGAAGAGGAGAGTTAGCCATGGCCAGTGCCAGCCAAATCAGGCCAGATGTGAGCAGGAGGTCTCCGCGCCCCCCACAGTTACCCAACCTCACCCTCCCCTCACTAAACTGTGAGTACGCATCCCAGTGCAGGCTCAGGCTGGCAGCGTCATTTCAGGAGTTGCATAAGTGGAATAAACCCATCGTCTACATCTAAGAGGTCTTCCCACACTTTGGCATGGGCTTCCTGGGGAGGCAAGACCCACCACTTGGCATGAGCGAGGGCAGCCGCAGCGCTGGCACCAATCCCCCAGGGTAAAATCCCAGTCATGAGCTGGGCAGAGGGTTTGCAGTAACCTGGGGCTGGAAAGGGGTGGGGAAAGGCCACCACGGTTTGTCTATCAGAGCTCCCAGATGGCCTGGTTGAGGCCACGGCTCTGGAAGCAGGTCCCAGCTCCATCACCTTGGCTCATAAATGGTGTTTGCTCATTTCTGACCCAGGAACGAGCTCCCGTGCCCCCGCGCAGTCTCCTGGGTCCTTTGTTTCTGGTACCTGCAACCGTTTCTAGGATGTAGTTCGACTCCTCCGAGGCCATGTGCGTGGGCACTGGGTCGTGCATCTCATCCGAACCAGGCGATCGGTCTGTGGACAAAACCCCACAGGCAGCTTTTATTTCAGTGACAGGGGCACCGTCCCCAAAACAGGGTTCAAAGGGTCCTGGCCCAACGGCAAGGGCTGAGCGAAGGCCCCCCAGCTCCTGGGAACACCCCGCACCACAGCCCCACACCAGGAGTCACTCCCAGTGTGCATCTGCCCTCTTCCTCCCCGGGAAAACTCAGAGCTCATCCCTGAAACACACCTGATCTCACAGCCCAGCAGAAAGGAGCAGAAGTTTCTTCCTAACCTCCACAGAAGGTGAAGAGCAAACATAGTTCAAAATGATTTATTTGGTTTAATTCCACCTAGACACTCAATTTTGGCTTAAAAACTTAATGTTGCTTGACTTAGCTACTCCACCACGGGAAAACTATTCCACTAAAAAGGCCCTCCTCCCCAAAATCACACCTCCTTGGGTTTCCCTTGTGTAATCTGTACGACCTCTTCATTTAAACCTGTCTCTCCTAATGCTGGGCTCCCTGATGCCCTCAAAGAGCTATCCAAATTTAGCTTTAAATAAACCTTCAGCTAGTTTAAATACTTTACTCGGGTCACTTCTTAATCATCACCTTGCAGGATAAATAATCCAAATTTCATCAATTTCTCCCTGTAGGTGAGCATCTCTTTTCTATTAATCCTCCTCCCTGCCCTCAGCTGTACTCCCTCTGATTGAACTCAATCTTCAAATAAGCTAAGAAAAGGTGGACTCTGGACTTGAAGCGTGATCTGCCCGGCACCGGAGAAGTGATAACACCTCCTCCTCCTCCTCTCACACACCGCCAGCTCGCCACGTATTAGCTTTCTTCTCTTCCATTAGCTGCCAAGTTGAAAATTAAAATGTTTGATCTACTGCTATACATCGTGCCTTCTCCTTCCTCTGTATTTATCGCACATTAAGTCCACTCTATGATAATCCTGGAGCAACTCCCCAGATATCACTGTATTCAGGGGAATGCTGGGTGCAACAGAGATTGCGCTGGCACGGCAGAGCAGGGCGTCACTGCTGGCCCCAGTATCGCTGTCCTGTTGCTGCCCTCATTCTGGTGAGATTATTAATTAATGTTTGTAAAGCACACTGAAAATGCAAAGTGCTCACTATCCACTCATTAAACCCTGAGGATCATCCTAGCATTTGGTGTGCTATCCAGGTCAGGTATGTGAAAATCAACTCTCCCAGCTGCCCCTCAAGCACCCAACTGCTCGTCTCCATCACCACCCATCGCTGATCTCTCGGGGTAGAGGTGTGGGGAAATGCAGCAGCAGCACCGATTCCAACACGTTTTCAACATGTGCTTAACATTAAACCTGCTCTTATGAACTCTTCATAACCAGGATGGTTTTCTAAATTAAGTACTTCATCAAAAGCATCCTGCACTTGATACCTGGGATCCTCCAAGTTTGCAAGTGAAGGAAAGCAGCAAACCAGGCTTGCTTTCTCCACGGCAAAGGCAACATAGAAAAGTGATGGAGGAGAAAGAGAAACAAGAGCAAGCCCTAAAACACCCTGTACTACCATCAAGAAACCCAATGATTCCTGATATGACCCTTAGTATGACCTTCAGTGAAGAAAGACCAGTGCACCGGGGGACCTTCCACGCTCAGAGATACTCCACAAACTCCTCAAAGCAACATGCTGAGATGCCACGCAGCCAGTACCCCAGCACCTACCTGGCACAGTGATCTGGATGATGTCCAGCTCATCCGGCTCGATTTTGATCTGCCTGATCCCACCCAGCTCTCCTGAGGTACCTAAAAGGGAAAGGCAACGAAAAAGCAATCACCAACAGGAACCAGAGATGCTGCATCTGCCCACCAACGTGGACAGGGAAACTGGCTGACCATAACTTCAGTGCCAACTGAGCATCCCGCAGCAACAGGGCTTTGGCCAAGTGGCCCACTGGCATCAAGCCCACAGCATGGAAGTACCCAAAGGACATCCGTGGGCACGGCCTCTGCAAACAGCTCGGCTGGCAGGAGCTGTTGGTACCCTCAAACTGGTCGCCAGCCCTTGTTATGTGCTCATTTGCTGGCTTTCTTCACTTAAAATGAACTGGGTCACCAACAAGCATCAGTGGGGACGCAGGGGGAGCCATTTCCAATCGGCGTTCCCTGGCGTTTTCAATGCTCCTAAACTCATGTTTGGTACAAGCCCCTCTGCAGATCTGTGCTCTGGAAGGACCAATCGCAGCCACATCACACCAGGGCATGACCAGCTGAACCCCAGCAAAATTCAGCATGGTTTAAACCCTGCCAGATGGGAGCTCACGCTAGATGGGCCAGCCCAGGTGCCTCTTACCTCCAGATAAATTTCCTCATTTAGGGTGGGACCTCAGCTGCCAAGGGCTGAGCCACAGCCTGAAGCTTGGGTGGGCAGGACAGCGAGGCTCAGTGTGGCATTTCAATGGGTCCAACCCCCTAAACCTGGGGAAAAGCACTTCCTTCTCGTTTGTGGTGCTCAGAGCACTGACACCACTGATTTCTTGGTGACCCAACACTGGCAGCTTCCAGAGAAAAAGGAACTCAAACATCGCTTTATAAGCGCATGCTTAAGTCTTGTAATTTCAATTTATGCACTTTTGGGACCCAGTTGGAGAGTCATAGGGTAAGACCCTTCATCTCTGCATCTATCAAACGGGGATAAAATCCTGAGAGAACTGTTCAGTGGGGCAACCAGGTAGCTGGTGTCTCACATCCAAGTTACGTTTCAGGCAGCTTTCTCTAGTGCCGCCCCCTCCACCAATATCACTATTTTGCAAGAAAAAATTAGTTATTCCTCACCTGGTTCACAGCTTTCAGAAACACTACACTTCTCGGACCTGGAAAGCAAAGGCAGACAAGAGAGGGGGTAATGGAGCAACCAAAGACAGAGCTTAAATCCCAGCAATCTTGGGTAGGACGGATCCTGGTGGGAGGGAGAAAGCCCCCTGCGATGCCAGGCAAGGGCTGCGGAGGGGTCCCTGGGGACACCGTACCCACGGTCCCAGCAGCAACAAAGCATCGGTGGCTGGAAAGGAAAACCCTGTGAATTTCTCTGCAACCAAGCCCTGCTCCCAAACTCTACCCTGGCATCAGCCCAGCCGCTAGACACTGATGGATGTAACCACAGCAGAGAGCGCCGGAAAGCAAGAGAGGGGTTTTAAGCTCGAAACCTGGTCGACTCCATCCCTTTGCGGCAGAGAGCAGTGCATAAAGTATCATTACAATGTGGTTACTCATGGAGCTAAAGCAAATAGGGAGAAAGGAAAAAAGTCAATTGATTTGGTAAATATTTATTCTGCCCAAAGCTTTTCTCCCCTGAAAACTGGGCGCTATCCCAAACTTGGGTCTACAGTTAACTTTGCATGCTAAGGAATTTACCCAAGGTGTTCAGCATCCAAATGAGATTACTTTGCATTCTCGGGACGCGTTTGCTTTCTGTCTCTCTCCTTCTTAAACAAGAACAACCACGGCGCTTTGGCAGTGAATGATCTGAAGAACAGCACTGGAAAGCACACTCCTCCACAACACTGGTCCTTCAGGAGGAAGGAAAACCCTCCTGAGCCAGCACCTCTTCCCTGTTGGCTCCGGGGGGATGTTCAAAAGCACTCCTCGCTCGCCTAAATCCACTCAGCAGCGTCAGCAGAACAAACTATGGAGAACACAAAGGAAGCCAGGAGCGCTCTTGAAATGTTGTTCCTAAACGTGGTCTGGATAAAAGGGATCTCTGGTCTAGAAAGTGCTGTACGTATTACCTAGGAGCCTTGGGAAGGGTTTTAAACTCTCCCACTTCAGGTCAAATTCAGCCTTTCCCAAGGGAAATTTGGGAGGAGGGCTTCCTGGGGAATGTGTTACCTCCCATGGTGTCTGGCCCTTCTATCTGGCACTGCCCTTTCCCTGGTACTGGACTCTGACCTGGGTGGACCACTGCCACGGAAATGCTCTGCTCCTACCAGGGAACTCAATTTCCTCATTCGCAGGAAGACCAAAGTGGGATTTGAATACCCACGTATTTTTTTCCTGCAGATAGGTGTTATCAAAGCATTGGGAGATTTAAGTTTACCCTTGCGGCAGGCAAAGCAAGCTGTGCACCACCACTGCAGCTCACGATTCCCTTGGTAACCAGAGGTGCACATGAAGCTCGGGGTCCGTGGCCTGATTCAACATGCACACGCACAGCATAAATTAGGAACAAGGCATGTGTATAATCACAGTACACACGGCTAGTATATATTTGAAAGGAACCCCAGGATGATCTTCAGGTTGTGGCAGATTCATACCAGCAGAAGGTGGTCGGCCCGGCCATCACAGCATCACCACGGGGAGGGTGATCTGAATCCACCTGGGTACAAACCACCCCTAAAAACCCAATTTTTTTCCCCATAGGGTCTTCTAAAGCAGTTTTACTGCACCGTGCAACCCTTACCTGGCCCACAGCTGGAGTGTGCCAGGTGAGACAGGGATGGCACAGCATCGGAGAGGACAGTATGGAGACCACGAGCTGCCCTCGGAGCTCTGCAGTGACAAACCTCAGCTCCCACCCCGTTGGCACGCACCCACAGACACATGTCAGCTGATCATCTCCCTATTGCTTTGCAGAAACCAGCTCGGCATCCCTAACATCCTGTCCTTCCACCTCCTTGTTTCCATCACACCAATTTAACTGCACAGTGAGATCTTCTGCCGCAAAAATTAAAAGTGTCCTAATTGTAAATGTTAACAAATGAAGGGGAAAACGAGAAGCCTCGGGCCAGGTTTCAGCCCCGCAGCGTGCTGAGGCCAGCGGTATTTGAAGCATCACCGTTTCCCCTGGCATCCAGCACGCAACGGATGCTCTGCCACTCCCCAAGTCTAAACGCCTCCAGACACGGAGCGATTTTCAGCAAGGTGCAGACAGTAATCGAGAGCTGGCTGAGAAATGGGTTTGTAGCTAAGCTTTAGCTGGGAATCCTGGAGATTCAAGTTTAATTCCCCGTAACGCGAGCGAAGCACCTCAGGCTGGGACCCAGCCCAGCTGAGTTCCCACCACGGATGTCTCCAGCCAAAGCTCTCATCCGGAGTCGGGAAGAGAAACAGACACTCGTGGGGTGTGATTCCTCCAACCCGTTTTAAATAGCTGGGAAAGGCTGACTCACCCGGCGCGCTGAGCGCACCGCTGATGAAAGGTGCCGGAGTGACTCAGCCAGCCCAAGCGTGGATGCCCAAAGGCAGCCTCCTTCACCAGCACAGCATTTGGGGTTGCTGTCCTTTGGGTGCACACTGAGCACCGACCATTTCAACCCATGCGCAATATCAAAGCACAGAGCAAATCAACATCACCCACAGAGACCTGGTGTGTCCAAACCAACCCAACCAGCCATCATCTTAACCCCCTTCCCATGCCCATGGTCAACTCTGCCTCGCATCGGAGCTCCAGCGCAGCACGGATTGTCTTGCACCCACAACCAACAGTACAAGGAAGCACGGTCAGGGTCAGCCTCTGTAAAGTGCAGGCAATGTCACTGTGGTGTAGCATGGGGCATGAGTGACATCCGTGGGTGCTCCAGGCACCCCATCCCTGGTGGAGGAGAGGATGAGAAGAATGTGGCTTGTTCCATTTAGCAAACTGAAGCCTGGGAAGGGACACAGTGGTGTCCCACAGCAGTGGGGTGGCACGGTTGTGCAAGAACCATCCCAACCCCATGGGGTAAAACCACTCCCAAACCCTCCTGTGAAGTTGGAGATACCCAGAGGGGTGGAAGACAAATGCCAGCCCTGTGGACTGGGCAGCTTGAGAGGTCTCTGCCCTCTGAAGCAGCGAGATTTCAGTGCTCAGCACAGCTGGGCTCGCTCGCTGCCTGCTCTAACGCTGCTGGTGCAGCTGGTTCACCCACCTGGGGCAAGTACAGCTTTAGAGGCACATGCCAGCCATATCCAAGTGAACAAACTTGAATGAGCACTGGAGAGAACCAGAAGGAGACACCAACCTGTTGTGGGCTCATGTCAATGAAGAGCCAAGGAGGGAAAGGAACCCCACACATGCCATGGAGGAGACAGGGCAAATTACCCCATCTTCCTGTCCCAGCCTGCGGAAGTTACCGACCCCACAGCACATCCACAGCCCCAGCTGGTGGAGGTGCCAGCATCGGGTGGTGGGACTTTGTGCCAGAGAGGCTGAGGAGTCCTTGCTCCTGCAGCCCTGCTCCTGAGCCTCCCTGCAGCCTCCAGCATGGCTGTGTGGATGGACATCCCAGCAAAGCTCATTTTGCTGCTTGTAAACCCATCCGTGACCAAGCTGTCTGTGCGGGGCAAGGCTGGGAAGAGGCTCACAGAATCACAGAATGATATGGGGTTGGAAGGGACCTCTGGAGATCATCTAGTCCAACCCCCTGCCAGAGCAGGTCCACCCAGAGCAGGTTGCACAGGAACTTGTCCAGGCGGGTTTGGAATGTCTCCAGAGAAGGAGACTCCACCACCTCCCTGGGCAGCCTCTGCCAGGGCTCTGCCACCCTCAAAGTGAAGAATTTTCTCCTCATGTTTAGATGGAACTTCTTATGTACAAGTTTGTGCCCATTTCTTCTTGTTCTGTCCCTGGGTACTGCTGAAAAAAGACTGGCCCCATCCTCTTGACACCCACCCTTTAAGTATTTATAGGTACAGCCTCACCCACAAGCACCAGTTACACTGCTGTGAACTCCTGCCCCATTTCTCTTATTTAAAGTGATATTAAAGGTAAACGTTGGGGCTAAACATTACCTTGCTTCTGACCAGCTGGAGAAAAAATGAAGGAAACTGGGGCTACATGAAGAAAAATACCTTCTGGATCTCCCAGCATGGGTTGGAAAGCAGTGTTATATGCTCCATAGGCGCTGCCAGCAAGTTATGGATCAGTCTAGACCGCGGCATGGTCGTACCAGAAACAGGTAGTCTCATAAAAAGCCTCCTGCCCTGCTGAACTCTATAACCCTGCCTTTATTAAAACATCTGTTAATCCACTATTAGTCTCCCTGTGAGCTTTATAAACAAGTAACGCTTAATGAGCAGGATGTTATGTTATGCTGCTGGCTGAGGGTGAATCCTTAGGCCATGCTCTAACACCGGAGATTGCTCCCACAGATAATCCCAGCCTGCCCAGGCGCAGCCCCGATTTCATCAGTTTTGTACAAAATCAATGATTCCAAACTTTGCTATTTGGGCTCCCAGGGTGCTCAGCACCCTCCCACACCCGTCCTTCCCGGCGGATGCATGCAACAATAACCCCCTGTGCACGTTAATGCCCCCAGAATAGTCATCTAAGGCATGTCACTCCGTGGTGGCCAAGGGACAGGAGCGCCACTTACCTGCTGTTGGCCTGAGAGGTCCCCGCCAGGTCCAGCGTGGCCCCGCGGTGCGGCTCGGGGGAGATCTCCCCTGGGGGGCTGGAGGGCTCCAGCTTGGTTGGATCTTTGGTAAATTTGCTTCCTGGTGCCGGGAGCGCAGGGCGATTTTGGAAAGAAAAGCAAGACCAGAATTAGCAACCAGAGGTGCCAACGATGCAGCTTTTCCACCTCCACTTGTTCCCCTCCTAGTCCTAGAGCTGAGGGCAGGGTGGGGGACAGGTTTTCAAGAGTCACCTACTTGCAAAGGGAAGGCTGCAGATTTAATTGGGTTTACACATTAAAATACTATCAAGATGCTTGCTTAAACCTCTGTGTGCTGGGAAGCCCTGCCGGGGATGGAGCTTCTCCAGAAAGGGCTGGCTGCTGGGACAGGGTGCCGAGAGGTGGGGACTGGGGTTGGGAAACCCAGACAAGGCCAGGGCCATGGACCAGTGTTGCAGGAGCAAGCCTCAAAGTGGGGAGAGCCCCATCCCAAGGGATGGGACTGGCTGGGCTGGATGGGAGCTCGGCAAAGCCCAGAGCAGCAGTGACACAGGCAGTCCCGTCCTGCAGCTCCAAGACCCACACGCAGCGGGAGAAATCTCTGCTGCAGCGACACGGAGAGGGACAAAAGCATCCTGTCACCATGAAAAACCTCCTCTCTCCCTTCCCCGTTCCTCAGCAACCTGAAAGGAGCTGCAAAGAAGCCTCAGCAATGACCTTGGAGATGAAAAGAGTGATCTGAAGGCAGGGTAGGAAATGAAAATCGGGCAGGGAAGGTGAGCAAAGAGCTGAAGGATTAGTGCCGGGGGAAGGAGGGAATGAAATTACGCTGTGAGGCTGCTGGAACCATGTAGGTGTCTTGTTAAATAGCTGCTGCCAGAGGCCCTTTGCTGGTCTCAAAGTGCCATCGCGACATCCCCACCCTTCCAAAACACATCCCCTCCGTGGGAACACGAAGCCTTTTCCCTTTCAGCTCCAGTCTGCAAGGAAGGGCAGGGCTGTGGCAATGGGACCAGCAGCAATATAGAGCCTTAAAGACACTATTTATCTACCGACAGTCCAAAAGGCTCCTTTTAATTTGTGCTTTCTATGGACCAAATCTTGTTCTTGCAGCAGCGAGGATGCCTGAAGCTGCTACCCAGGGGAGTAGCAAAAATAGGTTTCCTAGCAGTGGTGGGTATTTTAATTAAAGGGTGAGCAAAACTGTACGGGGAAGCTTTGGGATACTTTGCAGTCGGCAATTTAAAATACAGCTCTGCTCAGAAAATAGTGTCTTTGCAAAAATGGCACTTCCTGACTCAGCAGATGCTTTTTTTTTTTTTTTTTTTTTTTNTTTTTTTTTTTTTTGCACAGTCAGATGTGCTGACGCAAATCACAAAAAAGCCAGGTTTAATGCGTTTTTGCTTCTGGTAGCCCTGCAGGGACCAGGCAGGGGAGAGGGAACTGCCACCCGCACCGGACCTGCTGGGTTTGCTTCCTCGTCGCCTAATTTCCACCCACACCACCCTGCCATGTAACCCCCCCGCTCGTAGCACCGTGCTTTCCACCAGCAGCTGATGTACAGACATATGTGATGCCTTCCCCTCGCCCCGGATACCACGCCACCCTGATGGATTTGCAAGGAAAATCCAAGCATCCCGACACACAGTTCAGTGCTCCATCCCTTCGGGGTGGGTTAGAGCTTAAAAAAATCTATTTCTTGAGAAAAAAACATCACCAATGGGGTTGGAGACAAAGAAACTCCCCATGGAGGTGAGACTCCTTCTGCTGGAGGTCCTCTTTGGGTGGCTGTGGTGCCGTTGTCCCCAGGGAGCACCCGTGGGGCTGTCGTGGGGCCACAGGGGTTAATTTAGCCGGCGAGATGTCAGAGGAGAAGGTGGTGTCTGTTGGGAAAGGTGCCAGCCGTGTGGGGTTGGCAGCGTGGCGAAAAAAACAAAACAAAACAAAAAACCAACAAAACAACCACCCCAAAGCAGGTCTTTACTTGCAAGCCAAGCCCAGGCGATCCAGGAGCGGGGCTGGGCGGTGATAAATTCGGGTGCAGTGCCATAGTTCAGGCGGGGATCGAGGTGGTGGGACGGGGGCAGCTGCTGGAGTGAGGGTCAGCTCAGACAGCATCAGTTCCTGTCTCATTTTATTTGCTGAGAAGCACTTAGCCTGGCTTCTCCAGCTCAAACCAAAAAGAATAAAAGCACAAGGCCAACGAAGCTGAAGAAACCCCCTCTCCGGGGTTTTGTCACTGAAAAAATGAATTTTTGTTGTTTTTCTTTTAAAAACAGTCAGCGGCTGGATGATGCTAGCACTTCCCAGCCAAAAAAAAAAAAAAAAA
>VXAK01011565.1:20218-36565 GCA_013399435.1 Arenaria interpres | reverse complement strand
GAAAAAAAAAAAAAAAAAAGAATAATTTACCAGTGAGGAACCCAGCAGTGATTTTTCTTCCTCCTGAAAGCACAGAAACATGCTGTGTGCTGCCTGTAGCTGCAGCTCAGCCCGGCGCAGGGAGCCAGCCCAGCCCCACACACCAGGGATTTCTCACTTAAACCTTCAAAACACTATTTAAGGGGGGCACAATGATTGCGCCGATCCCCGGTGAAGGCAATCTCAGCACGCCCGAGTGTCGGGCACAGACAAGGCCTCTCCTCACTGAGCGTAATTGCACGTGTCCTGCACCTCTGTCGCTTACACTGACATTATTTCAACTCTGCTTCTCCGGATAATCTTTCAATTTTGTGGGCAATAAATCAAAGGACGTGGAGAACCTACCTGTAAAAATTCTCTCGTCAAACATCCTAGGAGGAAAGGAAGAAAAAAGGGATTAGAAATAGGTGCTTCTAATGACTGAATTTTAGGTTTTATTAATGAAGAGCCTTAAACCAAGTCAAAATAGTAATTTTATTCACTCCCTAAAAACGGAATGAATTTTTCAGCTAAAAAAAAAAAAAGAGCCTTTTAGCCTGTTGTGCAACCAAGCAATCTCACAGCACATGCTTTTTAACTAAAGCACCCTTAAATCTGCTTATAAGTCATTCTCTTCATTTAATTAACTTATTAAATGAGGCTGCTACAGCCTGGCTTTACCAAAAGAGACAACGGGACTGAAGTAACTGTTGCTGGACCTTCACAACGTTGACCATTGACCAGATGTCACCTGTCTCCTGAATATCATATTTTGATGCCACCCATAACTTTGCTCCTGGGAGCAAGGAGTGTTCAGGGGCACGTCCTGGGGCCCGATCCAGCCCAAGCAGTGCAGGACAAAGCTGTTCCTCCAGTGGCTGACATCTGGAAAACTAATTCCTTTTAGGATGCCTGAGTCCTGTTGATGTCAGTGATTTTAGCCCCCATGGGAGCCTTAGCCAGGGTTTTTCTGCACCGCAGTTTCACACCTCCAGCAGGGGAACAACACAAGCACTGCACAGGCAGGGAGTGAATAAATAAATTATAAAGCAGATTTTCCTGATGGAGAAGCAAAGAGAGGTTGTACGGTGGCAGAGATAACCGGGAAAACGTCCACTCCTACTCCGGTGTAAATGAAGACACCAAGGCACGACACCCTGCCTGTAGGCGATACATCCTCATCATCGTATATATAGGATGTCCATAAGTGATCACCACAAGACAAGGTGGAGGGGAATCCCCATGTGGCATGAATATGGATGTTCCTCCTCCCACCCAGAGGCACCACTCCCACCCACCAAATGCCACTGGAGAGAGTCGTGTTGTGATCATAGGGTCCCGATACCACCCAAAATGCTGAGGGTGGCATCAGCTATGCCTGCACGGGCTTACAACAGGGTGGTGGGGCTCGGGGGTGACCTTGGTAGGGGCAGCCCTGCCACACCCTCACAAAAAGGGAGAGTGCAATGGAAAACAGAGGGTTTTGGGGAAAAAAAAAGAGCTGTTCAGCCCTTTTCCATAAAAAAGGGGTAAAGTGAGTTTTGGGTGTCCAACCAAACCCTGTGATCATGAAGGAAACACAGCACTCGAGGCCATGCTCTCCCCCTCGCCTGCCTCGCCACCCACCTTTTGATGACAAAATGGATGTTGTGCCTCTCCTCCAGTATCCGCTTGAGTTTGGGGACACCGTAGGTGCAAGGTCTTTTGAAGGGAATTTTGTCCGGGATGCCGATGATTTCCACTGCCTCAGGGTCGCAGGCAATCTTCCGGTACGGGACAGGGACCATGTGGTCCAACCCCAAGGCTTCAGCTGAAAGGTAAATGCATAGTTTTCACTTCAAAATGCACTTTTCCTTTCCCAGATGATAAAATAAAGGTTGAACTCAAGCAGACCGAGTGCCTCCTGCCCTTTTGTCCTTTGCTTGTCCCAGAAGGTGAGCTCTGGGAGCAGCTTGCCCACAGGAGATGGGACAACAGAGGGACGATGCAGTAGCAAACACAGCTAACAGTGTCCTCCAAAACCCCCAAATGGGCCCGGCATCGCTCAGACCAGGGGTGAGCTGGCCCACGGGCTGTCCCCAACCTCCCTGTGATCACAGCAGGTCACTGAGCTATATAATTCACAAGTTGCATAGCACATACACACTTTTTAAGTTACAGAGCTCGTCTATAGCCCATATATAGCTCACGAGTTACACAGCACATATTTATAGCCCATCTATAACTCAGAAATTACACAGCCTGATGAGGATGGAACAGGCGACGACCATCAGCCTGTTCCTGAGCTTACAGCAGCCCAAACGTCCAGGGACTAACCCAAAAGCACTGCCCATGGCAAAGGAAGCGCCAATGACACCCGTGAGTTGTGCAGGTGGAAAAAAGCAGCTGCGATAAGGTCAATTTTTCTCTTTTCCCCTGCCACGTTAATTTAAAACGGCTGCGTGCCACCGCTCCCCCTCGCCTGCAAGCGCCAGCAGCGCCCGGGTGCTCTGACCCGGCGTTCCACTCTTCAGACCGGGGCCGTTTTACAGCCCAGTTATAAATTCCTCAACAGTGCGGGGGGGTGCTGCAAATGGAAATATTGACATAACCTTCAGCAGACACCCAGAGACTGGGAGCTGCTGGGCTAAATGTGTTAGGAAGAGCAGGGAGCTCTAGCATATGGCTTCTGCTGCTGTGTTAGGGAACAAAAATGATTGCTATATAATGATATGCAAACCACAAGCGCTGCAGATGCATAATGGGATATTAACTCCTACTCACCATATCTGCTGTTAAACAGAATTTGCACGCACTCCCTAAGGGTGTTGATATCTTCAGTTTCTTTTATAAAACTGTCCCACTTATCTATCAAAACAAAATATAAGAAATAAGGAACTTCCATATGGTTCATACACAGCAGATGCACTTTTCTCGCACAAAGCGCTGGGAAGCAGGAACAAGACTTTGCTGCTTTAAAAAAAATATGATTTCCCTCTTCCTGAGCGGATTCTGCCAGGCTGGCAGATAAGGTCTGGGCTTCCCCAGCCCCAGCCCCAGCCCCAAGCAACCTCCTCTGCAGCCGTGCATGTGCAAAGCAGATTCCTAAGAAATGACCCCATAAAACTTCTCAACCCTGAAATGAAAGACCCTCCGGGACAGAGCAAACTCAACCTGAAATGAACCTTTGAGAGGCTCAGCCTCCTTCATAGAGGAGCTTTTCCATCTCCTTCTCTTTTCCAACTTTCCCACCCATACTTTTTTCTTTTTTTTTTTTAATGCAAGCAGATGAGGGTTTTGATGTAAACACGTCAGCGTTTTAAGGTTGCATTTCCCTTGGGTGGGGTGGAGGTGGGGAAATGGCAAAGTCTCCTCCCCACTGCTGATCCCCCCCGGGCACCGCTGCAGAATCACGCCGGGGTTAGTGGGTTTCAGTTATTTTGAAATAATGCCAAGCTTTCGGCGGGGATTTGCTGTTTGCAGCTTGGGCAAACGGCCTCACCCAAAGCCGTGCCTCGGTTCCCCATGCATGAAGCTGGGATGGGATTTCCCAGCCAGTTGGCAGTGCAGGGAAGCTGCCCAGAGAAGCTGTGGGGTTCAAGGCCAGGTTGGACAGGGCTTTAAGCAACCTGGTCTAATGGGAGGTGGCGGGAGGGTGGAACTAGATGATCTTCAAGGTCCCTTCCAACCCCCCTGCCATTCTATGATGGCTGGGAGACCGCAGGGAAACCTTTCTTTAAGAGGTAGCTGCTGGCCACCTCCAGCACTGGAGCAGGACACAGACCTGTCTTGTCGTGGACAATGGAGAAGAGGATGCGCTTGGATGAGTGCACATTCTGGATGAGGGGACCTCCAGAGACCGACGATTTCTGTCCTGGACAAGAGGGGAGACAAGGAGAAAGGGCTGATGAGAGTCTGACCAACACTCCGGGCACCTGAACAAGCCCCCCAAGGTGCTGTGTCCCCACCGGGGACACCAACCCAACCCCACCAGCTCTCCTCCATGCAACCTGGCAGGGTCTTGGCCAGACCGAGCGCCAGCCGTCCCCTACTCCAGCCTCATGGTGCAGCACCCGGCGTTTCGGGGCAAAAATGGAGGTGAGCCCCATCGGCACCTCAGAGGCACCCGGCACAACATGGCGGCGGGGGTTGGGTCTGCTCATCTCCGTATGGGCCAAGCTTTGCACCGATTTTCATCCGAGGACCACCAAAACACCCATTCAGTGCCGGGAGGGGGGTGGGCTTGGCAGCAGGCCCCCATCTGAGAGCAAACTCCAGGCTATTACCACAGCAGTCGCTGTACTCCTGTGAGGAAGGCACCTTCAGCTCTCCCGCCGGCCTGGGCAGCAGCGCCTCGCTGGCCGCGTTCGGCCCGGAGGAGGCCTCTTGCTTTAGGTCGACGGCCATCTGGGCGGGCAGCGAGACGCCGTACAAGAAGTTGGTGACGGTGACGGCGGAGGGGGCATCCGGGCCGGCGGGTTTGGCCATGGGGCCGTTGGCACCAGAGTCCCGGCCGCCCTTGGAGGGGAGGGAGGTACAAGTCAACTCGACGCTGGGGTTGGGCTCTCGGCTGGGCTCCTCCGCCGGCCTGAGGGGAAGGAAGGGAGACGAGGAGGAAAGAAACAGGTTCCTTTGGGTCCGTCAAGCAAGGATGTGGAGGGGGAAGGAGAGCTGTGCCCGGGAGGGTGTGACAGGCTGCACCGCTGGCTGCCGGGTTCTTTGTTTCAGAAATTACAGCCATCACCCAACCTCCTCCAGCTTCTCCAGGCACCTGCACTGGTTTTGTCTTCCTTAAGTGGAGCAGGTTGGTCTTAGGGCAGTTCAAAGTTTTTATACTAGGCAGGGCAAGGCCGCCTAGCTCCATGGCCCAGTGTTTTTTAAGGAGTAAAACAATTTGCGTGACCATAATGACTCGACTCCATTGCCTGTCCCAGCCCCCAGGACCCATGGCACCTTCCACAGGGACCTCAGGATGAGCCTGGGGATGAGCCTCAGCCCCAGGAAGGCCACGTGCTTCACATGAGACAGGCGGCCGCGAGCTCGCAGACGGCTCGAATTCTGCGTGTCCTACTTTTAGCTGTCTCAGCCTGATTTTCCAGAAGTGCCGAGCCTTCAGAGGAGGTATTTGGTAGTGCTCAGCATTTCTCTGAATGGATCAAAGGTGCTGCCGGCCAGGCAAACGAAGAGGAAATGCACCCAAAACCACCGAGCCCCTTGCGAAAGTGTGGCCAAAATGGGGAGCTCACCCGGTGGTCCCCCACCTCCCTCCTTGTCTGGTGTTAAAAATCTCATTTCAGCCTGGGAAGAAGCTTACAGCATTTACACTGGAAACCCCTCTGGAGACAGAAAAGCACTTAGCTTACCGCAGCGGAAATTTTGGCAGAGACATGTAAAGCGATGCGGTTAATGCACACGTTTACACACGCTTATTAAAGGAACGAGTCCGAAACAGTCTCCAGCCACCTGACATGGATGAACCTCCATGCAAGGCTGGATTGGGCATGGCTGGACCCAGGTTTCTGGGTCTCGTGGAGAAGCTGGGACATGGGAGGGACCCTCCTGCCTGCTCTGCACAAAATCTCTGCCATCCATCGGTGTCTGTAAGAGCTGCCATCATGAGGCCTTGCTACCCTCCTGCCCCTTTGGGGACCCCCAAAATTACCTTTTTAGCCTGAAGCGGATGCTGTGGCTGTGCTCTAAGATGGCCATCAAGGACTTCACGTCGTACTCCACGGGTTTCTTAAAGCTGATCCCCTCGGGCAAGCCGGCCACCGCCAGCAAGCCCGGCTCTTTCAGGAACCTCTCATATGGCAAAGGGACCACACTGCTCTTCCCCACAGCCTCACCTGGGGAGGGGACAGAGTTACACACCGATGGACATCCCATGCTCCTGGCCACGGCTGCGCCGGGCTGGAGGAGTAAATGCAAGAGCAAGAGATCCCAATGGAAACGTCATGAGAAGAAAACGGCTTCCTAGCTCCGTACTTAGCATGCAATGCCCTCCAAGCCCTTTCTAAAAGCGCTAATTAATAAAAAGCTCACAAAAGCCAATAAGCAGATGTCTCATCTTTCAGGTTGCACAGTAAAATCCTCAGTTGGGGTCACTTGGCACAAGCCCACCCCCCGGGAGCGCCCGGACGCCTGCCAGCAAGGGATGTGGCCACCGGCAGGCTGGGAGGAAGCCGAGAGCTGACAAAGAAGGCTGAAGGGCTCGCGCTGATTTTCATCTCATGTTTACCGAGATATTCTGGGAACCTTATTTTCAGCCGGTTTTCTTATTTTACCTCCTGGAAGAATGGAAAGTACTTTGATTGCTGGTGCTGTCAGGCGGCCTGAATGCACTTTGAGAGACAAGATAAAAAAACCCAACCCAACAGTGCCCCTCCATCCCACCATCCGCAGGCAGCACGAACGTCGATATGCTTGACTGCACGATCGCCTCCAGCAGTCCAGAAAGCTCACCCGCTCCCCTGGACGATGGGCATAGAGTCCCCCCTGTGTCCCTACCACATGAGGTGCCTCTGTTGTACCTCTAACGCCAAACCACGGCACTCCCCAAGGAATTCCCTTCCCTGGCAGCAGAAGACAACCAGCGAGCATCGCAGCTACACATAGATTTTCTAAACCAGCTAAAGAGCCCATGTGCCCAAACCAGGGAGGCTTATGGTGCTCTCCAGGCAAGACACCATTAGAAAACCAGCCCCTTCTGAAGGGTTTCAAGGAATGACCAAACCCTTGAGCTGCTCTCTGTGGAAAAATTACTTCGGAAACCAACCCAAGTCACTGAGACCAATAAACCTGGTGCTGAAAGCATGAAGCAGAAGAAACAGCCGTGCAGGAATGTGACCTGTCTGGCAAAGCAGTGTCCAGATGCAGAACATCTGGCCCCATGGCAGGGTGTCTGTGCCTTCATCTCCAGGTTGAGGGGCTGGCAGAGGAGATTATGGAACTTTTAAGTAGCGTAGGATTTTACATTGTTGCTTTTCTTTAAAATATTTTCTTTTTTCTCTCTTCTATAGAGAAAAAAAACAAACACCTAAAGATCTTACAGAAACCCTGGAAATCTTGTGGCACTGTCAGCAAGTTCTTATTAAAAGTGATTTCTTCAACATGTTCTTTGAAGCAACGCTTGACAACTAACGACGTGTGACTTGCACGAGCCATCAAGGCTCCTTACAGGTGAGATGGATAATGTTTTAATTAAGCCAATAACAGAAGTTTAAAACCAAACCTTTGCACCACAACACCACAAGTACAAGCCCATAGGGTACTGACAGTTCCTCTGCCCCGATGTACTGTCTCTAATGGCTTCCCACCTCCCTCCACCACCTCTCTTCATGATGGGGAGAAGCTCCCAATGCCTATGGCTGCTCCTTATCAACCCAACACTCAACAACTCCCCGAACACATTTTTATGGGGAATGTGTTACTGTCAAAGTGACCTTCACCAAGGCTCACACTGCCATGCAGAGACTCATGGTTTAGCTAAAGAGAGACAATAATCATCATTAATGCCTGTTTAATAGAAGCCAGCGGTAATCAGTCATCCTGTTGGAGCAGAGATTACCCAGCTCTGGAGGGAATACGCGATCTTTTTGACTGAGCATTTTCTAAGATTTTTTTGTTTCCAATCCCTGTTGATGGGAGGCAACTGAAAGGATAAAAAAACCTCCAAAACCCTTAAGAAAGATAACTGTTACTTTCTGACAGTCCTCTCGGTGTTGGGAACAGAATCACCCTGGGGCACCTGCTATCTCCTGCGGTATTTCTTCCCACTCAAACAGGAGAAGCTCTTCCCGGTGGGCATGCCGGGATGGGAGCATCTGCCCAGTGGGTTTCCCCATCCAGTGGCTCAAGGATGGAAACAGCTGATCCCACTGAAATCAGCGGCGAAGGCAGAATTAATTACACCCAAAGCCAGAATTACACCCAACGCCAGGCTAAAATCACCATCCCGGGGATGCCCAGCCTCCTCTTGCCATGGCAATGCCAGCCCCTCTGGGTTGGGGACCCGGCCAGCTTGTCCCCATGCATGTCTGTGCACCTCAATGACGTAAAGAGCATCACAAACTCATCCCGACGGATGGGCCACCTAGTCCATACACCCCACGCAGATGCACCCTGGTCAAGGTTTTTATGCAATTATATATTTATGGTATGTCACATATGAATAATTCCCATATTCTTAAGAGAGCTGTAAAGCCTGGCGCTCTCCCGGCAGCAGGACAAGACCTGCAGCTCAGAGCAGGGATCCAATCAGCGCCAAAACACTCTCACCACCCCATTCCCTTGGCTCCGCTGTGTTTCCCCTTCCTTCCTGCTTGGGCCCAACCTTTTGAAGGCAGCGAGAGGATTTGATTACCCCCGTTAATGGGAATATCGCCTCCAAGTCCTCTAAGTGGTTTCAGAAAACCTCAGCAACTGTTCATCCCTGGGGGAAGGGCTGCCATCTCCCCTTTCTGTCTGTGAAGCCTGTGGCAGGCGCTGGCGAGGGGGGGCTGAACGAGAACCAGCAGCAGCAAATCCTGCACTCGAGCCCAGGGAGGCTGGTGGGAGCACCCCATTATCCCCCTCCCGCTGTAGTGGGGGAGCCTGTTCCCAAACCCAACACAGGAGCAACCCCTGCACTTCGGGCTCAGGGAGACCCACACGGCCCTGGCAGGGCTCGGTAGCACACCCCAAATCCCAAACGGTGATGAGGAGCAGAACCCAGGAAAGCCAAAACCCAGTTCTGCTGCTGGTCCAGCCACATTCTCTGAACTCCCCCAAAGCATCACGCTGGGCTAATGCAACCCACTGAGCAGCACAGGGGAATACTGGGGTTCGTCGCCCCATTTTCCCAATCCAACTTTGTTTTTCCTACTTGGGCCAGCATAAGTCCCCAGGTGCTGCCGGGGGACAAGCCTGGAGCAGGGCCACCACCTCCAGCTGCTCCGTGGGGGCTACACTGGGGACCTCCCGAACGAGAAGCAGGCGCTGCCGCCGCTCCAGCCTCTGCAGATTGGGCCCGGAGGGAGCTCTGCAACCCACTGGGTTACATATCAACAGCCATATGGTCATCTACATTTTAATTGCAGAAGCTTTATTGCCGGGGATGATGCATGTGCTGGAACGGCACCAGCTCGTCTCTCGGAGCTGGGGCTGTGGGGCCGCCTGTTAGAAAAATCATCTTTTTTCCTTTTAAATAGACTTGCCAAGGAAAAGGATGAGGGAGTCTCTGCAGAGCCCCAACAGAGCGCCTGTGAAAGAGGTGCTGTAGAAGCAGCGTCAGGGATAAAGGTGTGCTTAAAAATCACACTCAGGGCAGAGGCTTCCCCTGGTTGAGGGGACAGAGGATGCTCCCCCCAGCACGGGGATATTTTATGCCCAGTTTATGGCACTGGAAAGTGAAGAAGCAGTGGCTGGATCCCATCTCAAGGCAACGCTAACCCTACACAGGCGCACGTCCCACCACGCCGCCCCTGCCAGGTGCCTGCTCTCTCGCTGGGGAGCCAGGCTGGGGCCAAAAACCGCATCCGGCAGCGGTGCCGGGCAGCTCAGCGAGCCCTGGGGGCAATCCAAATCCCCAAATGGAAGCGTGAAGGTTCTTACTATAAAGCACATCAAACACTTCCTCTACCATCTTCCTGAGGAGGTACACGTCTGATCCCTGGTCCGGGGAGACCCTGAGCACGCTTCGCCCGCACTCCTTTGCCTTCTTCTGCGCCTCCGCGTCCTGCTCCTTCCTCTGCTGGATTCCTGCAGGGGGAGAGGAGAAAATGGGGGACGCTGTGGTGAGAGGAGGGTTCATGGGCGATGCCGTGCGTGCTTTTGAGTGGCTGCGAAGCGATCAAACCCGCTGGGATGGGTTACGCCAACTTCAGCCGGGGCTGAACATACTGGCCATCAAACCCTATGCAAGATGGGGGTCCCCTGGGCGCTGGACCCCTCGCCACCCTCGTGGTGCCAGCAAGTCCTCTGGGTGGCTGTCCTGGGTCTCCCATCCACCCCAGACCACGGCGCTTGGCAGCTCCCAGCGTGCCAGGGAAGGTGCCAGCATGGGCAGCGGTGACAGCAGTGCTGCAGGAGCAGAGCAGGAGCAAGAGTTGGTCCCCACCAGCCAGGGACATGCTCATCCCATGTGTGCCTCCTCCCCTCCCTGGTTTTACCCCCTCAGCTGCACTAAAACTGTTGTGATTAATTGGGCAGCGCATTTCTTTTCTCTGGTTTCAATCTGCTTAGCCTTCAATCTCTCAGGAAAAGAAAATCCGCCTTTCTTGGAGGCTTTTTTACCCTTCAGCATCACGTAGCTCGGTAATACCAGCTATTTCCTGCTAATTTCCCCCATTAAACCTCAAATAAAGCATATCTTCGGCAATGACTTCCTTGCATCTCTAAACGTACAGAAAATTAAACAGTACAAGTACATTATTGCCGCTCTATCCAAAGCGATTCGCAAGGGATTTTTGGTGGCGAAGGGCTAATTCCTTCATCATCCTCGACAGGCTCCTGCCGGCGATTGGCCCTGGATGCTGCCTGGGAACTCAAGGAGGAGCTCGAGGATCCCTCCCGTGGAAAAAGCCCACGGCTGGGACATCACTGGGATGGGGCGAGAGCCACCTGGGGTACCCACAGAACTACAATAAGAAAGGGGACGGCCACCCAACATCATGCAACCCCTGGCAAGCGCCACATCCCTCCCAGGGCGCAGGGAAACAGGCCCCGTAAAACTTTTTTGGGGTTGTTTTACCAAGGTGATGAAATGCATCTGCATCCACACCCTCCTCCGACCGACTCTCCCTCCCGGCTGGGCACTAACTCTCCTCCGTTGACATTAATCCCGATCACTGTCAAGTTCCCCCCGTGCGCCAGGAAAGGCTGAGCCAGAGGTTCAGATAAAGGAGGGCGTTCATGCGAGGTCTGCGCGCCCAGAGAGATAAGAGGCTTCTTACATCTCCCAGCGATGTCTGCTTTAGATTATTTCAGATCCTTTCTAAGGGGGCAGCTAGACCATAAATCAGAGGCACTTCCAGGGATGCTTTCCACCGTGTGCCAGTTGTAAGAGCTTTATGGAGCGGAGTTGAGCCTGGGCCATTTATAATTCAAGACAGAGTTATCACGTTTCACCCTGTCTCCAGCATCAGCCGCTTCGCCATCGTCAAGATTTTGTGCTTTCAACCAGACGTGACCATTTCATTTTGACAAAAGTGTAAATGAAACCAAAGGAGATGGAAATCAGGATCTAATGCCAGGCGCCTTGCCCCAGCACAGCGGTAGGTCACCGCTCAGGATTTATGTATATATATTTCTAAAAGTGAGATTTGCAGAGGGTCATAGAATCATAGAATGGTTAGAATTGGAAGAGACCTTAAAGATCATCGAGTTCCAACCCCCCTGCCCTGGCCAGGGACACCTCTCACCAGACCAGGGTGCTCCAAGCCCCGTCCAGCCTGGTCTTGAACCCCTCCAGGGATGGGGCAGCCACAGCTTCTCTGGGCAACCTGGGCCAGGCTCTCACTGCCCTCACAGCAAAGAATTTCTTCCTAATATCTAATCTAAATCTCCCCTCTTTCAATTTAAAACCATTACCCCTTGTCCTATGGCTCCACTCCCTGACAAAGAGTCCCTGCCCATCTCTCCTGTAGCCCCCTTCAGATACCAGAAGGGGCTCTAAGGTCTCCCCAGAACCTTCTCTTCTCCAGGCTGAACAACCCCAACTCTCTCGGCCTGTCAATCATATATCGAGAGCTCTAGGGAGACACGGCTGGCATTTAATACATAAGAGGAAGCTCCCTTCTGTTGGCCACCCTGATGCCATCCACTGCTCGGGTAGGTACCTCCCTGCCTCTGGTGGGTGGTGGGAAGGGGAGGCAGAGTAAGCCACAAATGCAGGAAACGTCCCCAGAATGCCTCCTGTCCTACAAAATGCAATGCACCACCGCGGAGGATAACTAAGGGTGGCTCTCCCGGGCGCACGTGGTGGCAGGCAGCTGCCCACGGCAGGCAGGACGGAGGGGCAGAGCGGAGCCTTGGCAGGGAGCTCCCGCAGAGCCCGTGCCAGCTCCCCCGGCACACGTGCGGCGAATAACCCGAGCAGACAGCGACCCTGGCAGCTTTACAGCGCTAGTGTTTGCACTAGAGCGAACCCTTCCCGAGCAATCTCTCCAACGGATAAAGCACCAATATGGTTTCCATCAACACCATGTGTGTGTGCACACACGCCGGGTCGTTTCTCTCCACCGATGGAGAAGTTCTCGTATGTGACCCCCTCGGGTCTGGGGTTCCCATCACCACCAAAGCCAGATCCCATCCCAACTCCTGCACAGAGTGGGGAAAGCAGCAGTTGGTGCTCCATGGATGATGCCACCCAAGAAATGCAGATCCCCATTCACTGCACAGCTCCCACCTTCCCCTCAGCTCCCAGGCTGGTTTTGGGGAGCCAGCAGAGGCACAGAGCCGGGACAGAGCTGGGTGCCAGCCTCACCACACACAGGGCTGCCTCCAGTCACACACCTCCCTGAAATACGTGGTGACCCCAACCTGAGACCCGGTGGGGGGGGACCACAGCTCTTGCTCAAGTCATCCTTTCACCGCCGTTAGCCCCTCAAAAAAATAAGCAGCTCCACAAACAACACTCCCAACTCCCAAATCCATCCCCATTTTTCCGAAACCAGGATGAAAGCCTTGGCCCAAGAAAGCCTCTCTGCTCTTGAGGGATCCCTAGGACAAACTATATCTGCTAAGTCCTCAAAAGCCACTCCAGTGCCGCCCCAGTGTTGCCACAGGCTGGGGGCACAGAGCATCCCTCCAGCCCCGTGCCACCCCAAGGATGCTTTTGGAGAAGAGAGCTGGGGTGTGCAGTGCCCTCCCTGGCTCCAGCCATGGTTCCCACCTGCTTTCTCCATCACTTCAAACACCCCTTAGACCTATGGACAGACAGCGCCGTGGTGCCCCCCCGAACCACAACACCCCCATGCGCAGTGGGGGGATCCCCAGCTGGCCCAACCGGAGCACCAACCCCAGCATGGGAGACGACCGCGCCGGCGGGGATACTCACTGCAAAACTTCTGGAAGTCGGCTTGCAGCTCCTTGCGGGCGCTGAGGAAGACCCGTCCCTTCTCCGTGCCCACCACGAAGGCGCTCTCCTCGTGGACGGCGATGCAGGCCACCTCCGCGTTCAGCTTGGAGAGGGCTGAGCACTGTGGGGAGGCACCGGGTCAGGGCGCCCACGGCACCATCCCCACCCGGCACCCTCTGCCATTTTCCAGTGGGATATTTTTCCTTCCCATCAAAAAGATTCCTCCATCAAAATCAACGTTTGGGTCAGAATTTCATGGGGTTTATGACATCCCCTAAACACTCTGGCAACTTTACAGCTCCAGAAAGGTACCTTGCTGCGCTATGCTTTGCTGGAACACAAGAACTATTTACCCATCATTTTGCTTCCCTTTTTCCTATCCTTGAAGTAAACATTTTATAGTATTTCTTGTACTGAAAACACTCCTGTAAAAAAACAACCCACAAACCAACAACAATTTTTATTTTTCCACCAGCTCTAATGAAACAAGGAGCACGGGAATCTTATTTCAGCTGCAGAGCACTAATATGGTCAAAGTCTGGATTAGTCGAACGATTCTTCTCGTACAGTTATGCAAAACATTAAAGAGATGGAAAAGACTTCCTCCATTAATCCATTTTATGTAACGTGCGCTTCCTGCTCTACATAACACACATGTATATGCGTTTTTATTATTATTTTTTATATTATAATAGTTACGCAGTGCCGGCAGCATGAGTCATATTCCCATAGCTACAGCACCAACGCTGCGAAGACGCTGTCCCCAGGTCACGATTTAAATGGGTAAAAAAGGGGGGGATTTTGCTATCGGCAGCCCCGGTGAGACACATCGCTCACCCCCGGCACCACGGAGGGGCCACAGGACCTGTCCTCACCCTGCTGGTGGCCGGGGAGGGAGCAGGACAGCATGGAACGACCCCCCCGGCGCTACCTTCAGCTCCCCACATCCATTTACAGCCAGTTTGATTTGCGTGGGCTTAAACCAGTCTCTATACTGGGTCATTTTACCTCCTGCTCATCTTCTTCAGGAAGAGGGTATTGAATCACATCCCCCAAAATAGATATTTTAAAAAAAAAAAAAAAAATCCCTGTCAAGGACCCAGCAGCAAATCAAAGTATTTTGCTCAAAATGCTCAACGCTCAAAAAAGTAAATATAAAATCTAGGGGATGTGAGGTTTGGAGGCAGACCAAATCCAAACCCTAAGCCCGCTTGGCGATGAGCACGTGGCCCCATGGTTTATTTATCACGCAGGCAGACAGGCTTCCGTGGGTGCAGAGCCCGGCCCCGGTGAAGGACCGGGATAAAGGCGGAATTTCAGGAGCAGCCTGGCCTCCTGGCCCCGGTGTCAGCACGTAACGAGGACTGCGGGATAATGTATATTCATTAAGAAGCTAAACTACGATAACACGATTTGCTGTACGGGATGGCAAGTATATAAATCATCAAAGCCGCTTGGGGTGCGTCAGCTCCGGAGAACCTGCTCCTTAGTGGGGCGGTGATGGTTAAAAAGAAGGAAATTAGTATTGGTGAAAAAAAGCCCTACCTGCTTAGAGAAGAAGATGCACCCAAGATAAATACATTAAATACGACTTGGCTTTAAAAAGGGAGGGCTATTTAGCACGTCGCGTTGCATTAGATATTTGTTACTACACACCCGCTTTCCCTTCTTGATCGCATTCACAGTTAAAAATAAGATTAGCTCTGGTCCACGAGACTTAATCCAGACAGTTATCTTGTTTATGTAAGCACGGCTGACTTAGGCAAGGTTTCCACCGGGAATTCTACGTCAAAAGATATGAAAGTTATTTTCTTTGTTCTCGGAGATAAAAGCCATTGTTCTCCTGTTGTGTAAAAGCTCACGCTAACATTGGTAAAACATCAAGCAAAAAAAAAAACACAACTCCAACCACCCTACATTCAGTTGATACTGACATAAATATTAATGGGAAAACAATACACATCTGAGATTAACTTGGGCTGACTTTATGATCCTTGCGGCTGTCAGGGCAGGAGGGGATTTTTATTTCCCAGCTCTGGCAGGTCCCTGGGCTTTCCAGCAGCGGAGGGGAGCGGGATGAGCTCGACAGACCCCCCCTGCTCCCAGCCAACCCCGCTAAAGGGCGGCAAAAGGATGGAGGGGGACGGGGACACCACTGGCCTCTTACCATGGAGTCTAAGGCAGACACTAAGCTGGTGATGATTTCATCTTTCTGGGGAAAAACCATATTCCACTGGTCAGCTCTGGAGGTGCTGAGAGTCACGTCTAAAGGCTTCCCTGCCAGGGCCATATTCACCTGGAAAGAGGAAAAAAAAAAAGAAAAAGGTATATGCATTGCTGTTACTGCCGGGGAGCCAGCACTGAGCATCACCAGCACAGCCCAACACCAGCGTGTGCCATGGGCTACGGCGCAGCGCCGGCACGGATACACCGGGGAAACTGAGGCACAGAGAGAGGCTGGGGACAGCCTGAGCCCCACATCCCCCACGTCTCCTCTGCTACAGGCAAATAATTGCGGATGCTGCTGAGCCATAACCAAACCCCGGGGTTGATTCTGTGCGTCCCAGTAGCGGCCAGGTCACCTCTGCCCTCGGGTCTCACCCCCGGGGAGATGCCACCACCGCGCGGGGCATGCCGGTGATGGGACATCCAGACGAGCAGGCTGTGGCCGTGCCAAGCCAGAGGATGCAGCGCTGAAGCAGACACGGAGCATTTCTGTGCCCAAGCTCCATGGGCAGGAGAGAGCAGGGGGTGACATGTGTCACTGCGAGGACACCGTGCCGGCTGTCCCCACCCTATACTCTGGGCAAGAGGAGAGCCCGGCACCCAAAGGTGTCCCCGAAACAGGCCAAAGCCACAGGGTGCTCCACCTTCACCCCAAAGGAGAGAGGCAGTTCATGGTGAGGGGCTCCATCATCAAATCATCCCACCCCGCAGCTCCCAGGGGGACAGTGTCGGCGGGAGGACCAGGCGGCACACAGGGGACCCCACATCCGAGAAGGCGCTCGGCGCCAGGAGCTCTATCCCTCACTGCAAAATGGGGAAAAAAAGGGGGAAAAATGCCAGGGCCTGGCCACACGTGCAACAACTGCGCCAGGCCTCTGCACGCCGGTGCACACATCTCATCATGACCGTGGGGGAAACTGAAACGGGAGCTCACCCTGCATAAATCACCCCACTCCCCGGGTACCCACACCCCATACAGCATCAGCCCCCAGCACCCAACACACACACACCCCACCCCACATCCCCCCCCCTCCCCCAGCTATCACCCCTCCATCCCCAGGGCAGCG
>VXAK01011564.1:71787-89448 GCA_013399435.1 Arenaria interpres | reverse complement strand
TGGATACGGGGGTACAACTGGGCTGTTGGCTCCGGGTTGTGATGGGCTCGGCGCTGGGCTCGAGGGTGTGTTCAGAGGAGCCGTCTGGTTTGGTACAGCTTTCGGTACGTTGATGTTCCCGTTTTCTAACTCGACTGACTTGTGGGACCTTCATCTCTGTAAAATTCTTTTAATTTGTGTCCGTATTGCCGGGTAGCAGGCAGGTAAGGCTGAAGGCATTTTTAGGAACGTGATTTTCTTATGGTTAAACTGTAAACAAACCAAAAAGCTTTGGTTTTGGTATTTTTAATGCTATGGGGTGCATCATTACTGGCCTGTCGTCCACAGGTGGATGGAAGTCATTTTCCCTCTAGTTGTCTAGCGCTACTTTGGTTGTGCAAGGTTAACCAAAGGCAGAGGAAGTGTTTCACTGGATGAAGCCTACCAAAATTCCCCACCTCCCCAGAGGTGCAGGGCTTTTGTCGTCCCTGACCGAGCCTCTGATGCTGCATAGGCTGAGTTTGGGTGACTTTTCTTGACGGAGGAGAAAACACCAGCACTGGAAACTTTGCGGAATGATCTTTCGGGGCGGGGGGAGGGTGGGGGGTACCTTCGGACAGGGTGAATTCACCCTGCAGTGAGAGAGTGCCAGGGAGGAGGATTTGAATGCTGGTTTTTTGGTTGTCTATATTTTTGACTGCATTTTGCCAGCTTGTACGTTTTCCAGAAGCAGGAGATGAGCCAGAGAGGAGCAGGTTGTCCCGAGCCCTCCCGGAAAGAGCTTCCCAGCTCCCTTGTGGGCACCATCTGCTGTTGGCTGGGTGAGGGCTGCTGGCAGGTCCCCGGGCCGGCTGGCTGCGGGGGGAGCACCCGCTGCCTCCAGCACCTTCCTCAGTGCCGGGGGTGGCACTCGGAACGGCTTTAGCACCAAATCCACGGGTTTGGAGTCGGTAACCGACCTTTGGCTGATTAAAATAGGTCCAGTCTTGTTACAACATCGTGCTGCCTGTGCAAGATGCCTGCAGGGTGCACAGAAAACGTGTGCCTGCTTGCTTTCCTCGTCTGCAAGGGGTACTAAGAGTTTTAGGAAATACGAGAGGATAGTATTTTCTAGAGGATCGGGTACAAACAGGCAGGGAGAGGTTCTATTGTGCCTCTTGCAGTGGGATCGGAAGCTTCAACTGAGCTCTAACTTTTTTTTTTCTTTTTTATTTTTGGTATTTTAATGGTATATTTAACAAAAAATGTAATAATGTAAATAAATAACAATAAATTTTAATGGTATATTTAACAACATCTAACAAAAATTTAGGATGTATTACTTAAATGACCACGCGCGTCTTGAGTAGCGTATTATGAACTGCCGAATAAGTTCCCATTACAGTATTAATCATTTCACAATCTCACATTTCTGAAAGGAAAAGCGAATTAAAAATTCTGGCCTGAATTATGATCGCCTAATGGAGTGTATTATTAAGCAGTTCTTTTGTGAACTGGAATTGGCAGCTGAGCCTACCTTTTAAAGTACAAATTCCACTTTTGCCATGTGTAAACATTAATGATTAGTAAAATAGGGAAGAATTTGTCAGTTTAATCATTGAACTATTAGAGGCTGCCAGTTAAGGGTTGGGAATACTGTAAAGAAAATTATTTCAGTGGAGGCTCTTACGTTACAGGTAAGGTGTTAGTTATTCAGTAAAGCGTACACCAACGTCATCACCCGGTGGTAAGAATATCTCAAATAGATCCTCCTGTTCCTGGTATTGAAGGTTGAATTATGTGCTGTGTTAGAAGTTTACGACTACATCTTGTAAGACCAAACACAATGTTAATGACCTTGAAAGCAGCTTTTATGATAGTTGGAACTCAGCATGGCATGTTGGTGGGCTCATTTTGGTTTTAGTATAGTGCTTTATAGTTTCTGGAGTTTTTAATGCTTTATTAACTTTAATTCTTTAACTTTATGGTGGAAGTTTTGGAGACCTGTTTTCTATTTGTATTGTTTTTCTCTTATTTATTAATTTTTTTTGGCCTCGTTTCACTTTATTGCACTCTTTGCCTGGAATAAAGGCTCTTTGGGAGAAACACGCTTAAAACCTCTGTTTGCAAATGCAGAGTATTAGATAAACTTTGCGCCTGCGTCAGCTGCAGAGGTATGGTCTGTATCCCAAGAGCATCCTGCTTTTTTGGGCCCTGTTCAATCAGTGGGAAGGAGGAAGCGCAGCCCCTGCGTGGCTGTTTGCTTTTCTTCTGCGCGGCGTTTGAGCCGAGGCCGAGGTAGCGAGCCCTGCGTTGCTGAGGCTGCCCCTCGGCGAGCCTCCCGTCTCCGCAACCAGGAGCCAAGCTGTGCTCTTGTGTTGATGTGGCAGTTTATAGCAGCTTAATAAAAAAAAATGCGACGGCAGGTCTTCCTACTTCTGTATCGAGCGCGTTCAGGGCTCGCTTTCCTGTGGTGCCCGGCAGCGCGACGTCACGTTGGTGCGTGGCTGTGAACGGGCGGAAGGGTGTCTCGTAAAACTTCCCTGTGCCTGGGCCGAGAGCGGCATCGCAGAGTCTTTAAGGATCCTGGATCTTAGTGCTCTTGTCTGCCTTCCTTTTATGTGCTTACTCATCTCTTCCCTTCTGCTTCTGTGAACTGAACGTTTTAAGACGTGAAGAGCCGGCGCGGTTCCTTCGCCTAGGTACAAGCAGAGACAGGACGTGGGGGGGAAAAAAAAAACAACCAACAAAACAATCAAGTGCTGTAAACTCTTGTCACACGAGGAAGTGTGCTGTAAAAAAAAAAAAAAAAAAAAAAAAGAGAATTAAATAATTAAATTTGGTTCTCCTGAGTCATAGCGAGCATTAGCTAAGAGGCTTCTTGCTCATCTCCACAGGTGGGAAGGGAGCGGTGATGACTGCTCGCTGCGGCACCCGGCTTTGGGCTCGTTCTTGTTGCGGATTCTGTTCGCTTCGTGTTTCGCTTTCCTTCGTGGGCGCGATTGCGTTTTATGTTCCTTGAGACCGTGTTTTGCTCCACATACGCTGGGCGCTGAACCTCCCCTCTGGTGTGATTCAAAACGTTACGTTACCGATTGGAAGAGCGTGAAAAGTCATCCCGCGCAGCCCTCCGAGGGAGCGGGCAGAGCGGCACTCTCCCATCGTCATTGCTCCCCTGTGCGTAAAGGATTATTTATCAAGAAATAACTGAAATTATTTTGTAGTGCTAAAGTGATTTGGCTGGGAAGAATCCCATTTTTGGTAGCTGGTACTTTTATTACACGTGCATAGGTTGTTTATTAGAGTCTTGAGGGGAATTCTACAACTTCTACAAAACATTCTACAGGGAGGTTCAGGTTCAGGCTGGATATTAGGAAGAATGGTTCACCGAAAGGGTGATCAGCCATTGGAATGGGCTGCCCAGGGAGGGGGTTGAGGCACCATCCCTGGAGGTGTTCAAAAGACGGGTTGATGTGGTGCTGGGAGATATGGTTTAGTGATGGTGATGCTCCTTGTATGGGGTGTGGGCGTCTATTTTTGTCAGTTAGGTTGACGGTTGGACAAGATGATCTTTAAGGTCCCTTCCAACCTAGAAGATTCTGTGATTCTGTAATTTTTACCCTTCACTATGTAATAACTTTAACATATTTTCTACCGCGTTGCTGTTATGGAGTTAAACAGAGCAGGTGATTTGCTGATGAAACTTTTTGGTTATGTGTTTTGTTGTTGTTTTTTTGGTTATATGAGCAATTCAGCTGGCCAGCTTCTGGCCCGAGTGAGACTAAGGTTGTGCTAACCGTGCTTTTCTAGGAAAAACTGCCTGCCTGCTGCTGAAGGGCAAATCAGCTCAAGGGCATTTCGAAAAGAAGGTGACACTAGAATACGTGCTGCTGCTTGGACTTTCGAGGTATGCTGGAACCACCACCCTCTACGTACCTTCTTTTTGCTCTGCATTTCAAGTCAATCAAAGATATTTCAAAGTCCTTTAACGTGAAATGGTTGAATGAAGTTGTCTAGTTGAACCTTCTTTTTTTTTTTTTTCTCCTTTCTCAGAAGAATTTTTTTGAGGTGGGTGGTTAAGATCCTAATGGGATCTGGGCACCATTCGTGAAAGAAAGGAAACACGTTCTTCAACCCGCTTAAACTTGACGGGGTTTGGCATTTGTCTCTACTGAAGAAAAGCGGTTCAAATTTGGTGTCTGATTTAAAGCAGGGACTCGAACTTGAAACTCCAGCCTCTCAGATGAACGATTAAATCACTAGGCCATTAAATATTGTATTTTCCTCTTTCAAAAGCGTGCTAACTGCAGTAGTGGCTTGACTAGGCAGGAAGCAGGTATCCCCTCTGCTGAGGGGAATACCCAAACCACAGAGATGCACTTTCATTTTCTCTCGCGGAGAGAGAGTCTGTAACTGTATAAAGTGAAAAGCAGCTTCAACAGCAAAGGGCAGGGAAGATGCACCCAGATAGAGAGACTAACTTGGTACGGTTGGGGCCTGCTGTCGAGAGAGAAGCAGCCCAACTGTCTCCTGATGGCCACCTGTGGAGCATGGGAGGGTGACACCTACACCATCTCCACTCTGGAAGCTGTGCTCAAGTTTCTCTTAGTCATCTATTTCCCCCTGATCTCACGTCTTCCGAAAGGACATGTGTCATCAGAAAAAACCCTTTTCCAAATTCAATCAAATTCTTGTGTTTTTTTGTTTTTGTTTTTTTTCTGGGCAACTCAAATTTTTACTTGGGAAGGAGAAGAATATGAAACCTATTAGTAAATTTCTGAAGAATTATGGAAAAGTAATAGCCTGGCTTGAGTGGGCCACAAGTACCAAACTAACCAGCTTGCTCGCTGGCTCATCCTAACCTAAAGAGCTTGCTAGCTCTTTTTCCACTAAAATATCATTTCATACGCTAATTTTACGACATAAAAATCAAATAAGGCCTGTCCTGTAGTATTAGGTAACAAGATGTACGACACAATATATTGTTATTAATCTGTGATAGCACAATCTTGGAAAATAAAGTAGATAACACTGCAAAACATCTGAAGCAACATTTTAATTTTTAAGAAGTATCATGGTTTTAATCTTTACCATTGCTTTTACAGTGTTAAAATTTAAAGGATGTCCAGCATGCCTTCAGTCTTCCCCGCATCCAGAATCTCTTTAAGAAACTTGTTTATATGAAATAGACACTTTATATTGCATTAAAACAAACACAAAAAAGACAGACTTTCTAATTGCCTGGAGTCACATATCAAAACTAGCAAGTCAGGCAGTTATCCAGCAACAACCTCCTTATTTTAAACATTTTTCTTTTTTAAAAAAAGGTATGAAACAGCAGTGACCCAGCACTAGCCTAGGTTTTAAATATAAAAGAGATTTTTATCAGTGTAAATTTGAAAAACAAACCAACTACCACCACCTGGGTGTTAATGATATTGGTCAGAGTCCAGCAATGACCTCCTACTGTAATTCTCTTGTGTTAATTCAGCAGTCCATAATTCACGGCCCACCAAAAGGCAACAACAAGCAAGGCTGCAGGCACCAGCTTCTGGCAGACGGACCTGAAAGGAAGCTTGCAAATCTGCGGGAGGAAAAGGGAAGGTAATTAGAAATAACGAGTGGCAAAAAGATGGTGCCGAAAAGCTGACAAGAATGCCTGCGTGTGAGGTCAGTGTGAAATCGAGAATGGTGACTGCTGCAGTGGCAGGGTCACACGTCCAGCCTCTAAATAATCTCCTTTCTTCTCTGGGGTAAACGGAGGGTAAAACACGGCCAGTAACAGTCCTGCTTATCTCCTCGAGAGTAGGCCCTTACAGCTTCTTATGGTGGGAGACGCCTTCCCTCTGCATGGAGCCCCCGTGAGTTGTGTGGGACTTGGGCAGCTGTTCGGGTCTGTTTGCAGACATTTGGCATACTCTGGTCTATAAATGAGAAATTTCAGCCTAAAAATGGGGCAACGGGGGGACGCCAACAAACTAAGGAGTAAACCCAAACATAGAGCCACGTTATATGCTTTACTTACTGACACTTATGTGGGAATTGGGTGTTGCTGTTACCTATTTGTCAACAAAAAGGTGGAAGAAAAGGGAGAGTGCATACCCAGCTTCCATAACCAATGATCCTCTTTGTCCAGTTATTGTTCAAAGTATTTCCAAAGCTTCTTATAACACTTTTAATAATATTCCATGTCTGGAAAACACTGATAGCAACCCTGAAGATTTAACAAAAACAACATAAATTTTTTATCCCCGTGCTTTCTTTTTTTTTTTTTAGTCCAAAAATCAGCAAATCAATAGCCAAAATTTAGAAAACTACAAAAAGAAATCTCAAACTCCAGTATGTTCCTTCCTGAAAGTCTACATGTGCATGTATGTTTCTCCAAATATTTAGGAAGGAGATCTGGCAACTTAGCAGAGCTTTGGAAGCTGAAGATAATTTGGTTTCAGCATTAATTGATCATTAACATCACAGAAGGAAACGTGCAGCAGAGCTCCTGAAGAGCAATCTTGTGCCTTTGCTCTTGTTTCCAACTGAGAACAGCGCAACCCAGTGAAGAACTGCTGATCTCTAATGCATCAGAGTTTGGGGCAGCAATACAGGACCGACACAGCAATTCCACAGGATCTCTCTGCAGCATGAATCCAGCTGGGGATTCATCTGAGGTAGAAGTTCTATGACTATATGCTCTGTGCAGGAACACAGCTGTAACCAAATTGCATTCTCTGCGAGTCTGCAATAAGTGACCGTCCCCTCTCTGAAGCAAAGGGAGACAAACTACAAGCGCACGTGAGTGCTTGGGGGTTCAGCCAGAGATGATGTATCTCGGCGTAGGACGCGACGGCATGTCCGTTGATATCCATCCATGACAACCCTGTCGGCTCGCAGCAGATAGAAGGCAATTCAGACTAGTCTAGCCACATTTTCTTGTTATGTGCACGGGTGGGTTATTTGACACGCAGTAACATGTTCATCCCCGAAGCATCACGCTCACTAGGCTGCAGACCTCTCACCACTCAGTTGTGCATGAAGATACTGCCTAACCTAGAAAACTACTGTGAAATTTTAAATACCAAGAAACAATTTAATCTTTTGACTGCAAATGGCTATAGTCTGTGCAAACAATTTACGTTATAAAGCTATTTCTTGTAAAACAAGCCGCAGTATCTGGTTTAATTTCTTAGGTTCTGTATGCAGCAGCAGTAGTAGCAGTACTTTATTTTTTTTACTTTGTGTACAGAAATGTTATTGCTTATCTAACAAAACATTACCGTTTATCTATCTAATATGTTTTTTTAAAAGGATCTGAAGATTTGAGAGTGCCAGAAAGGTAACTTACCCACGTGCCAGGTGAAGCAGTGTATCTTCAAGCTTCCTGTGGTACATCCTGTCAAATTCATCCCCGATCAGGGCCAGCTGATGGCCAACCTGGGTGGCTGAGCTGTAAGGCATTCGGGATGCGCGCGTTAGAGGAAAACACTGCAACAGCAATTCCCTAAAAAGCACCCCGCGAGTGTCAGGCACAGTTATTCCTCTAACAGGTGGAATCAGCCGGGCACGTAAAAGTGAAATGTTGAGGTGGAGTTAGTCCCCCTGTTATGGTTTCATTGATTAGAGATCTTAAATGCATATTTACAGGCCTACAAAAGTTCTTTGATGTTTTCATAAAAAGCTGCATATTTGGCACTTTTGAAGAAACACGTTGTTGGTTATTTAGGTGCCCGATTTCTTTATACAAGACAATGGAATTCTGGTTTGGGGAAGGGGGAGCACCTGAAAGTCAGAATATTGAAACAGCCTTCAGACATCTCAAAATATTTCATACAGTGTAACTGCTGGCTTTGCCATCCAACAGTTTTACTCCAATGGTTTCCATGATGCAGTGCAGGTCTCCAGCTAATGAGTGATGCCAGGGTATGACCTGACCAAAACCTAAAGGCTGTTAGGGAGGTCCTGGGGCGTGCAGATACTTCAACTATGTCTGTGGCGTGTGCTGATGTCAAAAGCTGGTGATGCTTTACTGACGAAAATGACCAATGAAATTTAGCTTCTCTTAGGCAAGAGAGCCTTTTTTTTTTTATGAAACCTACTCAATAGTAAGTGGTCTTAAGAGCTTAATTCTAGAGATCTACTTAAAAAAACTTGGGCTTGGTTTGATCAGTCCAACAAAAAATCCCACACAGAAAGGAATTTTCACAGACAGGGGGGAAAGGCAGCCCCTGAGTCTTGAACTAGAACAAAAATGCACGTACAGGCTTAAGAAAAACCCAAGGCAGCACCATCAGTTTGTTGTGAGAGGCGCCTAGAGAATTATGTAAAAATGGCTTCCTCAGCTGCTTGCTATAACAGGTGGGTTTCTAATGAAGAGACACATCTGCGTCCCAATGCAGGATAAAAACTTGCAGACATTTAATGCAGCATAATCTTGTATGGTCAGTGTTAAGCACTACAGGTTATCTACACTTGCATCTATTCCCTTTCCAGCAGTATCCACTATGATTATTCGGCTTAGCAAAGAGTCTTCTTAAAAGTCTGAGGGTTTGTGTTTGCGGGGGGAAGCCGAGGAGGACAGAAGGAGTATTAATGCGGCGTGATACCTGATATTAAACTCCATTTGCTCTGTGGTGTCTGGGATTGTTCGGAGGTTACTGTAGGTTTCCTCTTCTGGTGCTCCATTGGGGTAGCTGGAGAGGACAAAGTGCCGGGGGACTCTACTCATTTGAGACATCTTATTCTGCAACGAGTCATGAAAGACACGGCTGCTTGTAACACACGTCTTTCCAGTTCAGATGGAAATTGTTTAAAGCGATCTTGAAATTGCCCTTTTTATTTCTGCAGTCAGAACGCGAGCGTTGCTAAAATAGCTATTTTGAGAGTAGTCAAAGGAAAGTTTCAGTGACCCAACAGATGTACAGCAATTCAAACGTGCAGCATTTAGATGGCTGCTGCTTTATCTTGGGTCAAAACAGCCTAGAAATTGGAAAAACTAGATAAATATAGCTACAGTAGATAAGTATAGTTTCTCAGTAGTTTCACTTTGCACAAGATGCTTTCCTGTGCCATTTGCAATGACCTGCCTGGCATTAAATCACCCCAACAGATGGAGATGCCCAGGCAGCAAAGCACCTAAAACACACAATTTGTACAGGTTTTACTACACCTTTGAGTTTATGCATCTTCTTCAGCTGGAGGCCACCATTATGGAAATTACAAGCAGCTCACCGTAGAAACAGAGTGTAACAAAGATTTAAACAGATTACTAGCTTGCCAGATGTGGACAGTAGGAACCCCTAAAATCAGTGGAGCTGCCTGCTTGCACAATGGGAAAATTATTCACAACCAGTAGCCAGGCTCCAGCACGTGAGAGGTGGTCCTCAGCGAGATAAATGGCAAAACTTAACGGGTTTCAGCATAAGCGGCGTGTCCCTAATATTGCCAATGTTTGGGTAACGCTTCCCTGAAAATACTACAGAGGTTCAGTTCACCAGCAGCAGAGCTTGAAGCAGAGCTGATGTTTTTGTTAATTGTTACAGTTGTTTCATTTGGCTTACCCAGAAAAATGACATTTAGAGCTGTGCAAAGGGATTATTTCAAGCTACACACATGCCCTTGGGCAGGTAACGCTCCTTCTGCCCCTTGGACATTTGCTGCAGCCGGAGGTTCTGCCTGTTGTCTCAAGGGTGCCTGATGATGGACTTAATGACAGTCTTCTGGAGATGCTCCATTTCTATCTGGCATGGTTTTGGCTGGCTCTTCTATCATCCCTTTGCTTCCCAGCTCCTTCTTTACAGAACTGACTTCCCCCCCGCCTTTGTTGATGGAGTGATCTTGGACACCAACGAAGGGGATTTCTCCCTGGCTGGATTCCTTTCTCCTTTTAAGCACACAGTCTGAATAAAACTCACGTAAAATATTCTCAGGGATGGAGCTGCGCCAAGCAAAAGGCGTCTGTCATAACGCTGCTTGGAGAGGGTTTCTTTTGCTGCATTTCTGCAGTCCTGTAAACTCTTTTTAAGTTCTACACTCAGGATGAGGTTGGGGCCCTTGTGCCCCAAGGGAGCCTGGATCTTCTTTCAATATTTAGATCAAATTTACATTTTCCACAAAGCAAAGCTATTAATAATTAATGTGTATACATTATTGCATAAGCAAACACACAGAAACGTGATATAAATAAATTAAAATATACTCAGTTCTACCCAAGTGAAGGCTCCTCTCACCAACGTTTAATGTGGCTGGGGAAAAGTGTGCTATGGACTAGTTTCTGCTGGGTAGATATTAGCACGTGTCATACAGTTTGTAGTTTAATATTCTGGTTTTTGCCTTCTATTTGTGGCATTTCTGCTTTACTCGTATAGATGTTTATAATCTAGGATTTTAACCATATCCAGACTTCTGAAGAGCTGTGTAGCAGTGACACAGAGGAGTGGGGGTGAGGCCGCCTGAATTTCATTGCGACTGCTATGAGGGAGTTGCGTGACCCAAGTCTCTTCCCCAGGGAAATACCACAGTCCTTTCTTCCAAGGGGGCACCTATGGATTTGTATGTAAGAGCAGCAGAATCTGAACATATTTTAAAGGTAAGTTAAAAGACTTAATTAAGTAAGATAATATTTTTTAAAAAAAGAGAGAGAGATAGTAGTTTCAGGCGCTATATTTGTTTCAAGAGATGCCCTGTCCTGTTTTAAACATTTTGCATTGCTGTATGTCTCTCTCCCCGTCCAAACAAAAATAATGAAAAAAAGGATAATGTTTGTAGAGGGACTTTGGACACTCCAGCACTATACCTGACTTCCAGATACCCAGTCACCCCAAGGACTTTGTAGCTCTGAATCAGGTGCCAAGACTCCATATGTACCCGACGGTGAAACCGTCCCACTTTAGATAAACCCATATTCACCAGAGCTGGCGCTTGAACTGACTCTTCCATTTCCCAGGGGAACACCTAGACCAGTGGATTACTGGGTATAGCAATGGTCAACATCCCCACAGGTCCATTCCTGTCTGTTTTTTATGCAAGGTCCAACGCGACACATACTCCACTGCAGTGAAGACTGGATGACCCAGGGCAGCTCCTGGTCTGAGAGCTCCACCAGAGGAGGACCTCCAAAGGGTCCTGAAGGTTCATGAATGGGAAACTGGGAATGGCTGAGCAAGGTCTGGAGTACCCCGGGGATGGTGAAGCACTCACTTGGACATCCAAAATGTCAGTTCTCTGGCTGCAGGTAGTCACAGTGGACTGCAGAGAGAAACAGTCAGAGCACACAGTGTTGGACTTTTCAAGGTTAAACAACCCAACTGTATGCTCACACATACAAAGTAAACATCTAGGTACGTAGTGATGTATTCCTGTAGCCTGTGGGTACCCCAGGGAGATTACCAAATGGAAATGTGTTAATTGTGTTTCTTTGCAGCTTATAAAGTCATTACAGGTTGCTAGTAAAACAAGTACTATAGCGGGTAAAACGTATTAAAACCCAGCAGAAAAAGTCACCTGTCTATTGCACTATTGCACATGTATACTAACTATTCTGAGCCTTTACAACTGTGCATTGTGAAAAAACAAACAACACAAAAAATCTAAAAAAAGGTATTTTCTTTTTCTGTTTTGGTTTTTTGGTTGGTTTTTTTTGGTTGTTTTTTTTTTTTTTCTAGACCCAATGCCAGTTTCACATTCATGGGGCTGTACAATGGAAATGTCTGTATCTGTGAGAGATGAAAACCGTGTTCTGAAAAAGGCCTATAATAAGTCAATGCACCACAGAACTCAGACATGTAAACAAACCATACAATACCACCACCAAAGCCCAAAGCGCAACATATGCTACCTCACACCTGTTATGATAATACCTTCCTCCCACAGGCTAAAAAAGAAACTGTCGTAGCTGTTGGATCACACTCTCCACAACTCAGCTGCAGCCTGGTATGCTGGCTTTCCCCACCAATTTGTCTCAATGTAAGAGCAATTCAACAAAGAGGGGATTCATAATGTATTTTACGGGGCGGACAGCGTTGGGGCAAGGGGAGGCTGGTAGGGCTACTGTCTTGAAGATGTACAAGACGGGTCTAATTAAATCTACACTTAGCAATTGCCTTCTTGGCAAGGAAGGAACAAATTGAGGCCGCTTACTGATTTCTGTCATCGTTTTTAAAATCTAGGTATATAGGTATATATAGAAATGCACACAAATGCTGCGTTAATACGGATCTGTTCTGATCCTCAAGTCTGGATCCGTGCAGAGCTGGGCAAGGGGAGTGTGTACCACACTCGACTTCTGGTTCTCCAGAGAAGGATGTGTTAATCTTCTACTACCCATCTCATGCTTTCCTTCTTTCTCTCATTTATACAGAAAGAAAAGGCAAATTGATACTGGTTTACAGAAAACGAGAGGGCATATACATGCATGAGTAGTGGCTTCTCAACCGAGTCCTTGCAATGCCTCTGAGGAGGCAGCAGTAGGGTCCCCTACCAGCGAGAGAGATCGTTTCCAAACTAGCAGCCAGATCAAAAAGCTCACGCTTCTCTGTAAGGCTTTGACCAAGAAAAATGAAAAGCTTAATTTCAATGGCAAAATGCCTTCAGCAGCAAGTATTTCAAGTGTATTTCAAGTTAAATACACACTTAATATTTTGCTGAATAGAGACCCAGATCCAAATTAAAAAACAAAAAAAAATCCCAAAAACCAAACAACAAAACAAAACAAAAAAGCCCTCTAAATGCCTAATTGTATGACGGAAATGACGGCCTTTTATAAACACAATTACTATTGAATAATGAAGCATCTTTGGTAGGAAAAGTATGTTGACGCTCTCTTTACTTTGCATAGTCTGTTTTTTACCTAGCAAAAGGGAAGAGAAAATCTTCTTGAAAAAGGAACATGTTGCTGAACTAAATATGTCGGCAGGTGAGTTGGGGAACAGGAAAGGTCCTGAAATTTACTTGTAGTCAGTTCAATTAGATTTGCTATGGTAATATTTTTTTAAGAAGATAGGCACGATGATACTTCAGTATAATGCACTGAATGCATTAATTACAGTTTATATATTATCTTTATGCATTTTATGACTTATCTGTAGTATAATTTATGTGCACTTTATGTCTTATGCATACAATCTTATGTATTTTACGCAGACATGCCACTGTAAAGCTATTAATCATTCTAATATGCAATTTAGTATGTTTTAAAGCTGGTTATGAAAGTAGAAAAACTACTACCAATAATCTAATTCCAATGTTCAGCACCTACCTACATAAAATGCTAGACAGGGCCCTTAGCCTTTACCCCCGAGGTATCAAAGCATATCTCAAACTGTTTCAGATTCTACCAGCTGCCCATGCAAACTAAATTTAAATGAAAAGCAAACAGAGGCTTGGTTGTTTGCATATATACCTCCAATCCATAGCCAACTTTTTCAAAACATGACATCATCTTCACTGTTGCGAATACAAATCTCTATGCCATTTCACAAGGACAAGTCTTTGATAAAGTGACCAAAGATTACGAGCTAGTTAAGGTTGCAGAGAAACGGGGATATGGAACACTCGGGGTGCTGTAGCGAGGAAGAATATACTCTTTAAAACCCAAGGCGGAGTTTTGTTTTGTTTTTTTTAAGTCTGAGGCTCTTCTGTGACCCCTGTCAGACCAGCGGCGGTTGCCCTTGGCTGTTGACCCTCCTCCCTTGCAAGTCAGAAGCCGTAAACCACGGGCAGCGCCAGGCGCTGGGAACCGCAGCCATGGCTACAGGGTATCTCTGCCCCTTCCTTCATAGACACACCTGGGCTCCCACAGGCCTGCCTTTGAACCACCACAGCGACTGGCAAAACATGGCAAGGTAGCCATCAGCAACCGCAGTTTCTCTTAGACGAGAGGTTAAGTCATCGTTACTCATTTTTGCATAGGGCAGGTTAGCTAACCCAGGTTGCTGGATTAACTCTTAAATCAGTATCGGGTCAAGGAGCAAAGATAAATTAATTCTTTGTCTCATACTGTGTTCCCAGTCAGCTTAACATCGATGACCTTGGAGACTGTTTACACATAAACACTTCTTAATATTGCCTCAAACAGCTATTAAAGGCACACTTCTGTAAATCTAAAAAACGTACTTCTTACATTGTATTTCATTTACGTTTTTATGCTCAGAAAATTAGCATGAGAACATGCCTTCACTGGGAATTTAACACAGGCTCAAACAGGATAGAAATGAAGCATTTGATTGTATTTAAAAATAACCAAGTGATTAAGTCCTACGACCTCAGTAGCGAAAGAAACACATATAGCAGCCTTTAAATGGAGGAAACCTTTTGAAGTAAAGAGCTTGCACAGGTATTTTCTATTTCAGTCTCTGCTGAAAATGTTTAAGGGGCCCTGATTGAAATTCTGAGTCAAGACTTCAAGAATCTCTCAAGATTTTTATGCATCATCAGCATTTGCATGTTGTCTGTTAGAGCACTCAGAGAGCACCAGTCCTTACTGTGACATTTAATATATGACTGTAGACACAAAAGGTTTCCACATTAAAAAGTAGATAGTACAGTTATGTCCCCATTAAAAAGCCATGATTTGATAAGCCTATTTAGCGCCATTTTCCTTGAAGAGTCTACTGATTCCTTCAGTGCTCACAAGCCTATTTCAACAGCTTCTAAATACTTAAAGAAACGAGGTGGTTCTGGTTTTAGTAAAGGGAAAACGTTAAATTCCTAAGAAGTTTTACAGGAAGAACACTGAAGAGAAAAATATATTGAAACCAAACTGAAACTAACTATTTCTATTAAAAAACCCCAAAATCTGCCACACTCAGATTTTTATTTTGTGTCAGCACCACGTATCTCAGTGATGTTGCCTTTGTTCTACTTGTTCACAAAGAGTTAAGGTTTAGATTAAGTCAGAAAGCTTCTGCTCTAACATTTACATTTCCTTTTCAAAACATCTTCTGCCCTTTGCACTTCTCAGTCTCACCAAAAGGTCAAGATTCTTTCACAATAAATAAGAATTTGTTTAAAATTGTTACTTGAATTGCATGGCCAAGTTGTATGAGGTAAGTATAACAACGTATATAGTTCACTAATCCATGAATGAACCATAAAGCTATAGAAAATGGGGGTTTGTTCACATTTATTCTAAAATTTTGTATCTTAGATTTTTTTTATTTTTGAAAGCTCTTAAAATAAGTGATGCAGATAGAAAAGTTGTTATTGGTAGTCAGAAAAGTGCATGTAATGCTCATAATTATTAATACAGTTGCATAATAAAATTGGAATACTTCAATCTAACATCAGCATATGTTCAATCAAACTGAAAAAAAAACCAACAAAAAACCTGATGTACTTAAGAGATGTTGTTCTACCATCTCATCCACTTGAAGGGTGAAGTACCTGCGACAGGCCTGCTGGCATCCTCAGGGAGCAGATTAAGGAATTCATGCCTTGATATTAAATTCAGGATTAAAGGATGCTGATCATCAAGGTCGTAATCTATAAAAAGACCTAGGCAGATGCTTAGCTTCAGTGGATCTAATAATATTGTTAATTTAAGCATGATCATTCGTATTCTGAAAAAGCCAGCACATTTGGGATAGCTATGGGCTGCCACTTTCCCTCACCTGGTCCCCTCGGCACGCCGCAGCACGGCACAGGCGCTGTCATGTATTGTCACCTCACACCTGCATCCTGTCCCATTTAACAGGGACACTTTATTGGACTTGTGGTCAGAAAACTCAGCGCCTTCCATGACCTTTGGTGGTCTTCTTTCCTACAGGTGCCTCCTAGATCCCACTTACTGCTGCCAGATGGGGAAGATGAGAGAAACTGTTTATTTGCAGGTACAGTGTAACTGTAAGTCTAAGAACTCAAATTTAACTCACTATTTATGCCATCTTTCCTGTTCTGCATGTCAGTATAAAGAATTAAAATGCCACCCTGTTCTCAGTTTTACTTAGGCTTCCTGTATTGATAAAATGCTGATAGTAACAATGTTACAAACACGGCAATAAAATGACTAGGACTTAAAATCTAGTTCAACAACAATATTTTAGTTGTATTTTTACAGAATAAAATTACCGAGTTCCCATTGGTAAGGTGTATTTCACACATCTTGCAGACAGTGTAACCAACAATAAAAATAGGATGTCTTATGAAATAGATCAAATGTATAAAACTGACTGTGAAGGGGAAATGAAGGTTTTAGGCACGGAAGTCACCTTCCCTTAATACACCACTGTATTTCTTCAAATGCAATCTGTTCTTCGCTCATTTTCTTTTTGTAGACTTGTAGCCCTTACTCATACAAGTTTTGATTTCAGTATTTGGCTTCCCAGTTTCACTTCAGATTGATACAGCATCAGGAGGGGTTTTACTGCTCCCCTCAGTAACTGCTGCATCAAGCTCACAGCCACTATCCTACTCCCACCGACTCTTGCTTTGGCTAGCGGGCTCTTAACCTGCAGAAGCTGAGTGCATTCAATTTCTCTTAGTCCTCTCTAAAGGGTTCTACTGTCAATGGCCTATTGGTACTAAAATCCTTAAAAAGAGCTATCACAGACACCTACTGACCAGGTAAAACAGGCAATTTTTAAAAAATTTCTCCTTTCAGAGAGACAGGGTCGTTACAGTGGTGATGTTTGGACATCAGAAGAGATCAAATGCCTTGAACAAACATTGATTTTCTTCTTCATTATACTCAGTCCTAATTCCCACTCAACTGACATGTATTAAATAGAAAAAAAAAAATTAAATCATGCACCCACAACACATTAACTCAAGATAACTTTGCCCACGTACCTGTGAGAGAAAACGATAATGGACACCATTCTATCCTTTTGTTATACATACGTCTTTCTGCTACAGCCTTAAGAAGCAGACTCAGGCTAACAGTCGCTTTGCAATTTAAACACCTAGAAATCTGCTTAATCATAGAACTCGCCACACTGCTGTAATCACTCCCTGTGAAATGACTTAAACGTTACTGTTTACCGCCGTACGGATTTCTTTATACACCTCTGCTGTCGCACATCGTTCCTGTTATGAGTAGCATTCTTATAAACGTATACAGGTATCGAAAACGAGTTCTTCAGGAACATTAAAGAGCATTTATCGGTGGCACATTTTGCTATACATCTTAGACTTATTTTGAGGGCTTATTTCCTGCTTTGCTAAGAGTGAAAGTACACGTACTCCGCTCCTCATTTGCTTAGAAGCCAACAGTTGAGTACAGAGCGCACAGGTCCCCGCAGCATCATTTGGAAGGGCACAGACGTCCCTCCGGAGGCTGAGCAGCCGGGACAGGTCGCTCCTTGCCACCGCCCCGAGCCCCGGCCGTGCCCCACCGCCCGCGGCCACGGCGCAGCCTGCGACCGCCGCCTCCGGCCGCTCGCTCGGTTCCCGGTCCTCGCCCCCGCCCGGCTTGTTTTTTAAACGACACCGACCCCCTCCTCCCGATCCAAAAGATGCTGCGGCGCCAGACCTGGCGGAGGTGCCGGGTCTGGAAACGCGACGGGAACTTCCCGCGGGGCCGAGATATCCCCCCTCGGCACCGGGCGCGCAGGTGAGGCGGTGGGTCCCGGGGACCGCCGGTCTCCCGCAGCACCCCTCCCTCCAAAGCACCGTCCCGGAGCCGCGGTCTGGGTCTGCCCGGGAGACCCCGGCCGGTCTCCCCTCCTCGCCTCAAGGCAAGGCGCCGCCGCGCCGCCCCTCTCCCGCCGGGACCCC
>VXAK01011564.1:39366-68202 GCA_013399435.1 Arenaria interpres | reverse complement strand
TCCTTCTTACCTTCCTTCCTCCCCCCCCCCTCCCGGCGTTATCGCGACAGCCGAAGATCCCTGTGGTATCTCGACCCTTCCCCAGAGGTGGAGGGGGAAGGTAATCGTCTCGCCCGGGTTCCCGGTGCGGGCCCGCTCTAGGAGGGTGCCAGGGAGGGGCGGGAGCGAAGCCCGCCGGGGTCAGCCCCTTCGTGCTGCTGTCGCGACATGGAGCGTGGCGGGTGAGGCGTGGGTGAAGGCTGGAGGAGCGTGCGGCGGGCGGACATCTGCTTCTGGGGCGTTCAGTGATCTGCTGCCCCGGGTCCCCCCGTTCCCGCAGCCCAGCCACCCGGCGGTTTCGGTCTTCGGCTCCTTTTTCTCCCTCACGTTTTGGGACTTGCCCTGGCAGGCCCTCCGGGTCCTCTGTGACAGCACAACCGCGTCAGCCAAACTGCGTTTTCCAGTGATAAACTTAATAACGAACCACAATTATGTTTTCAACCGTCAATAGAGCTTTCTAGATCGGGAATCCTCTTCCCTGTGCAGGTGCCAGCACCACTTACACTTAATTTGCTGTGTGAAAAGATGGCCTGCGATCAGCGTAGCTTCCCTAGTGGCAGTAATTCCTGGGAAGAGAGAGTGACGACCAGGATGGTTTTGGGTCTTGCTATCACCTCGTGAATTTGTGCCAGTTGTCGGCTGGGGCAAGAAGGCCTTGCCTTGGATCTGGCTTCTGCCAGGCTTCCCTACATTTAAGTGTTATTGCTGTGACCAGTAAAGGCAGCGTTTTGGGGAAGTGTCAGGCCTGCTGTGCTTATACTATAATACTTCTTGTCTCCTGAGTAGGGGGTCTGGTGGTCTGAGAAGGATTTGACTTGCTGTGCCGTTACCCTACTACATGCAGGGCAGGGCTGCGTTATACAGCTCTTCTTTGATACTTACTGAAGCTGTGGATGTCAGCTGACCAGAAGTTTGAATGCGTGATTATCCCATGCAACCTCATCAGGTTATCTAGATTACCTAATTGCAGATTAGAGGATTCCTGTGGAAAATTGTATTGTATTAAAATTATGTTATTGAAAATAAGGAAGTTTTTGGTGCAACTTAATATAAGTTATTTCTTATGACTCCTCGTTTGTGGGTTTCGGTAATCAAATTACACAAGATGAGAAGATTTTATGCACAGGCCAGTTAAACATTGTCTGAGATGGTCGAACGGTCTACATAAACCAAGGACTAATTTTCAGTCTGCTGTTGTATTTCTATCCTTTCAGTCCTGTTGTAGTGGAATGGATCTATAAGGCCTAAAGTTCCTGAAAAAGGAAAGGAATGACACTCTTGGAATTTTCATTTGTGGTAGAAGTTATCTTCAATTTTTAGCTTTGCTTTAGTTTTAACTCACCTTCCTGTGGGTGAGTCTTCTGTTGAATTGTCTGTGGCTTCTGAAGTGAAACAGTGCAGTCTCTGGGAGCACAACAAATCATGGAACAGTCTCACCTGCTACCACAAAATCCGCTTGCTGGATCACTACGTTCAGGATTCCTTGCCATAGGACGTGTAGCATGCATTGAAATATCTTCATAAAGAATCCTATAGAAAGGATGCTGTGACAGCTGTTGCATCCCAGGGTAGAAATGAGCTTGCAGCATTTGAAGTGTTGGCAAACTAGCCCTGCCTGTGGCAGTATACCAGGTCTCTTAATCTTTGCCAGGCAGCAGCTACACGTTGCTATAAAGACAGAGGCACACAGCTACATTAGTCTGAGGCAGTTTCCTGAAGAACAAGCCCTGAGGGTACTTGTATCTTACGTACTGGGGATGCTGGAGTGAGACACGCTTGTGAAGCAGTGAGCAGTGTGAGGGAGTCATGTCACAGAGACGCAGGTATAGTGTTCATATTGGATGTTGGTAAACCTAATGGGATACCTTGGAGATGTAAAGGACAAGTTTTAGGCCTTTTGAAAATTTTATGTTGTGTTTGGGTAATGCTATCATAGCATTTAACGCGTTTCCTTTTGACGGGACAATTCTATTCCAAGCTGACTAATCCCTGAACTTTTAAAACCACAACAAGATGGTGTGTGGCACTGATGAGTCACTGATTGTGAATCATACATACTTCAGTACAAATAAATGAATCCCTTTGTTTCATTTATTTTTGTTTTGGTCTGGAAGGCCCAGAGAAAGATCATGACCTTGTAGAACTAGGTGTTGCATAAGCACACAGAAAAAGACCGTGAGCCTGCGTATACTCATTTCTATCTCTCTATTTAGGCTGGATTTCTGCTTGTTTTATCTATGTTAATAAAAATAAGTGTGTCTAAAACTCTTCCAAATGGAAGCCTAATAGTAAACATTTCTGCCTTGTGGAATTTGCAAATTAAATAGTACATCTCCATATCTAGTCCTAGAAACTGACCCCTTGAATTCCAGTCCAATATCTCAGTTGCAGAAATTATATTAACTACATTCATTACTGAATTGATTTAATTACAGTATTACATTAGTAAAGATGATTTGAAGTTTTAGTTTACTTTTTAATGGAAAAGTATACATAGAAGGAGCAGTAGATGGTGTTACGTGTGTGTGTGTAACTCTGCTCTCTTCGACTCCCTTGCATGGTGGTTTTTGTTCTTGGGAGAGGTGTGTGCCAAAGAATCTGCTTTTGGGTCAAAGAGATTTTCTTCTGAATCATCACACTTCTCTGCGGTTGGTTTCTGTGAAACGTAACTATCAAAATTTACTAGGCTGCAATTGTAAAACTAATTTGTGGAATGAACTGCAGAAAGACTAAACAGCAACATCGAAACTGCTTATGAGAGCTGTCTATCCTTGACGTTATCAGTTGTTATCATTTGCTCATGAATATATGTTAGCTTGCTTAATAGCTGTGTATCAGTCAAGCCTAGATCCTGGGAGGCTGGGCTTCACCACTTCGAGACAGGGTAAATATGTTGCTCATTGCATAAAATATAGTGTTCTGTCCACATCAACTGGGTTGTAGGCTTTTGGCTCTAGACCACGTATGCGTGAAGGATGTCCTGTTTGAAGGGGGAGAGCATCTGTCCTTTGTTTCAGTGGCCAGTCTGGTCTAAACCATGACAAAGGACAACATGCTTCTATGCAGGTTTCTTTGCCCCCATCTTCATTGGTATTGCATTAATGCACGACGTGAGACACCGTGAGGAGGGGATTTTGCCAAAGAGCCCTTGTAAAGGGGAGCGCAAGCTGGTGAGTGCCTGCTACTGTCAGAAGGCTTCAGCTTGCCCTTCAGAGAGGCAAAAATTATGGGTGATGGGCTTGTCCTCTCTCCTCCTTCAGTGCATTTGTTGTGCATTCCCAGCTTGGTAGACTTTGCCGTCTTTCTCAACTAAACAGGGCAAGGATGTAACACATTATATCAGAGGATTGACAAAAGTAACTTGATGTGGTGGGTTGACCTTGACTGGGCACCAGGTGCCCACCAAAGCTGCTCTATCGCTCCCTCTTCTCAGCTGGACATGGGGAGAGAAAATATAATGAAAGGCTCATGAGTTGAGATAAGGACAGGGAGACATCACTCAGCAATTACCATGATGGACAAAACAGACTCGACTTGGGGAAAATTATTTTATTACCAATCCAATCAGATGAGGGTAGTGAAAAATAAAAACTAAATTTAAAAACATCTTCCCCCTACCACTCTCTTCCCAAGATCAGCTTCACTCCTGATTTTCTTTACCTCCTCCCCCTGAGTGGTGCAGTGGGATGGGAAATGGGGGCTGTGGTCGGTTCATCACACAGTCTCTGCCACTGCTTCCTCCTCACAGGGAGGACTCTTCATACTCTTCCCCTATTCCAGTGTGGAATCCCTACCACAGGAGACAGTTCTCCATGAACTTTTCCAATGTGAGTCCTTCCGTGGGGTGCAGTCCTTCAGGAACAGACTGCTCCAGTGTGGGTCCCCTCTGGGGTCACAAGTCCTGCCAGCAAACCTGCTCCAGCATGAGCTTCTCTCTCCGCAGGGCCACAGGTGCTCTGGCATGGGGTCCTCCATCGGCTTCAGGTGGATATCTGCTCCACCATTAACCTCCATGGGCTGCAGAAGGACAGCCTGCCTCACCATGGTCTTCATGGCCCAAGGGGCAATCCCTGCTCTGGTGCCTGGTGTACCTCCTCTCCCTCCTTCTTCATTGACCTTGATGTCTGCAGAGGTATTTCTCACATATTCTCACTCCTCTCTTCTTGATGCTGCTACACAGGGTTTTTTTTTCCCTTCATAAAGATGTTATCATAGAGGCACTACCACTGTCACTTGATGGGCTCAGCCTTGGCTGGTGGTGGGTCCATCTTGGAGCCAGCTGGCATTGGCTCTATCAGACACAGGGGAAGCTTCTCACAGAAGCCATCCCTGTAGCCCCCCCGCTACCAAAACCTTTCCATGCAAACCCAATACATTTGAGCACCCCGGAGCAAGACAGACATCAGTGAACTTCAGTGAGGTGAGTGGAGGGTTACCAAGATGGTCAGGGGGCTGAAGCACTTCTCTGGTAAGGAGAAGCTGGGGCACCTGTGTTACTTCAGGCTGGAGAAGAGGTGGTTCTGGGGTCATCTAAAAGCAGCCTGTCTGTACCTATGAGGTTATCAAAAAGACGGGCCCAGGCTCTTCAGCATGATGAAAGGTGGGAAGATAAGGGACAGCAGAAGAAGAGAGGTTCAGAATATGTGGAAAAAATATATGGAAAAAACCCTTTCCCCTTGTGGCCAGTCAAGCAGTGAGACAGGATGCCTGGAGAAGCTGGGAATCTTTGGAGGTTTTGAGAATGTGTTTGGATAAAGCTCTGAGCAACCTGCTCTGACCTCATGGCTAACCGTGCATTGAGTGAAGGCTGGACAAGAGACCTCCTGAGATCTCTTCCAGCCAGAATGATGGTCTGATCCTAGCAGAGAAGGCTGATCTGGACAAGTGAGAGATCTAATGCAGAAAGTGACACCTAGGTGTCATTAATTGAAATGCAACTTATAAGCACTGTTCTAACAACCTTAGGCTTGAAGAAATCCTCTCTCAAGGATTTAATGATATCGGTTTATCCATATCTGCTCCAGCTAGAGCAGAAGACAAGATCATGGCTGCATGAAATACAGAGAAGACAACAAGAAGTTGGTAATGTTACTTAGGTTCCCTCCCTTGCCATGTAGCAAATCCTGATTCTTGATAGAGCGTGTAAGGAATTTCTCTTAGAATAATTTTCTTTTCTTCTGCAGTCACTAAGTGATCCCTATGAACTCTCCTACTTCAAAACGAAGCAAAAAAGTATATGCATGTAAGTCTGGGTTAGAAATAACAAAACGTCTGTGCTCTACGCTTGGATCTGTAAACATTATCCAGTAAGCGTACGATAGCGATTTCTGTCATTAGTGTATTTATGGGGAGACATGAGTTGTGTGCCCATTCATAAGAGGTGGATTGGCTGGGGAGTGTGAAAGGTCCTTCTAACTAGTGTCCTTGTTTGTAGTTGACCAGTTGACAAATGCAGGGTTTCGGTCTGAACCAAAAATGTTATTGTCCTTGATTTTAAAATTAATTTACTACTTCTATTTTACTTATGTTAAAGTGCTTTCTAGACACCACTTTTCTTTTGCTTTGACATTCTTGGTTTGTATCCTCCCGTTTTCAACTTCACATCTTTAAACTTTTCTTTACTAACAGGTTGATTCTGCCTTAGGATAATGGCAGGAAAGGTAAAGTGGGTAACTGACATAGAAAAGTCTGTTCTAATAAACAACTTTGAAAAAAGAGGCTGGATTCAGGTGGCAGAAAATGAAGACTGGAATTTTTATTGGTGAGTACATTAAAAATACCAATTTCTGAATTTGTGAAACATTTTAGCATCTTATGTTAATACCATGAATAATATAACGGAATGCATGTTGAAAAATGAAAGATGCAGAAATTATCATTGATTTATTGCAGCGCTCCTAAGAGCGTAACGTTGTTTTGCTGCTTCTGCTTTGTTGTCTTATGCTCTTGCTGGTCTTCTGTTCCGATTTGCATTGGCAGATTCCTGTATCCGTGCAGGCCTGCTAAAGTCGTTGGTGTTCTTCAGGGCAGAAGGTCCCATCTGCATGGATCCATTCCCATGCTACTGATCTCATGTATCGTTAGTTTGCCAGAGGTTTTGTCAGGGCGTGGAAAGTCACTGACCTAGCAAGATAACAGTCGGTTCTGGGAATACCAATTGTAAAAAGCCCAGGGCAAAGGCTGTGCTTAGTGATTTTTGTTTTGAAATGTGATACATGATTTTATTTGATTTTTTTTTTTTGTATGCGGTAAGCAGAATTTTTCCTTTACTGTTGGAGAGTGTTTGTGGCCTGAGGGCAATCTTTGCATGTATCTTTCCCCAAAATTTTCTGATTACACAACATAAGCAAAATAATGCAAGAGTACACAGTTCTGAAATATGATAGAATATTGTTTTATCAGTGTGACAGGGGCTTGCCCTGTTACCAGAGTCCAGGCTCCTGTAATAAAGGCCTTGAGAACTGTACTTTCCTTCTCCTTCATGATAATAATTTATATGCAGACTAATTATTCAACATTTCAATTCACTCTGAGAGTGAATGTGAAATTGAATCAAGATAATCGTGAAAGGAGGAGATGAAATAATCTAACTTCTTATTTGGCATTTGTCTAATATAAGACCGTGAAATGCTGTCCTAGAATGCAGTAATCTTTTAATTGGCAGAAACAGTACTGTTTAAGTAAACCAAACAATTTATATTGTCCCTTTCAAATACAACAGAATGGCAGTTTGTGCTGCCAAATGTGCCCTTTGTGAACCACTTATTTAAATGGGTAGGAATCTAGTAATCTGCTCATGCTTTTGGAATGCGATTGGGGGGGAGTGGGGGAACAGGGCAGTCATGGAAACTGTTGTGTGACTGGTTGTTTTGTTTTGGTTTGGTTGGTTTTTTTCTTTCCTGAAACTATAATGCAGTGGATGGTGGTGGCATTCAGGAAATATTCTTAAGTTTCTTATGTGAGACATCTAATACAGAAAATTCTTCATATCTATGGCCCTGCACTTGTTTTCTCTGAAAATTGAAGTAGATAACTGATTTGTTGACTTTGTTGCTGCAGCCCTCTGGTCTGGTGTTTATGGGTGTTTTTAGCAAGATCTCTGAATCACTGTTTTCAATTCATATGCTTGAAGTCCTTTACAATCGGAATTCCAAGGTAGTCAGTAGGAAGTTGGTTTTGTGGCTTTTTTTAAGAGGAAAGCTGAGTTTCCAGAGAGTGAAGTAACAGATTTAGAAAGATGTTTCTGTAGCATCTGGATGTGCATCAGTCATTTTTAGGCCCTGCTGGGGTTGACCTGGCTATCAACAAGCCAGAGTCCAGTAGGGCCAAGTTGTCATCTTCCTTTCCTCAATTTCTGTGCCAATTTCAGTAACACTAGAGGGTTCCATAAAACTTCTGGCAGAATTTCATTGGTTTTGCTAATAGAAGTTCAGGATACGTTGGATTGTCAGTGCAGCAAAATATTCTATTATAAAGAGAAATGAGAGGGAGAAAAGATAAATTGAATGTAAGAAAATAATTTCAACTTTGTCCTCCTTAATTGTGTTTCATAAGAGAAATCATTTGGTATGTGTCTTTGTTTTCAGGATGAGCGTACAAACAATTAGAAATGTTTTCAGTGTGGAAACTGGTTACCGCCTCTCCGATGACCAAATTGTCAATCATTTCCCAAACCATTATGAACTGACCAGAAAAGATTTGATGGTAAAGAATATCAAGCGTTACAGGAAAGAACTTGAGAAGGAAGGAAGTCCTCTTGCAGAAAAGGACGAAAATGGGAAATATATTTATTTGGGTATGTGATTTTCTTTGTCAGCATTAATCTTTTTTCCTGTGTGGTCAATAAGCTGCAATTGAGCTAACTTTTCTGTGCATAAGGCACTGAACCTCTCAAGTGTTAGAACAGTAAAGTGACTATCTTGAAATGCTCTGTCCCTGTCAATTAAGTAAAGTGCACTTTGTCCTAAAGTTATTTGCTGCATCCTGCAAACCTCACAGCCTTCTCTCTCCATTTTCTCCTCCTTTTCCCTCCCCTCAAATCTGTCATTAGAGCATAAGGAAACACAAAAATGGGGGAAGTGATAAAAACAATAGTGAATATTTTCTATGAAATACTGTATTTTCAAAACTTTTCACAAACCTTGCTTTGAAGGATAATGGCTAATATTTTACAAATTGAGAGGAATAGAGGAGATGCCACTCATTCAGGATCTTTGTTGAAATTAGAGACAAAGCAGGAATAAAAGATTGAACATTTCTATTACCACAGCTAAGACCCAATTCCTCCACTCTGTACTTGCTAGTAGTCAGCAGTATTCAAGGAGGAGAACAAACCCAGTTTGTATGCATGGAAGTTGTATTTAGACTTAGTTTTGTAAGTAGTAAGATCCCTAAAGAAGACTAAACTTACCAGTTCAGTATTAGCAGAAGCAACATGTAGTGAAGTGATAATGAAACTATTATTTTTGAGTGTAAGCGTACAGAAATGGCTGTGTAACCAGGCTTTTTGTGTTTTGTGGGGGGAGCCTGGTGGAGGGAAGGGGTTGGTTGGTTGGGGTTTTGTTGGGGTTGTTTTGTTTTGTTTTTACTTACTTTGAAGAGTGAAAATTGTGGGATTAAGTTACTTTGCAGTAATATTAGTGGTGAAACCAAAGGGCTCCGGAACTTCATATGAGACAGATTGGAGTTTCTTTAATTCAAAAGTGAAAAAAACTTATCTGAAAACCTTATACTGGAGCAAAAACTAAATTAAGCTTTTGCAGAATGCTCTAGATGGAACTGAATGAATAAACTCTTTAGAAAAGAAATTTGAGGGAAGTTGGAGAACAAGTAATGACTGCTAGAAAATAATAATAAGAATAAAAACAAAGCAAACAAAAAAACCCACAAAAAAAATCCCCAACCAAACACAAACCAAATCCAAACCAGCTATAGATCAGGAATGAGGAGAGTAAAGTTGTTTTGGAGGTCAGAAAGCATTGGAGTGATACGGAGATGGGGATATGTTGAATTGATCTACATCTTGGGAAAGTGAAGTGATTCATCCATGTAGGAAAAAAAGTTCTGTATGGGTGGACGCGAGAATAATCTGACAGAAAAAAGGGAGAAATGCTTTTCTTTAGATTTCAGTAAGCGTGGCAATACTGATTGTGGGAGCAAATAAGAATGACTAATGGAAGTTACATGGAAATAAAGATGACCACATCCAAAGGAGAAGCAACACCGACACTCATATTTTTGCATGCACAGAGAATGATAGTGGTTAGCGAAATGGTAAAAGCTGGCATAAGAAATTGAGAAAGTTGGATAAAGTTAAGTTGGAATGGTATATAATACTTTAATTTCACAGCATACAAGCACAAGAAGAAAATTGACGTGTGGATTAAAATCTATTAATGTGAAGTTAGCAGCATGCAATATTTTGCAATTGTTTGGTTAAGTAAAAACTGTAACTGGAATTTAAATGAGATAAAAAGCAACGTGAGTCTTAATGAAGGTAGATCATGCCAGACTGGAAAACTGAAAAGACAGAAATTTTTTTTTGCCTCTATGTGTCAATAGCCTTACCAGATATAGTGTTCTTAATTGTGCACCTTTTTTTTCCTCTTACCTCAGATTTTGTTCCTGTTACTTTTATGCTTCCTGCCGATTATAATCTCTTCGTTGAAGAATTCAGAAAAAATCCCTCCAGCACTTGGATTATGAAACCTTGTGGCAAAGCTCAAGGAAAAGGAATATTTCTAATCAATAAACTCTCCCAAATTAAAAAATGGTCTCGAGACAGCAAAACCTCTTCGTAAGTTCTTAAAATGCAAAACCTTTATTGTATTTTCTGTAATCAGGTGAACCACATCAACATGCTAATTTTCTGATGCATGGGAAAAGTACTCCATTATTATTGCTTTGTCATTATATAGTTAGTTTTGCATTTAATCTCACTTGTTATCTGACTTCCTCCTTCAAGAAGGTTTTAATATGATTTGTTTTGGTATGAGAAGGTACAAAGAACTGTTCAATTAACTATTCTTTATAAAAAAGGCTTTCAGTGTTGTTGGGGAAAAAAACTGCACAGAAATAAATTGTTCTGCTTCATATTATTAAATAACAGTAACCAAGACAAAAAACCATTTCAATAATTATTTTATTTAATATATATTAAATCACTTTTTAAACCAGTGCAAAGCATTTGTATGAAATGAATACATTATCTGTTTGGAGCACAGAATAATACACCTCATGTTGGTGATCTACTTCCAAATGGATGAAAAAGGTTAGCAATCTGTGTTTTTCTCTGACTAGTAAAAGTTTTGATCACACAACTAATGTTAATTTTTTTCCTGCTATAAAGTGACTAGCCAAATATCACTTGAGTCTTCTACCCCCCACCCCTCCCTCCTTTTGACTTGGAATCTGAAGAATGTCACAGTCTGAAAGTTATCTTAGCTTTTCACAGTCATTTGCAATTGCACACCAAGCATAAATACAATATTCTAGGAGTATAAGACCTTGACTAATGAATGTAATGTAATACATACTCTTTGCTTGTCTGAACCGTGCCAAGCTCTAAATGCTCTCCAAGGAACAGACTGGCTTGTAGAGCTGCATTCTAAATGCCCTGTTAACTTCAAAACTGAGTTTAAATGCTTCGTTGATCTTGGTCATCTGTTTAGTATTTTTAACTTTTTTTTTGGTATGTAATGCCGCATGTGTATTATTAACCACTACAACTTTAGACATTGTCTTGGCAAAAGGCGCAAGATTTCTGTGAATCCAAAATTTACAGACTGCTTCTAAAGAAGAAAAAGACTTAGCAGATTGTATGGTTGCAATTGTCACATTCTGAAATGTGATTTGTATTTTTCAGGTTTGTAACTCAGTCTTCCAAAGAAGCCTATGTGATTTCTCTCTATATCAACAATCCATTACTTATTGGTGGAAAGAAATTTGATCTTCGTCTATATGTTTTAGTATCTACATATCGTCCACTGAGATGTTACATGTAAGATTGTATATATTTGTATTTTGTTTTGAGAGAATGTTTAATGTAGTCAAAATAATGTTGCATTCATTGCACAGTGAAGTTTAACATGTACATGGTATCCTTGAATGTTCTTTTCCTTATTTCTTATTGGGGTTTAACACATTTTAATGACTTTTTGCATTTAAGGTATAAACTTGGATTTTGCCGGTTTTGCACAGTAAAATATACACCAAGTACAAGCGAATTGGATAACATGTTTGTACATCTTACAAATGTTGCCATCCAGAAACATGGGGTAAGTGTACTGACTTCCGAGGTGCTCTTTTGTAGCAAGACTGATTTTCTTACATTGTCCCAAAAAACTTGGAATAAAAAGGTTTTATTTGTCACATTCTCCGTCATCTTGCGATTAAAATACTTCAACTTGAACTTACAAATAAATTTCAGCAGACTGCAGATGAAAAGGATGCAAGATAACAAGTCTGTAATAGACTGTGATATCTTCAATATTGACTTGGAGTAGTTAAAAGCAGGGTATTTTTTTTTTCTGGTCTCCTGTCATTTAAATGCTAATATGCTCACTTAGCAGTTGATTCTCTGAGCAGTGGAATTAATGAAGCCTGGTTCCTGTCAATTTGTATTTTATAATAGCACTTCAATATCGCCTTCCTGATCTCCCTTTCCCCCCCTCTCTCTCTCCCATGGAGTTAATTCAGGTTTCCTATTTCCAGCACTTATTCATATCACAGCACTTTCCAGCTTATCCCTATGTTTGCCCTCCCAGCCCCCAGCTTCCTTCTCTGGGTAAGAAAGGGAATGTGCAGTTGCGAGCTTGGAGATAAATGTGTGCTGCCTGGCCAGCTGGTGGCTTCCTCTTGAATGGACAAAGATGGAGCTCTGCCTGCAGAGCAGTTCTGTCCTATAATTTGCCATTGATATTCATAAAACATGTGGAAACCTGATAGCTTTGACAGCACTTCCCTGTGTCAAAATAGGCTGAAACTCGCCACTGGGAGGAAAGGCTAGTGGGTCAAGGGTGACATGAACAGATGGGCATACACTGACACTGCCCGAGCCTTGTTTCTTCAGGGAATCCACTTGATGATGATGACTGTCCCTTTTGCATTGTTAGCGGAAGTCTGTGATTTATAAACCATGCCTCTGTTACAGTAATTAAAACTCAATTGTCGCACTTCCTAATTTCATAGGTTTTATTTTAAGAGCATGGAAAATGTGTATGTACATACACTTACGCATATATGTATTCATATGTGTATACACATACAAGATACATATAATGTATCTTAAATTGCAACCTTGCTAAATGTGCCTTGTTTCTTACTGTTCTGTAAGATGTGCAGCACAGCAGAACTGTTTATGCCTGGATATTCCTGTAACAACAATGTGAATTATAAATATCACTGGTGGTGGTAGTTATAAACCAGGGAAGTGTCAAAATATGGAATTTTTCAGTGCAACAAACATTTTCTTGCTCAGGTGCTGATTTGTGAAGTACTTCAAACACATTATTGTTTGACAGGGTGTACTGTGTACTGAGAATTAGTTGTGTTGAAAGCAGATCCCATAAACTTAGAGCACTGCTGTTGCCAAGAGCAGTGAACAAATGAGGCACGTGAGACGTTGCTTATCCCGTTATTATGCACCCTTCCATCTTCTCTACCAGTTAAAGAATGGCCTTCAAGACTTCTCCCAAATAAAAGTAGAAGTGAAAATAGCGGTGAGGTCACTTTGAGAAAAGAAAGGACAACAGAAATAATAGCTTAAAAATGTGGAGTCGGTATTAGAGTATTTGAAAAGCTTTCTAGAAATTCTGAACCGCTAATATCTGTTGAGTTTTGCAGAAAAAAAGTGAGAAAAGTTTAATGTAGAGCCACCGTATCCATCTTCTCTGTCCTTCTATTTTAAACATGTCTGTAACTTTGGAGGCACGTAGGCTGTAGAGTTTTAGAAGAAGAAGAACCTAATTTGAACCGTCAAGTAATTTATCAAAATTATGATGAGGTCTGGAAAAACTCTTTAAGCTCTAGTTGTTAATCTGTGCTGTAACCCCTACGTGAACCAGTTCCAGTGTATTTGTACCCTACAAGCTCATGGGAAAACTTCCCTAATTTGAGAAGCATACAACTCAATATCAGGCAGCGGGAAAGGGGAAAATGGAGGAAGGAGGGTAAGTCAGCATACCCATTGTAATGTTTGTGCTGGAAGAGACAGTTCAAAGTCATTATTCACTGCGTGTGTAATACAAACAAAACAACAGTAATTCTTCTACTTAATTATTTTCAGTTAGTGATCTTCTAAGGAGCCTGCAATATTCTACTTTGTTTTAATACTTTTAATTAGACAGCTGTGATTGTGTAAAGCTCTACCCAGTTGCAATCTATTTTGATTTGAGTACTTGTTCTGAAATGCAAAGAGGGTTGAAACTTTGATCTCTGTTCCCTTGCTGGAATCTGATCTCAAGACATTTTTTCCGTGCAGCAAGTCCTGAGAACCATGTTTCAGATCTTTATTTGTACAGTCCAATTTTCCAAATTTACTAAGGGGGGAGCTGTAGAAAAAGCCTAAAAATAGATAGAGGCTTCTCTGACCTTGTCTTAGAGGATGACAGATTTCATTCCTCTGACAACTTTTTTTCTGCTCTATGCATTCTGTGTTTCATGATTTAGCAGGCATACAGTCATTCATTCTTAGAAATGCTCTGAGGAGAACCTTTATAGAGGGACAAAGCATTTGTTCTGAGAGTTATTCAAGGGCTGAATGCGTGTCTTTCCATCAGTAAGAATACCCTCAGTTTGCTTTTGTCTTTCCATTTGAAGAGAATGTAGAGCAGAGCCTTGATAACCTCTGAAAAGACAAATATAAGGTAACCTCCTTTTTTTCCCCTGTTCTGTTTCAGTAGCACTTAGTGTTTTTTCTATATCAAAATACTGAATTACCTGAAAAATTAACCTTTAAAAATACAATCACTGTCCTCTTGAATGTAACTGTTGTCAGTAGCACCATTAAGAAGATACCGGTTTTGCCTTTTGGGAAACAGACAAGTCACATCTTAAATGAATAAACACAGACAAGCACTTTCAAGTGCTGCATTTTAAAACAGCTAACTTCAGTGAAATTTGTCTATTGCGCACTTAATTATTTCTCTCTTACCCCCACAGGAGGAAAAAGTTCTACTCTTTCACGTTTTAAAGCTTGTATTTCCCAATCATAACTTGTGTTTTACTATAAAACTGTCAAAGTACAGTTGTTTTTTTCTTCTGAGAAAGATTTATTACTTGATTTTCAATGTGTGATATAAACATATATAGCTATAGTAAAAACAGTTGTTTACATAAAGGGCAGTTCAAAGTAAAGCTGAAGTCTTCATAAAACTGTAAAGTAGAGTAAAAGCAACTTGCTGAGCTTTTTTTAGGGCAGTACTTGCATGTAGGTATAAGTGGGATTTTTGCGTGAATGAAACAAAACTGCTGATCAGCTTCAAAATCTTAGACTGAATTAACTCTTTAACTCTTCAGGATGATTACAATCATATCCATGGAGGCAAGTGGACGGTGAGTAACTTACGCCTGTATCTGGAGAGCACCCGTGGAAAGGAAGTCACAAACAAATTATTTGATGAAATTCACTGGATAATTGTGCAGTCACTGAAGGCTGTTGCGGTGAGTACTGTTCCTGGAATGCTGCCAGCGATAGCGTTACGGCCGCAGGCTTCTTACAATCATGAAAGTGAGTTTGCCATCAAAACCCCCAAAAATCTATTTCCTGCTGTTTGAGTGATGGTATTGATGCTGATTGCTGCAATTCTGTTATCTCTTGATTTCTCTGAGCTGAGTGAATTTGAATCTTGGGTGGGTGAGCGAGCTATCTGTGCGTATTGAAGAAGTGGATGAATCTCTTCCCTTGAGGGCTCTGTGAACTATTTAATAAGACTTGATACTGCCCTTGTGAATAGAATTGAGCTCTGCCAAGTTGCATGACGTCATTTCAGCAATAACAAATGTGTCAAAGGAAAAATAGCTCTGGAGGACAATTTATCAAAGAAAATGTAAGGCTATTAGTTCAGCAGAGTTACATAACTTACTTTCACCTCTTTTATACACAAGTCACGTAGTTATCATCAGCTCTTATTTTTAAAAAAAGAAAAGTAGCAACCAATCCTCTGCTTGAGTGACTTTCTAGCGTTTGGGTAATATGCCATGATTACAGTAGAGAGCAGGTATCACTCTGTGGGTCACCTGGGGTAACTGAAGAGCTCACTGTTGCCAAGGACTGTCTTGTTCCCAAGTGCATGGTACTGTCATCTCTTTGGGGTTGGTCCTGGTGTCATTGTGAGCTGAATCAGCTCACTCACCCAACTGACAATTGCTGTCTTGCTTTATTGATGGGTTAGTATTCTGCCAGTGTAATAAGCTGAATCACCTCACTGAAGGACCAGATGAACACAGAATCAGCGGGAGAAAGAGGGACAAGGTCGTGAAGCTGGGAGCAGTGGGAGGTGGGGAAGCATGGCTCAACTCAGCCTCTGCTGTGCAATCGTATTTGAAACCAGATGAGAAAAAATGAGATGTAATACAAATGTTAGCAGAACCTTAAAAATGTTGAGAATTATTGAGCATGCCATGTTTTGGCCCTCTTGTCTTTCTGACAATGGCAAATGCAATGAGAGATGCTTATTCTTCCTTTCGCCTTTCACTCCCTGAAAAATTGAAAAGCTTTCATTATTAGTCCAGGGGAAATCATCTCATTAACCTGTTACACAGGTTTCTTTAAAAGATCTGGTGAGATTTGCATAGAAGAAAAGCAGTACCGTGCATACTGCAAATGTTTAGCAGATGCTGGAAAAGTACTGATTCTTTAGAGGATGTGCATCTCAGTACGACTTGGTCCTGCATCTCTCTTGGCTTTTGGGATTGTAGTTGACGTGAGCGAATTATAATCTTAAAATGCATCTGGTAATTGTTTGACCACAAACGTCTGCATAGTTATGGCAGTATAATAAAAGAAATGTCTTTGAATAAGTCTCCTTTTCCGAAGTTTAACACAGCTTCACATAATCACGAAATGTTTATGTAAATTCTAAAACTTCCTGGTTTCTCCTGATGCATGCAGGCTTTAAATATTGCTACTACTTTTGCAAAATATGAAACCACTTTTATTTTCACACTGGAAACATAATGTAAAATTAATGTAACTTAGTAGTTGGCATTTATGCAATCATTAATATTGAAATATTTACTTACAGCTTGGAAAAAGAGGCAATCCTGAACTTAGTAGTTAGCAAGCTTATGTTAGAATTACAGCACTGAAAACTGTTGTAGAAGATTCATAATGTAATCGCAGGTGTTTTCTATAAAACAAAGTGTGTAACCAGGTTACTTACTCAATTGTGGATTTTAATACATATTGTTGTCTTTTTTTTTTGTTTTCCCCAGCCTGTAATGAATAATGATAAACACTGCTTTGAGTGTTATGGATATGACATTATCATTGATGACAAGCTTAAACCATGGCTAATTGAGGTAAAGATACATAAAATAGAGGGAATAAACCTTCCTTCTCATTTCACAAAGTAAAATTAAGTAGATTTCAGTGTAGTCTTTCCTCTTTTGAACTTTTTTGCTCCTCGGGTAAGTGGATTAAGAAAAATGTTGTAAAGTAAAATAGGCCATGTGATGACCAAGCTAGAATATGCTTTTGGTTCCTATTTGTTTAGCCTTTCGGTTTGTTTGTGGCTTTCTGTTTTGTCTTTTAAACCCAGCGTGTCCATACAATTGGACTTCAGAGGCCAGTAGCTGGAAAATTGGCATTGGCTTGATGGAGCATAACCTCAAACTTAAATATTAAATGCTACCATGGCCTTAATGTTGCTGCTTGAGAGGAAATAAAAGGGGCACACAAGGAATAATTGGGATATTTGGAAGGCTTTTTTTTTTCTTAAATAAATTTCCCTTTAGTGTATTAACTTTGGGTCTCTAAATTCAAAACAGATTATATCCAGCCCTTTTCCTTCTCCATCTAATTGGAAGTGAAAGATCAAAGGTAAATGAACTTTATAAAAAAAGAAATAAAAATATGTTTATTGTTCCGATACCACTTCTCCATAATAAATGTGGAACAAGAGAGATGTTAGGTGAAGCCCAGTTTTAATTAAAACAAGATGCAATGTAGTGCTTTGAATAAAGAGGATGTATGTGTTTCTCCAGCTCACAGTTTAACAGGAGAGAACTTGTTGATGAACTGTCCTGTCTTGAACTCCGGTGAATCTAGTCTCAACAAAAATCTTCAGGCCGACACTGCAGACACTTAGTGGTCTGGTGCTTTCGTTTTTAAGTAAAAAGAAAAATGCCCAGTGGGGGTTTCCTTCCAGTGTCTGAGGAACTGAAAGATGTGCTTTGAGACGCTGAGTCTTAATTTCCCAAATACTACGTATAGTCATGACATGCTGTTTGGAGAACTACACACTACTCAAAAAAATGATGCTGACTTTTTTTTTTACTTTCGTAGGTTAATGCTTCCCCTTCTCTTACTTCCAGTACTGCTAATGATCGCATCTTGAAGTATAATCTTATTAATGACACACTTAACATTGCTGTGCCTAATGGGGAAATTCCAGACTGCAAATGGAATAAATCTCCACCGAAAGAGGTTCTTGGCAATTATGAAGTCTTGTAAGTTTTATCAATGTTCTATATAAATGGAAATGTTTTTCAGTCACCTCACTTTTTTAATGTGTAGTGTAGGCCACAGAGGTAAAGTGAACTTCATTCTAATGCGAAAAATGGGCATAAAGTGCCACTTCATTTTTTTGGAGCTGCAGTAGCAGCGTTGGAGGTGGGAGTGCATTAAAGCAGAGTTACCTCACCTCATCTCCAGAGGGAATGTTATTTATCTGAAAAGCCCCTGCCTGTACCTTCTGAGCTTCCAGCACCTGGATTTGAGGGATAAAGGCAAAGAGAGTGTTTGTCTTCTACATGTGTAGAACTTTAATTGTATTGAGTATGGCATATAGACGGTAGTTAAATAGATAGAATAGCTATTTGATAAAAAATTTCTCAGTTCATGGAAATTATGCCACTTGACCCCTGTAACTCAATAAAAATAAAAATGACTTGTTTAGGTATTTTTTAAACTCCCCAATCTGTATTACAAAGGGAGAAATGAAAAAGACAGAGTTCTTTATATTGGAGTGTCTGGAGGATTTATCTAGGATTTATTGCTCTTATACAGAGGAACACTGATTTAAATACCATATGGATGATACAGTTTCTCGTATCTTTTGAGAAAATGTTCAGATAGGTTCTCTAGCGCTAGTGATAGAATTGTTCAATATGTCAGGAATGAAGTTATGTACCTAGTTGATCCACCACACTGGTCTCAAATACTCTTTCTATACACTAGTAAAGACAGTTAACTATGTATGTATTGGATGAATTGTGATTTAAGTTTTAATGAATGTTATATACGTGGTATCTGCAAATACCTATACAATAGTGTAGCCGAGTGTATATCTTGACTGTTCTACGAAATACTGTAGTATTGTCTTTATGCATCTATAGCAAATTTCTGCTTGGAATTTGCATAGCAGCTGAGAGATGAGTATATACTGAGGTTGTCTGAGGCCATAATGGGCTTAGATATTTAAAGAACTACTTGTCACTGTGGTTAAGTGTTACAAAATATATGTCATCAAATGCATTTAATATAAGTGCGCTGCTGTTTGCTCACCTCATTCTTTCCCTACTCGCTCTCTGATGCAACAGTGGAGTTTTTTAGCACTGCAGCTAACAATCCTCTGTTTCAAGCAATAGCTTAAGACTTTATTAAAGCTGCCAGCAGACTGATGTTCTTGCTTAACCACAGACCTACGTAGTGAGGAGAAATACAGAAGTACGTGTAAAATTTCACAAGCGTAAAATTTCACAAACTCAGGAGTTTATCCAAAGCTGCCAGATGATTTCTTTCTTTCAAAAAGTAGCTGAAGATATTTCAGTTGGTGTGTATTGTAACATGATGTGGTAGCATACTTCCTTGAATAATAGCTGCATATCAAACTGTGCATGTGTATACCTATGTGTAGAACAGCTTGTATTAAATTTCAGTTCTAGATATTCAGCAAAGTGGGATATAGAGGACCCACTCCTATTTATGTACAAATAGCAGGACAAGGCATTGAACGGGTTATCTTGTTTTCAGATACGATGAAGAGATGGCACAAAGTGATGGGCCCGATCGTGACTTGCGAAGTCGTTCTGGGCAGTCCAGTGGAGTAAAAGGAAATCGTGCAAGAGATTCAGGAAAGCCTGCACTTACCACCTGGAAGTGATAACAGAACAAACAGCTGCACTTTTGGTAGGAAGACATCATGAACAAAAATGCAGTTTTTGAACAGATTCCTCTATTTTGATACGTTGCATGTGGGAAATATTAAAAGAGGACAATACAGCCTTTGAAAAGAAGTGAAACAAACACTCTAAAACCAGGAACTGTACTAGATGTACACTGACTTGATCATTATTACAATGAGATATATAGTATGTATATATAATTATTTTATATACATATACTTTGCATAAACTAATATTCTCTCAGTAATAATTATTTATAAAGATGACAACTTTATACTTTCTTTATAAAGATGACAACTCAAAATACGGGTTCTGAAAGAAACCCCTTGCTGTAGTGGATATAATTTATTTCCTATAGTAGCCTATCCCTAAACCCCTGTAATAAATGAGCTGTGGGTTCTGTAAAAATGTGGTAGTGCTGAGTGTCCATATTGTCACAATGATGGTTCAGATTCTTGCTAGTAGAAGAAGAGGAACTAGAAAAAATAGCAATACATGGAATTGAGGCTACTGTCAGTTAACGCAGCTAATGATTTATAACCAGTATTAAGAAATTGAAAGGCAACTCTTTATATGCTGAGGGTTTTGTTTGTTTTTTTTAAATTTCCTTGAAATGTTTTGAGCTGATAACTCTTTAAAGGTAAAAAGTTTTATGGACTGAGGGAGTGTTTCAAATGGTACATTGATGCATTATTTCACTAGCCATTAATTTTTATTTCAAGATAATGCATGTCTGTGGAAAAACAGACAGAACAACTACGTACTGTAATAAATTTTGTTGCTTGAAGCTGATGATAAATCCTTATTTGCACCAGAATCTCTTCATGTATTTATGCATGTATATAAGTACAATATCTGCATATTTTTGTATATTTTGTGTGCACTGTAACAAAAATATTGTTGCACGTGGTAAGCTATTTCTGGTAGCTCTGATGACAGAAGTTGTGGTGATTAGCTACCAAAATGTATAGAGCAAAAGTTAAAAATAGGTATCTCGGTCTTCTAACAACATAGCATATAAATAAACTAGTTGGGTCTGTGATTGGCTTTTGCTTCCACTTGCATTTCCACCAGTTATTGGGTGTTTATTTATAAATGTCAATATGTAGTTCTGGTTGTGTCCCCTCCTCTTTTTTTTTTCTTTTTTTTTTTTTTTGATGGTGGAATATTGTAGAGAGAAAGACGAAGAAGGCTGAGAGTTGCAAATGTCCATATAACCATAATACACTTTAATCTGGATGCCACTAGTGCAGTGATACTCAATCTGCCTGCCACAGCGGGCTACATGCTATGTGGCAGGCCACTAAAAATGCATGCAAAGTAAATTTTAACCTCTCTGGAAACTTTTGAGTTTCTTGACACGTAAAACACAGACCAGCTGCAGTAGAGAAAATGTCAGGCCTTTTCCTGCTTTTGAAGGTCCTCCTAGAAGAGGGCAACTGCTCACAAACTGCGGTGTTTGGGACAGTTGGTGCTGATGACTCTCAGTCTGAACACAATCTGGCAAGAGCAGTTTGGGCTGCGGAGGGAGGGCAGATGTGGGCTGGGCTGGGCTGACCAGTATCCTTACACATGATCCGGGATTCATCCTTGCAGTAAAGAATGAAATATGCAGACTGAATGAGTCACTCCAAGTGTAATCCTCATCTTGATTAATCTTGTAGATTTCATTAAAATAAAGACCAAAATCCAACTGTTCTTTGCTTATCAGACTTGAGTCTTCCCACTGGCCTCTACCAAAGCATATTCAAGTTGACTGTTGAAATAAGGCTAAGAAAAGATGATCACTGCAGGGTAGTAAAGCTCATCTAAATTCTAGGTCTCATAGCTGTTGGGGTTGGGGTTTTGTGTTTGATTTGTTGGTGGTTTGTTTTTTTGGGTTTGTTTTTTTTTTTTAATTCCAAAATGTGAATCTTGCTTGTATATTTGAACCTAGATAGGTAAGCTACTCTTAAGTAGACGTGTGGTCAGATATTAAGGGTTGTTTTAATGATGTGATATTTAGTGGGCAGGTGTTTCCGGTTTTACCCCCAACTGCCTGTTGCGGGTAAAGTAGGAAGTAGTGACAACCTTAGGAACTATGAGACTGTAGTAAATAGTTATTTTGCAATATGGCTATATTTCTTAGACAGGCAATACAACAAGGGTACTCTGGTAGAAGGAAAATGGAGCTTTCTCTCCCTTTCATTTCCACTGCTTATAATTAATTTCTTTAGTAGCTTGGACAAAGGAGGTTATTGTGGTCTTGTTCTATCATAACAGTAGCACTAGCAAGGATGGCTACAATAGAATGATTACTTCTTCCCTTCTTTCCTGTTCATGCAGCCTACACTGGTAGGACTTCATAGGGAAGGGGTATATTGAGAAATGCAGATTCTGGTAAAAAAAGTCAACTTCACACTATTGTATGTATAAGTCATAACATACTACGTGAGCCGCAGTGACTTTCAATCTCCCTTTTGGGAGGGCTTAATGTGAACGCAAACCCACATCTGGGTTATTAGGATTCATTGCTGTAGAAGGCTTTCCAGACTTGATCCAGGGGATAGTTTTTAGCTGTAATTTCACAGTGAAGCAAAACTGAGGGTAGTGTCTAAATAATCTTGTTCTTCCAAACTTGTTTGTAGGTGGTGCTTTGTGTTGGCAATGGTGTCTTTACAGCTAGGCAGTGAATTGAACATTGACAAGGCAGAAGAGGAATGGCACTACCTGTAATATTACTAATATTGAATATTTTTATTTAATTGTTTGGGAGTTTTCTAATGGCTTGGGAATGGTCAACTCTTTTGAGCTCGCACTCTCATTACTCAGTATGATAATGCATGTCTTCCAGTCCCGACTTGTGAAAAATTGTCATGTTAAATCAGGGAACGTCTTACTATGGCCTTCCAAGACTAGGGATTTCTGTCCCAGTGTGTGGCAGATATATTTCATTCACAAACAGTATTTGGAGAGCAGTATTTTATAAGGAAAATGCTTTTGTTGCAGAGCTATCAATTTGGAACAAGCAAATCCTCCTCTCTGGCCACTGTAGTATTGGGAAAGCTTATTTCAAACACTTGAGGATGAAATATGGCTGTAAAATATCTAGTAAATTACCATTACTACTTCAAAATCAAAACATTAAAGTATTACAAATTGGGGGGGAGGGGGAGAGAGAAAAAAGCTTCAATAGGAATCTTTGGCTCTGTAGTACTTAATCTCAGAGCTAGAATTTAGACTTCAAATGTTGATGTCACGTTTTACACAGTTAAATCTCCAATCAATGTATTGCCAGTAATTTATCCTGCTGACCCAAACATGAATTCAGTAATGCAGTGCTCTTTTTTAAAGAGTAAGAAGTCAAAGAGACTCTTAGGTAACAGCAAGCCTACATCAGACTGCTTTCTCCTCATTAACTTTTGCAACAGGCTTTTTGCAGAGGTTGAAGTTTGAAGTTATTTTCATTTCTAATACATGAAAAACCTACGTATGCAAGGGGAGTTTTAAGGAATGTAACTGAAATAACATGAAATTCTAGGTGACTATGATTGGCTTTCTGATTATCAGTAACAAATAAACCCTCAGAAACTTGTAAGCAAGCAGGAAGTCTTCCTTTCCTATGAAGAACTTGAAGCCTGAAGCACACAAGTGAAAAGTTCTTGAGAAACTCAAAATTAGGAACATCCAAAGCTATGTAATGTCTATTTTTTCTGTGTAAGACCTGTTGAAAAATACAATGCTGCTTTGACAGAATTTCAATGAGGATCATGTTCCGTGTTAGCTGGAATGAGAGTTTGCTCTGTGCATGAAGCAGCTTGTCTGCAGGCTCAGAAATGGGAGAATGTCAAGGAAACAAAACCAGTCATAGCTAACAGTTCTGGGGAGGGAAAGAAGGGTAATATGTGGATATCAGCCTGTGAGATGCTTGTTTGTACATGGCCTTGAAAGATAAAGGTGAACATCCGGTAAGGAGAAAGAGAAAGAGAAACTGGAAATTAAAACTTTAATTGCCTACTTAGAGATAAAATCTTAAACCTTTCACTCCTGTGTCCTTAGCTCAATCGATTGCAGTATTAGGATAGAAGTGTGGTGTACAAACCGATAACAGCCTGGGGCGTGCTCTGCTATCAGCTGGAACTGGAGTGATTAGACACGTGTGTACACTACTTGGGGCATGCCTCTACTATGGAAGTTAAGGCAAACTGACTAAAGGTGTGATGCTGACATGTATAATAAACGATGTTAAACCTTGTGTGGATGCTCTCATTGGAAGGTAAGGCAGCTTGTTGTGCCAGAGCCTGATTCTCCAAAAGATTAAAGACTGTTTTACCTCTGACTGAGAGGGCTTAAGTAGGCTTAAATCTGAGTGACTGCAAGAGGACAAGCTCTTAGTTCTGAGTAACTAACCATGGCCCTGGGCCAGTCATCCTCCAAACGTATTTAACTGTAGGATAAAGAAACTGGTTTGGCTTTCAGTGGAGCAAAATAAATCAGAAATAACAGTTCTCAAAGGTTTTGACTTCGGCTAGTATAATAACTTGCCAGGCAGAGCTAAAATAAATGTGCGTCTCAGTCCTTAAATACTGTTCTTCATATGCTCAAGTGATCGCTGGCATAACGACAGTATTGTATGAAGAATTAAATAGACAAGCTCTAAACAGCTATGGGAATTGTTATAATGACATCAGTGTAGAAGGAACTTATTGCTGGAGTTGAATAGTGGGGCTTGCTTCCTGGGCACTAACCTTTCTCCCTATTAATTCTTTGACATGGAAGGAAATTAATAAGATTCCCACAGAATAGCTTCTTTATGTGGCTTTAGGAACTTAATTAGAATAAAAGAAACAGTATTATCCCTAATGCTACTTTGTTGCTATTGGCTTTACAATACAACTTCTGCCTAAAATGTCCCTGTCTCCTGGTTCACTTCCTGCTATAAATGTAGGAAAACAATAGACATTTCACAGAAGATATATAGTCCTTCATTTCAGCAGCAGAACATGTCAGGCAGAGCTCATTTATCTGTAGTAAAGGAAGGGCTTTACTCTGTCGTTATAAACTAGTGCTGTTTCTGAAGTAGGTACTGTTCAGTTTACTTCAGCAGACAAAAGAGAGGGCAGCTTACATTTTGTGCCTGCTCTGTAAAATAGCTCACTCAAGCCTTCAGGTCAGTGGGAAGGACTCTGTGCCATCTGGTGCGTAGGTATCAAAATATAACACTGGTGTCCATAGCTAGTTATGCCAGCCTGTAGGGTTCCTTAACAAAAACAAACAAAAGCTTTATTCCTGTTTTCTCTGCAGAAAAGAAATTCAATGCGTTTAGCTGGGAAAAGCTGACTTTAGCCACAATTTTGTTAGAAATTTGATTATTAAGAGGAAATAGGAACGTAAGTGAGTATCTTGGAAAAACTGATTGTTTTTTTACTGAATAGTAGGAAGTTGTTTGTGCTAGACTATTATTTTTTTTCACTTATTTTAAGCTGCCATCAAAGCTTAGGCAAATTTAAAGAAACTCTCCATACTTGGAGCAGTCCATAGCCAGAAGTTTCTCAATTGTTATGATGACACAGGGGTATCTTCCTCTTGACGGACAACGTTCTGTGCTCAAAGTTTGTACCGCTTAAAAGCGTATCATTCACATCTGAAATTGTCTATGACTATCATTGTGAAATAGAAAAGTTTGGACAGTATGAAACACCAGCTAAAAATATTAATGGGGGAAAAAATGGAGATAATAATATTTCAGTGAAGAACGTGTTTTATATATAAGAAGTTCTTTCCTAGTGAAAGTTGGGCAGTGAAATAGTAAAATTCATTGATTTGCATAGACTTAAATATAATATTCTGAAATTCTGTGTCATTGGTTGTCATATATAATCACTAATAGCATTACATTTGCAATCAAAATATGGTTCAGGATTTAAATTTAGATTTAAAATGTAAATAAATATATACAACACCTGAAGTTTCTTAGAGATAAACATTATGAAGAGAATGCTAAAATGTTATTGCAAGAGTCAAGAAACGCCAATAAAATTTGCACTGAGTGGAGCCAAGAGACAGAATTTCTTTACAGAGAAAGTAGTAGTTCTTAAAAGGACACATGGAATTTCTGAGGACAGCAAAAGACACAAGAAGCGTAGTTAAAAATAGATTGTGTTAAAAGTAAAAATAACCGTGGGATAGTTCTCTAAAATGAGAGAGGAATTTTTTTCTTTTTTTAATTTTTTTTTTTAAAAATTTATTTTCCCAGAAACTTCCTGTTCTGTTCCTAGCAGTCTAAGTCAAATACTCACCAGCGGAGCTGTGTAGATGGTTAGCCTTTCTTCTAAGAAAAAAGTCTGAGATCATTTTTCCCAGGATGTCACATTCTGAATATAACTGAAAATGTTCAGAGAACAACTGAATTTTAATATTTAGGAAAAAATACTAAAATCAAAATGATTAATATGTTAAAGTGTAGTTCACTCTACCAGTAAGTTATTTATGGCGTCATAATAGTGTCATCCTGCTGGGAGGTTGCATGACTGATGATAGATATAATTGGACCCGTAATATCTTTTAATTCACTGCAAGAAAAACTTACTTTTTGAATATGCAGAAAGATAATTTACATTTTATAAATTGAAAAAAAATAGTACTTTATTAACCACTGAGGTATATTTCCCTAAGCAGTTTTTCAAGTGCATGTATGTATTTATTCAGTGCATGTGGCCTCAAGTCTGTATACTTACTTATACATGCATTAAACTGTGTTGCTATACGTAATGAAGTCTAATTACAGCACCAGCATGCGTATTAACCCCAGTGCAGACAAATTCTGCTTTCCCGTATAGAGGTAATTCACAGGATGATCAATAACGTTGATCCAAAAAGTAGACTAAGATGACTTTAATGATGTTGCTTCCAAATTGGTTCAAGTGGTACACTTGGAAAAGGGTCAAAAATTTTACAATTAAAAATGTATTTTTAAAATGCAGATAGCTGTTATTGTATTATTGGCTTCCAAAGGTGTCTAAGCATTTTTCATCTTCGTGTGAAAAACAGGAAACATCTTGCAACCAGAAGAGAATATTCAGCAGCTTGAAAATACCGTTCCCTAAAGCGGTGCCTCAAGCAACCTCCAAATATTAATTAAAATGTTCATATAAATTGTCTTTTGGTGAACTTTCTTTTTTTCCAATTTATAGTCTTGCCTTTACCTTTTATCTTTAAAATTATAATTTCATAGCATTTATAAGCATGTTTCATAGCATTTATAAAGATGTTAATAGAATTATAAAGATGTTTAAATGAAAAGTTGGAAAACATGATTGTTCTTTCTCAAGTTGTTAAAATCTGAATCCAGTTGTTAGTACAAAACTGGTGTGTAAATTAGTCATGTCTGATCACCCCTCGCTCCTGTGGAAGTCAGAACCAGTTCAAGTTCCGTATGAAGAGGGCTCCCAAATCACCGCCACTGCCTTTGCACTGTGACACGAGGGCTAAATTTACTGTATCTATATGTATAGGGATTTTTTTTTAAAAAAAGTTGTATAGTGAATACATATGTACATATAGTAGATATGTCTGTAAATATAGCAATAAAATATATACAATATATGTATACACACATGATAATGTAAGATATAAAATAATAATATATGTAGTATATATATAAAATGTATAAGCAAAGTCCATGCGTGGGAATAGCTGATTTGAAGAATGAGGTGCTATTTTCCTTGTTAACAGTCTGATAGTTTTTGCAACCAGACCCGGGGCCTAAATATATACCTCTTGCTCCATTTACAGTCATTGCCCACATATTGGCCTAATATAAGAATCTGAGTCCTGGTTTATCACAGGCAGTAACGTATATGTGATTGATTGATACTGGTTTTGTGCACAGTGATGTGATTTTGGGGGCATAAAGTGGTATTCGATCAACTACGTGTGGAATAGTTGGGGTTTTTTTGTGTCGGTCCATCACCGGCTGCAGGTTGAACGTCTGTCCTCTGCTGAAATGGAATTCCCTTTCATCACAGTATGAACTTAGTTCTAGCAGGGAGCGCTATGATTTACACTGAATTCCTGTTCTGTTTCTTCAATCTTTGAACAAGTTTGAGCATTATTTGACCATACAAAGAGATGAATGACTGTTTTGATGTTGAGGTTGAAGAAAGTCTAAGTTCTGGCAGGGAGAATTTCCAGCTTTGACAATGCTCTAGGCAAAACGGAAGCTTGATTCGTGTCCCTACAGAAAGAGCTGTATTTATGATTATATATATCACTTGTAATATCCTGTAAAGAAAGATGGTTTTTGCAAAGCTTGATCTCATCTTTAATGAGACAGACCGTGTGGAAAACTAAAGCGCATCTGTGGTCAAAAGTGAGAAGAAGCAACAAACTTGAAGATTCCTCCTCTCAAATGTGGATTTTTAACCCAAGAGAGAGAGAACAAAATGAGATTAGGGAAGGGAGGAATCACGTTAAATCTTCGAGAGTTTACCAACCTGACCAAACTTCGCAGTAATGTTAATTGCAATTAATTCACGTCAATTTTTTAAGGACATTTCTTCAGAAGGTAAAGTTTACCCCAGTGCTATGGTCTTAAAGTCCTTCTGGGCTAATCTAAATTCCCAGTGAACTTAAAACTCCTTAAGTTAATGAGTCACGCACTTAGTGAAAGAGTACAGGAAGACTTGGCGTCCGTGCTGATTATACACAGACTTGCATAAGAAACATGGCCAAGAGGAAAGTACTCTTAGGACTGTTTTGCAGCCCTACCCAATGATCCGGAGCTCGCTCCGTCCTCAAACCAGGCTTGTCCTCTGGGACAAGGCTGGAGGCAGATCAGGGATGAGAAGGGCAGATGGGAGGGAAACGCCGAGGAGAAAGGCACAGGCCGAAGGGACGAAACAAGGTTACCACGACGGCTGCTGCTTGGAACTTGAAACAACCCTCCGTCTAAAGCAAATAAGTCGCAAAGATAGGGAAAGGGCTGGAGTAACAGTTCAGCCTGCGGTGCTGTTGAAGTACGGCGTAACTCGGCGCGCAGAGGCTTGGCCCAAAAATCAGCAGCCTTCTTTCAAAAGGTGGCTCTGCCCTTGAGCCACCTCTCTCTGCCCTCAGAGGCAGCTGACAGGCGGGCCCCGCCACCTCCTGCGCCCTTTCCCCACAGCCAGACGCGGCTTCGGCCCTGACAGGAGAGGAGCCGGAGGAGAAGGAGCCTTAACAAAACCCTGGAGTGGGGAGGGCACTGCCTCAGGCGGCGGGGCCGATCAGATGGGAAATTTTTTTTAAAAAAAAAAAGTCCCTCGTCGCTCTTTTCGGGATCTGTCGGCTCGGTCAGATTCCGCTGCGGGAAACCCAAATCTCCTTCGCCGTCCCTTCTCCCGCAGTGGAACCGGGGCAGACGCAGCCCCTCTCATGAGGAAGCCCACCCCGCCGCGCCGCAGCCCCCTCGTGAGGAGCTTCCCTCCCTCCCTC